>CM040240.1:183180357-183530197 GCA_022545495.1 Chrysanthemum lavandulifolium
GATTCTTGTACGAACTTCCCAGACGGTAGTAGAAGTTGAGATCGTGATCTCACCATGAATGAAACACTCTTGTCTTCCTTTGTCTTTCCCTTAATCCATGCTACGCCACTCAAACATCTCTTCCCTTTGTTATTATCCAAATAGGAACGATGCAAATAATGATCTTGACCACTACGAACCAATATCATACTTCCAATCTAAGACTTCCAATGCTTCAAATCGCTCACCATTACGCATCATAAGAAAATGGATTCAAAACAATAGAAATGCAACTAGCAAGAGTAATAATGATCAACGAGAGTAAAATCAAACACTTCCCTTGAGTGATGCATGTAGATGATTAAACATTTAACAATAAGCTTCCCTAAAATCCATATGTTAACCATCTTCTTGATTCTTCAAATCGGTAAGCTCCTTGTAATGATCACTTGTGAAGAAAACCAAGTATAACGAATTTGATGAAGAAGTAGAATTTCCCAAACTTGTGTCTTAAATCTTGTACAATCCACTAACCCATACTTATACTGAATCACCAAATATAAGTAGACCGCAATCCTTGACAAAATCCTCAACTAATATGAGACACCGAGCACTACAATGTAACTCCTTTAAGTGATAGCCAATGTGTGTATAGCGTCATAAGAAAAAATCACATTGCTAGATTCATCAAGCTATATGATAAGAACACAAACCTCGTTAAACTCAACTACAACATTAAATAAATGATATTCAACCTTCTTCGTAATCAATTAATCAATAAATCCAAATACGAGCCTTTTAAAAATCTTTTAAGAACAAATAACCAAACTCCTTGTGTGTGTGAACAATAACCTGTGTGTGTCGTCTAAAACCATAACAATTATTATGCTCGACTTCCCTTAATTCCAAATCTCTCATAATAAACCATTATATCGCCAATCTAAATAAATTTCACATGTAAAACCTTGATCAAGATTTTGAGATGAATCAAGACTTTGAGCAAGATTTTGGACAAGCAACAAGATTTTAAAACAAGCAAGATTGAACATAAGCAAGATTTTGAACAAGACGCTGCAAAGAAGATTTTAACGAATATGGACAAAAAGACGTTGAAAAATAATGAGCAAGACTTTAAAACCCAACAAGATTTTGCATAGATTTCATAGTATTTTCATAAGGAGACAAAGAAGATTTTGAAACTTAGAGCTGTACTTTAAAAATTCCAACAAGACTTTCAGATCAATATTAAGTAGTGCGAGCGGACTTCAAACATGTAATCTTGAACCGATGAGAGATCGTGGGTCCCATCAAATAGCGACATCATAATAAACCCATCACGTGATCTTGTAGCACCGATCAATCAAAACCATACAACCGATCCGCTTCCTTCGACCAATCAATGAAGTAGCAAAGAAATAAAAACTCGTGGACCATGGTATAAAACTTTGTATATCAATCCCACGTGATCACAAAGAATTCAAATAATATAAAGTAACCATCATGCCATGTGATCATAACTTGTATTTGTACGAAATTTAATGTGCAACCATTTAAAACCATGAAAACAGCTTTAGTCATTGTCCCATATGCGCTGTAGAGGATCAAACCGAACAAGTGAATTTCCAACTTTACTGCAAGTACTCGATCAAAACCCGCTTATCAATTTAATAAAATTGAACTCAGAGGTCCCATATTACCCATATGATTACGTTATGTCTTGAATTGCATTATCAAATGATAATAGCCTAATGATAATAACTCGAAAGGGATCATTGACCAATCACAATTTACTAGACCAAGATTAAATATGGATCTCGCCGGGCAAGAAATATATCTCACACTGCTCAACAACAAAGCAGAACTTTGTCGCCAAGCAGATCAACAACAGCAGCATAAAGTATCAAAACCCTTTTTCGAATCTGCTTTCTTTTTCGAATCACAGCAGCACCAAAACCTTGTAATCCTAGATATCACGAGCCTCAGGCTCTGATACCACATGATAAGATCGTTGAAACTCTTAGACTAGGTCTAATATTATATCTAGAAACACATAATAATGAAAGCGGAATATTCAAACATAGAATCAACATTATTATGAACAAGGTTATTTATTATCATCTCTAACATACAATAATCAAAGTCTTCTTTGATCAACTAACTAACTAAATAACTAAACCACTAAACCCTAGGCGTTTTCCCAAATCCCTACGCCTAGGTTCCCACACACACACACCTTTGGTGTTTACATCTTGTACGTACTAAAAAACTAATGACCCTATGTCACTTTATATACTAAAGACATCTAGGGTTTACAAGAGGAATCATAATACAATTAGGAAACTAAATATTCTTTTAAGCATATCTTCTAGAATCTTCAAAATCCTCCATCTTTTTGTAGTTTCCCTTCTTGTCACTTTTAGTCCTTCATGTTTCATTCTTCTTGTTTTGTATCATCAAATCTATAATAGACCCAACAAAAGTGTGTTTTGAAGTTTTTCTTGCTAGCGACTTGGTTCTCGTAGTGTTTTCATCATAGCGACTTGCTTCAAAGAAAAGGTAGCGAGTTGTAGTGCAAATTGTTAGCGATTTGGTCCTAGCGACTTGTTCTATTGAGACAAGCCGACAAACAAGACAACTTAGTGGATTCTCCACTACGGCTAGCGACTTGGTGAAGTTAACGACTTGCTTTCAATTTTGTTAGCGACTTGTACTTAGCATTCTTAGCGAATGGTGTTAGCGACTGGACCTTAGCGAGTTGTTGCTTAGCGACTGACCGTGTAGCGACTTGGTGCTTTAGCGACTTGTGTCCAATGACTGGGTCTTAGCGACTTGGTTCACGTGAAATTGTGATCTTAGCGAGTTGCTACTTAGCGACTTGGTGCTTAGCGACTTGGTTCAAGAATTCTTAGCGACTTGGTTAACTTTTTTTGTAATACGGTTTTCTTGATTTAGTAAAATCCGTGAAAGAATCTATTTCCAGTTTAATCATAGAGTTATAAAATCCTGTAATCGATAACATGTCTACCAACGTATCTACAATTATCTCCACTGTTGTCGAGGATGTTCAAGCACCGGTTCGAGATATCGTCCACCCATGCTTGACCAAATCGACTATGACTCTTGGGCTCAATGAATCGATTGTATTGTCTTGGAAAGGAAAATGGGTCAACATTCTCAAATCCATTGATGAAGGACCTTATCGATTGAGACTACAAGAGACTTAATTGATACAATGCAGATGGAACAATGATCTATGGAATGATGCACCAAAGACGTATGATGAGCTCAATGATAAGGAGAAAAGAGATTCAATGTCGATATCGTGGCTTCTAACATTATCCTTCGTGGTCTTCCAAAAGATATCTACAAGCTTATCAATCACAACACCAAGCCAAGGCAATATGGGATAATGTCAAGATGATTCTCTCAGTTTCGAATTAACCAAGGAAGACAGAGAATCACAAATGTATGATGAGTTTGAGCACTTCAAAATGAAACCGATGAGAGTGTCTATGAGTACTACGTGAGATTCCATAAACTTGTGAATGACATGAGGAACATCAAATGACCATGCCAAACATTCACCGAACTCAAAGTTTGTGAACAACATGAATCCCGAATGGCATAAGTTTGTCACCTTTGTGAAGCTAACCAAAGGATTGAAGAATACAAACTATGAGCAACAGATGCCTTCCTTCTTCGTAATGAGAGACATGCCATGTTTGAAAAATGATTCTTGATCGTTCAAAACCAACCAGGAGAAACAAGCTCATCAAATGATTCAACAAACTTTTACACAAATGTTGGAATTACCACCAAAGCTTCTCAAGTCATACCCATGGGTAATGGTAATTACAAGCTCATCCCCGATCCAACAGATAAGCCTCCCGACGCAAACACATTCATGGAAAACCTCATCAATCAACTGCTCTCATGGTTAGTCAAAACATGAACTCTCTCCCACACACCAACAATAACCTCGTAACAAAGATCCAACCCACACAATCAAGCTACCGCCGAGATGGGAAGGTCATGGTGCAACCGGCTCAAGAAAGGCGTATGAACAGGGAAGAGGTGGAGTTGGTAGAGGATATGTGGCAAATCGTAATCGTGGAAGGAATCCAAATCGTGGTCAAGCCAAGCCAATTAAGTGCTACAACTGTGGTGGTGATGGACACATAGCACTGAATCGCACTTCTCCAAAACGCCTCAAAATGCGAGTTCTTCAAAGACAAGATGTTACTAGTGCAAGCTCGGGATAATGGAGTGTGTTGGATGAAGAGGAGTTGTTGTTTCTTCGAGGGCAATGCAAAGACATATGATGCAGATGTGGATGAGCAACCAATTGTGAGATAGGTCATAATCATCATAATGCCTTTCAAGTCGCCAACTATGATGCATACGACTGACGTTGATGATGAACCCATCGCATGCACTATTTTTATGGCTAGCATTTCTCCAATGGTCTCTCCAAAGGTCCCTCACCAACAAGTCGATCCATCCAAAGAATCAATCATCTCGCAGGTATTAAAACTATACGATGATGTTGATGAGCAAAGATACATGACAAAGTACAATCAATCGAAACTTTTGAGTCGATATTGAAAATATGGGTAATATAAAAGTTGTCCCATATGATCAATATATGAAACAAAGTGAAAGCTTAGACTGCACCAAGTGATGCATCTTCGCAGATCAATGATGACTATATTTTTATGAATACACCGCATGTGCCCTCGAGGATTCGTTATTTCAACTAAATGCCTATAAAGAACAAGTTGCTATTTATGAACAAAAGGCTAAGTTTGAGTTAACCACCGTGAGCGTGAAATGGATGACCAAATGCGCACAATTATTAGAAAAATAATTTTAGAGAAGAAGTATTAAAACAAGAGTTAAGCTCTTACAAGAAAAGCTTTCTAAAACCGCTAAGCAAAACAAGAACTTCAAGAAAATGTTAAAATGCTTAAGCAAGAATTCAATGCTAAGGAATCAAAACTTTGAATGATTTTTCCAATCTAAAACTTTGAAAACAAGCTTGAAAACAAGTTGTACATACAAGGAACACCATTCGATCGCCACATGATCACTAAGCATGAGTTCTCACGATAAGCATAGTACCCCAATTATAAAGGAATCCAACCCCGAGTATGGTAAGATAGCAAAAGTCGCTCAAAATATAATCTTTGATGGCAATGAGATTCTTAAACCTAGACAGAAACCTAGTTGCATTGAATGCACTGAGGAAGATAGAAAATTAGATGATGCATCTAGGGAGAAAATGAATAAGAAGCTTAAGGATCCTGCGTGTAAAGAGAATAACATGACGATCAAACCACATGATTACAATAAGGAAAATTGGATATCCTTGAACATGTTTAAGCCTCAAACTCAATTAACCCCAGAGCAGATCTTTTGGAAGAAAGATATGGATAAGCTAAAAGTTAATGTACTTGTTGAAACAAACACTCCCCTTAGGAAAATACTGCAGCTATTGTGTATCCTCCAAATACACCAATGCATCTAGTTCCTAGATCTATTGCCACTAATAGCAAGACCTTAATCAGCATGTATGTTGTTTATCACCGTTTGTTGATTTTGAGAAAACGTAAGAAGAGAATCACACCTGCTGTGGATAACCGAGGGGAAAGGGTTTTGAGCAAACTAAAGAATGTTATTTAACCGAGGTCATGCCTTTCTTTAAACAATTAAAAGGTCAATTTGAGAGTCTTCAAAAGGAATTAATTCGATATTAAATAAATGGAAAAGGAATTTGATGCAATGATAGTTGAGGTCAATGACTATGAACAGAACTCGATACAATGAAGTTGAAAGAAAGAACTTGCATATTTTAAATGAGAATTTGATTTCGAGTTGTGTTGCTCAAGATGTGTTTTATATCGTTACTAAGCACTCTATTATCGCTTCTCGATTTCATGAATTATCTATTGCATTGAAAGTTTCCCACGATCGTGTCATTGAGCTTGAAAACAAAACTCGTAACTAAGTGAGAAAATTGATCGGGATGATCACGATAATTTGGTAAAACATCTTTCTAAACTAGAAGTTGAACATTTCGATTTACAACTAAAATATCAACATCTTAAAGAAAATGTCAAAACCTCAAATATCAAGACATCCTCGATGTTCCGAGTTTGATGCGCTTTTCATATAAACAAACGCGACGAATAGATTCAAGCTCATTGTAACACAATCGAAAATTGAAAGCCCAAATCTCTTAATTAAAGGGTGAAAGAACAATGTGACTGTCTCCCAAATGCCTCCTCCTTTAGATTCTCAATATTCTCAAACTTTTCATCTTCAAAACTTAGTTAATGCTTTACAAAAGAAAACGAGAGTTTTCTAGAAGAAAATGAAAAGTTAAACGACATTTTAAAGAGTTATATGATTCAATGAAAGTCACTCGTGACAAAACAACGAAAAATAACGCCTTTACAAAAGGAAATTGAGAATGAGGAGTCGTGAAAAGGAAACCGCCACTTGTTTTTAATGAGAATGTCGCATCAAAGTCATCCTCGATCGCAAATATATCGCGATCATAAATACATTCCTCCTCATCTTAGGAATAATGAACCTGTTTCACAACTATTGTGCTCACCTTGAGGATAGTTTAGAATGTCTCCGTGAGATTGTAGAAGAGGATTTTATAAATAAGCCTCTTGATGGTGAAATTAGGTTTGCGTGCATTCAAGCCAAACGATCTCAAGAACGCTAGAATGTTTAATAGCAACATGTCCTAAATCCTTAGGTGCAAAAGGAAAAGTCATGATGCCTTGTTCTATGCCTAGTGCCAAGCATACAAACCATTCTATGCCTAGTTTTAAGAAAGTGAACACTAATGTGCCTTCAAGTAGTTTAGATCCTCGCACTTCAGCTCAGAATGCAAAAAGTAGCAAAACCAACTAATGTTCCAATTCCTTCTACAGGAGTAAGAAGTGACACCAAAGCAAGCGGGTTAAAGCCTCAAGGCAACACAAAGAATGATAGGACCCTGCATGCTAGGAATGTTCAGTGGAAGAGAGTAGAAGATCACCTTAGGGAGAATTCGAATAAGACGAATCGTGTTGATTCTAGTGTTAGCTCTAAGCGTACTATAATTAATGCGAATTCTACTAATTTTGGCAAAACATGTAATGATGATTGCGTGGTTTCTGTTACTAATCTTGAATGTGGTGTGAATGATTTGTCTAATGTTGTTAAATGCCCAACTAAAATTGTTAATGTTAAAATTCAAGCTAAAAAGGCAAAGGCGAAAGAAAGTTAGAAAACATTGGAAACCCACAAGAAGGAAATTTAGTAATATAGGTTATCAATGGATACCTACTGGCCATAAGATTAATGTGATGTGCCCTAAATTTGCTAAGTCAATGCCCACTAGAAAATGGATGCCTACTGGTAGATCTATTCCCTTAAGAAGTGAACACACTTTGAATAGGTCAAATACGGACACTAGAACTGCATTTATTTCTGATGATTCCATTGCTTCTACTTTTGATGTGGGTGTTCCAATCACTATTACTAACCAAATGGAACCCATTCTTGCATGGGGATCCCAATTATCCGCTTATCCATTCTTATCGTGTTCAACTGCAGATCGCTCAAAAATCGCTGGTACCGGACTCAGCCGTTCCAAGCATATAACTAGAGACCGGTCACGCTCATGAACTTCGCGAGTAAATTCATCGGAACCGTGAGATTCGAAACGATCATTTTGATGCTATTATGGGTTATGGAGATTACGTGGTCGGAGACGGTGTGATTTGTGGTATATTATGTTGAAGGTCTTGGGCATAATCTATTTTCATTGGACAATTTTGTGACTCAGATTTAGAAGTGGCCTTCTTGAAACATACTTGCTTTGTTAGAAAACTTGATGGTGTGGAACTTCTCGGAGGAACTCGTGGTTCAAACCTATACACCATCTCTATCGAAGATATGATGAAATCTTCACCCATCCGCTCACATGTCAAAGGCATCCAAAACTAAGTCATGGCTATGGCACCGATGCCTCAATCACTTGAACTTTGGTACCATAAACAATCTTTCCGTAAAGGACTTAGTTGTAGGTTTACCTAGACTAAAGTATGAAAAGGATCATCTTTGTTCAAGATGCCAATTGGGAAAAAGCAAGAAGTATGCCCACAACCCAAACCTACAAACTCGCCATGTGTTCTTCATACAATTCACATGGATTTATGTGGACCCATGAGAGCGTAATATCTTTGGGAAGAAATATGTGTTAGTTGTGGTTGATGATTACCTTGATTCACCGGGTTATGTTCTTAAGAAAAAGGATGAAACTACAGATATCATCATCAAACTTAGCAAACAAATGCAGTTCGACTTAACAAAACCGTCGAATCATCCGAATGCATAATGGAACCGAGTTTGTTAATAAACAACTTAGTGAGTTTTATGAAAGTGTTGGAATCAGTCATCAAAGAAGTGTTCCACGAAATCCTCAATGTAACGATGTAGTTGAAAGACAAAATAGAACTCTTGTGGAAGCCGCAAGAACAATGTCGATTTACTCAAAGGTTCCAATGTTTCTCGGGTCAAGCCATTGCCACCGCATGCTACACTCAAAATCGATCCCTAATTCACACCGCTCATGGAAAAATCCATATGAACTTGTCCACAATAGAAAACCTAATCTCTCATTCCTTCGTGTGTTTGGTGCATTGTGTTATCCAACTAATGAGGCCAAGACTTAGGCAAACTTAAAGCTAAACGAACATTGAGTTTTTGTAAGATATGCACCAAACAAAAGGGATACCGAATTAACAACAAAAGAACCCAAAATATTATGGAAACAATTCACGTTACGTTTGATGAGTCGATCGTCCAATGGCTCCAAGACAACCCGCCTGACCCGCATCATCAAGTAGTCCCATCGCTTCTACTCTTGTCTACGACTCCTCACCAAAGAACTCCTTATGTACCTCCTTCAAAAGATGATTGAAGAAATTATTTGATCCAATGTTTGATGAACACTATGAGCCAAGTGCTAAAGATATGTCGCCCATCAACAGAGGTTGCCTCTATCCCCGCCAATGAAGTTAACCCTTCTTTATCAATGTCATTAAGTCAAGAAGTGCTCGCACGATCACCGGTCTCATCAACAAATCATCAATCATCGAGTGTACACAATGGATTAATGTGTTGTGCCCTAAATTTTCTAAGTCAATGCCCACTAGAAAATGGATGCCTCACGGTAGATCTATTCCTTAAGAAGTGAACACACTTTGAATAGGTCAAATACTGGACACTAGAACCGCATTTATTTCGATGATTCCATTGCTTCTACTTCGATGTGGGTGTTCCAATCATCGTTATTAACCAAATGGAACCCATTCTTGCATGGGATCCCAATTATCCGCTTATCCATTCTTATCTATTTTCAACCGCAGATCGCTCAAATCGCTCGTAGTACGGACTCAGTCGTTCCAAGCATATGACCGAGACCGGTCACGGCTCATGAACTTCGTGAGTAAATTCATCGAAACGTGAGATTCGGAAACGATCATTTTGATGCTATTATGGGTTATGGAGATTACGTGGTTGAGACACAGTGATTTGTGGTATATTATGTTGAAGGTCTTGGACATAATCTATTTTCCGTCGGACAATTTTGTGACTCGATTTAGAAGTGGCCTTCAGAAACATACTTGCTTTGTTAGAGAACTTGATGGTGTGGAACTTCTCGAGGAACTCGTGGTTCAAACCTATACACCATCTCTATCGAAGGTATGATGAAATCTTCACCCATCCGCCATCGTCAAAGGCGCCCAAAACTAAGTCATGGCTATGGCACCGCTGCCTCAATCACTTGAACTTTGGTACCATAAACAATCTTTCCATAAAGGACTTAGTTGTAGGTTTACCTAGACTAAAGTATGAAAAGGATCATCTTTGTTCAAGATGACAATTGGGAAAAGGCAAGAAGTATGCCCACAAACCCAAACCTACAAACTCGCCATGTGTTCTTCATACAATTCACATGGATTTATGTGGACCCACGAGAGTGCGTAATATCTTTGGGAAGAAATATGTGTTAGTTGTGGTTGATGATTACCTCGATTCAATTGGGTTATGTTCTTAAGAACAAAGGATGAAACCCGATATCATCATCAAACTTATCAAACAAATGCAGTTCGACTTAACAAAACCGCCGTAATCATCCGAATGCATAATGGAACCGAGTTTGTTAATAAACAACTTAGTGAGTTTTATGAAAGTGTTGGAATCGGTCATCAAAGAAGTGTTCCACAAACTCCTCAATGTAACGATGTAGTTGAAAGACAAAATCGAACTCTTGTGGAAGCCGCAAGAACAATGTCGATTTACTCAAAGGTTCCAATGTTTCTTCGGGTCAAGCCATTGCCACCGCATGCTACACTCAAAATCGATCCCTAATTCACACCGCCATGGAAAACTCCATATGAACTTGTCCACAATAGAAAACCTAATCTCATTCCTTCGTGTGTTTGGTGCATTGTGTTATCCAACTAATGAGGCCAAGACTTAGGCAAACTTAAAGCTAAACGGACATTGAGTTTTGTAGGATATGCACCAAACAAAAGGGATACCGAATTAACAACAAAAGAACCCGAAATATTATGGAAACAATTCACGTTACGCTTCGATGAGTCGATCGTCCAATGGCTCCAAGACAACCCGCTCGACCCGCATCATCAAGTAGTCCCATCGGCTTCTACTCTTGTCACGACTCCTCACCAAAGAACTCCTTATGTACCTCCTTCAAGATGATTTGAAGAAATTATTTGATCCAATGTTTGATGAACACTATGAGCCAAGTGCTAATGATATGTCGCCCATCAATGAGGTCGCCTATCCCCGCCAATGAAGTTAACCCTTATGTATCAATGTCATTAAGTCAAGAAGCGTTGCCGATCACCTGTCTCATCAACAAATTATCAATCATCGAGTGTACACAATAGAAATGTTGTCGTTATGATGATGAAAACCCTTTGCTCCTCCGTAAGATGAACCTTTGAAAACATATTTGCTCGAATCAACATCGTAACCATCGCCATCGAGATATAGACTCGCTACTTGGTTCCTCAACAACAACCACATGAACATCTTAGAAAATGGACACATGATCATCCATTGGACAACATCATTGGAAACCTCTCGCCTAGTATCCACACGAAACAACTTGCAACCGATGCCTTATGGTGCTTCTTCAACTCGTACTCTCTAATATCGAATCGAAGACGGAAAACCGCCATGAATGAAGACACCGGTTCAATGCCATGCAAGAAGAAATTCATGAGTTTGAGCGACTAGATGTATGGGACTTAGTACCTACTCCCGATTGTGCCATGACCATTGCTCTAAAGTGGATCTTCAAAGTAAAGCTTGATGAGCATGGTGATGTTTTGAAGAACAAGGCTCGATTGGTTGCAAAGGATACCATCAAGAGGAGGGTAATGACTTTGAAGAATCATTTGCTCCAGCTTGCTCGATCGAGGCAATCGTAATTTTCTTGGCTAATGCCGCAAGTAAGAACATGGTAGTTTATCGATGGATGTAAAGACGGTGTTTTTAACAGAGATCTTAAAGAAGTCGATATGTCGCCCAACTCAAGGCTTTGTGAATCCGTAACATCCTACTCACGCTCATCATTTGAAGAAGGCTCTTTATGGGTTAAAGCAAGCTCCAAGGGCATGGTATGATACGCTATCAAAGTTTCTTCTATCTACCGGATTCAAAGAAAGGAGCATTGATCCGACATTGTTCACCGTAAAGTCGTGCAAACATTTAATTCACGCTCAAATATATGTTGATGATATTATTTTCACCTCGACCGACCCCAATGAATGTGATCATTTTCAAATGAAATGGGTTCCAAATTTCAAATGTCAATGATGGGACAAATGTCATTTTTCTTGGGATTACAAATTTCACAAAGTCCCGAGGCATTTTTATAAATCAATCTAAATATGCAAATGAGATTTTAAAGAAATTTGATTTGATTCTAGTGACCGCTGACACTCCCATGATAGAGTGATTAAACTGGATGAGGACCACTCAGGATCATGGTAGACCAAACAAAATATCGTAGTATGATTGGATCCCGATGTACCTCATAGCCGTGAGACCGACATATCTCGCTCGTTGTTTGCATGTGTGTTAGATATCGTGCTAAGCCTACCAAAAGCACCTTGAAGCGGTTAAACGGGTCTTTCGGATTCCAAGGAACCATCAACATGGGACTTTGGCACCAAGGACACCGGTATGTCACTAATAAAGATATGCAGATGCGATCATGCAGATGTCAAGATACTCGTCAAGCACGCCCGGAGGTGCTCGCTGGGTGATAAACTTGTGAGTGGTCTTCAAAGAAACAAATGAGTACTTCTATTTCTACAGAGGTCAATTCAACAAAATCCTCCAGCATCGTGATAATAAAAGTGTCATTGCTCTCTTGCAACAACGCTCAACATTCAAGAGCCAAGCACATAGACATTCGACATCATTTCATTCGGGAACAAGTGGAAAAAGGTGTGGTGGAACTCTATTTTGTGAGGATCGAATACCAATTAGCGTACATCTTCACCAAAGCTCTTCCTAGAGAACGTTTTGAGTTTATCCTTCCATGTCTTGGTCTAAAGAGTCTACAACCGAACACTCAAGCGCCTTCAAGAGGAAGACGAGGAGTAAAGGTCGTTATTCATCTATCTCTTGTATATATTTATTCAAAAAGCAAAATACAAAATTTCAAAACCCACAAAAGAAAATATAAAAATACAAAATTCTCAAAATCCATAAAATTAGAAAATATTAAAAATTCCAAAAATATTGTTATTTTGTCATGTTTTTCCTTATTCGATATCATCTACGGATTTTGTGTTGACATTCAAAGAATGTCACGGGTCTTTAGATGTTCTTCAATGTACATAAGTTAAAAAAAAAAAAAAAAAAAAAAAAAAAAAAAAAAGAAGGCGGAGAAAATGGTGGTTTATCGTTATTTCAGCAAGAACTGCTTTATAAAGTAAAGAACAGAGCCACGCTTTATCTTATTTTTCAAATCTCATGCTCGATTCTTAAAACAAATGTTTGTCATCTAAAAGACAATGTTTATCTTTCCAAATATTTTTCCGCCTAATGATTCTTCCGAAAAATATTTGTCATCTAATGAAACCAAATTGCTTTGAAAATACCTCGTACTCTATTATTCTTGTTAATCATCTCGTGCTCATCATCCGTCAAATCTCTATCTCCCAATCAACTACTTGTGTCATTGATTGAGGGGAGAATGATTTTAATCGAATTAAAGAGGTTATTTTGAAAGGTTATTTTCAAACAATTAGCACGTAAATGAGCAAGGTTATTCTTGGAAAATCAAAAAACAATGTTTTATACAATTGATTCAAAACCTTGCTAATGTTATGTTTTCAAAAGATACTCTTGCATGTTTTAACCATGGAGTTTAAAGTCCAAAATCGATCCTTATCGCTTAAAATGTTCTTTTCAAAAGCAAGTCACTATTCTCCTCAAAAGCTCTCAAAATTTTATTTAATCAATAGAGATCACAACTCTCAAAGGATTTGGAAAGTGTGATCGGGAGAATTTGTGATTTAAATTGGATTTAAACCGATAACTTGATAAATGGTTTTATAAGTGTTTAGCAAGTTTTTCCTCCCACATGTGCCAAACGATTTCAAATTTTCCATGCACATGTTGGGGAGCATCTTTTAAACCACAAAGAATTGAAACGTGATTGATTTGTCTCTATGCAGGTTCCTCTAGTATGTGCAAAACTCTTTCAAATCTCGAGGCACATATCGAGGGGGAGCAACTTTGAAAATCTCATCCTTCCCCAATATGCTTTATCTACTTGATTTAATCGTGGAAGTGATGATGATATCTTTTAGAAAATGGTAATCAAAGAAGTTAATTCTTCCTCTTGCCTCCGTGTGCCAAACAATTTCAAATACATGAAGCACATGTTGAGGGGAGCTCTTTTTCTAAAAATATCAAAACAATTCAGTACAAAATGCTTTGATAATATATCACAAGTATCCGGATTGATTTTCAAATGGTTTTCAATTGGTTCCAATGGTCGATGAACAATACCAAAAGACCAACCAAATTTACTTTATGTATGGTGATATAAGGATGGGTAGGTTAGGTATTCGCTCCCATGATCCGCCGTAACCGGAGGATCTACCCAGGACAATCCATTAGATAGTGTAGATGTTCTTAGGTATGATGGAAAAAAAGGAGAAAAGTGAGATATGGGAAGAGTGCAGATCGAGATCGAGCTAGAACCGAATAAACCCAACCGTGTTCTAGTTATGAAGTCTTGGTAAGCAATCAAGGGGTTGAAGAATGAAAAAGAATTGAATGAGAAAAGGGTGAAAAGAAATAACCTCTAATAATTCAACCTTAGGCGTAAACCGGGTTCAATACATATGCTACCGGTGTTTACTAAGGTAACACCGGTATTGAAGACAAGACGTCATGGACCCAAAGGACGCCACCGCACTAAAACTTCCCAAACTACTCAAGTTCCTCTTAAAAGGACTTGTTTCATTCTCCGGGAACCGACATTATCTATCGACTTTCTTTAGAGTTTGTTGATATTGACGAAGGAGACCTCTCCCTAGTCTCCCAAGATAGGAACCAAATATGCACTATTGAGTCTAGAGCCACGAGATCATCAAATAAATCTCCTTAGGACATTGTCTATGAAGACTCTCTGCTTTCACACAATGTGGAAAGAGAGATTATATCTTATGAGTCCCACGATTATCCTTATGGTATTGCCGTAACATCCGAGTGATATGCAAACATATTCACAATGAAGATGGAAAGCCTCGAGCCAACATCAAACACGCCCCGGTGGTGCCATGTGAGATCTATTCAATAGATCAACCATGTGACAACCGAATGTAAACAATGGGGCTTATTCAATCTTTGAATCAATCTCGTTTAGGTTATGGATTGACAGATACCTTTGAAAACCAAATCGTTGTGCTTAAAACACTTTTCTTTAGCACATCGATTGTGGTACTCATATTTCAAAATAAAGGTGTTTATGATTGATAATTGATTTTCATTAAACCTTCGTTGTATTGCAAAACAATTTCTATTGAGCAAGACACGATTATTTTTCAAATATCTTTTCATCAATTAGTGAATCTCAATTACCGGTTCACTCACTCCGTGTTGTCTTCTTTGAGACGTTCCGTTTGAGAACAATTTAGAGCACCGCGAAACCCGTCAAGGAAATTCTTCGAATTATACCGATCACAACAAGATTTGTACCGATCAACGGGAACCGTGGGTCGTAGTACCTCAATTCAACGAAGTGATCAAAGACACTTTCGCGCTTTTTATTGCTAACTATTGTATGCGTGTACGCCCGACGCTTGTAATGATCGTAATGATGCGGTCAATCCATAGCCGCATGCTCACACTACACATTCATCTCAAAAGAAATCATGATAAGTGCTTCAACGACTCGATACTTTCGCCCATGCTTCGCTATGTCACGCAAATATCATGATCTAATAAAGCCCGCTACTCGATGAGAAGATATCATGATCCGTAATGTGAGCATGTCGGTCCACCGTCACAATATCACATAATACCAACACCGTAATGAAAGAGTCGAGATTTTTGTTTGTCAAGATCTCAATGCCGGCTCAAACTCATCATCACGTGGATCGCTTAAAGACCTCCACTTGGATTATCCAAACATGCGGAACATGAAGAATCAAAGACTACGAGCCATCGAGCAAGGAACTTAATCAAGAATCCTAGAAAATCTAATGTAATATCTGCTTGTATTCATTGTAAATTGAGGTGACCTCCTTAGGGGAGATTGTTAGGAATTAGAAAATTCAACAAGTTAAAGAGTCGGTCACCCCAAGTATATGTATTCTATAGAAAGCTCGTGAGTCGTAGTCGTGTTATGTTAGTAAGTAGTTTGTTAAGTAACACCGTGGATGACGGACGGTCTTTACCCACTATATGCCCGATCCACAACCCGTAGGTGGCGCTTATTTGTAAGACACTATAAATACCTCTACCTCCCAAGGTAGAGGGTTGGAGTTTCAATACCATTTTTCTTTGTTTCACATAGTTCCCAACTCTCTTCCCTTTCTCTCTCTAGAACTTTCTCTCTCTAAACATCTTGAACGCCACTTGTGATTATGGTTTAATGTGTTTGTGAAATCCTATATCCTACACCATCACAACTGCTTAAGCAGCTTCAAGAAACCAACAACACCAACAGATCTAATCAACAACACCAACAAACCTACAGATCTAACCAACAAAACCATCAGATCAACCCAACAATACCAACAGAAGGTTGCAAAGTGATAAAATTTCACTTTACCGTCCATTCTATTTCAAGAAACCATTATAATAGCTTAAGCAGTTTCAAGAAACCAACAACGGATCCAACCAACAAACCATCAGATCTAACCCAACAACACCAAAAAACCATCAAATCTAACCCAACAACACCAACAGATCTAACCAACAACACCAACAAACCATCAGATCAACCCAATAAACCATCACATCAACCCAACAACACCAACAAACCTACGGATCTAACCCGACAACACCAAAAAACCATCAGATCTAACCCAACAACACCTACAGATCTAACCCAACAACACCATCAGATCAACCTAACAACACCAACAAAACTACGTATCTAACCCAACAACACCATCAGATCTAACCAAAAACACCAACAAACCTACATATCTAACCCAACAACACCAACAGATCAACCCAACAACACCAACAAACCTACGGATCTGGCCCAACAACACCATCAGATCTAACCAACAACACCAACAAACCTACAGATCTAACCCAACAACACCAACAAACCTACGGATCTAACCCAACACCATCATCAGATCTAACCAACAACACCATCGATCAACCCAACAACACCATTAGAAAGAGAGTTTTGAGAGAGAGAGAGTTTGAGAAGAGAGTTTGAGAGAGTTTACTGTGTGTGTGTGTGTGTGTGTGTGTGTGTGTGTGTGTGTGAGAGAGACCGAGAGAGTGAGACATAATAAATAGAGAGTGAGACAAAAGGACCCTGAGACAAAAACATGGGGTGGGGTGGGGTGGGTAAAACAAGGATCGCACCCGGTATTTGTAAAGTTTTTATTTATTTATTTTAAGTATATAATTTGTAAAAGTAAAAAAAAATTTGTAAAAAAATGTATTAAAGTTGTAAAAAAATGTAAAAAAGTTGTAATAAAAATGTATAAAAGTTATAAATTATCTCGTTATAAAATGAAAATTATAAAAGTTGTATTTTTTATTTTTAAGGTGTTCCCCGATGACGATGTTCTAACTAATTGGGTGCAAACTATTGCTCAATCAATCGGTTTTATTATTGTTAAAGCAAGAACCAAAACAGATAGGGGTATAAGTACTCAATCGAATATAAGTGTTCAAAATATGGACGCCCGCACGTGAAGGTTCGTAAGATGAACTTCAACGGCAGACTAGTACCGCTAAAACCAATTGTTCATTCAAATTACTAGCTAAATATATAAAAGGTGACAATGGTTGGATCTTGAGGGTGAAGTGAGAGGCATAATCATGATTTTGTAGATTCGCTCCATGGTTTTTCGCAAGCAATGCGATTAAAAGATCATGAGTTCGCTTTGTGGAGCAATTGACAAAGCATAAAGTAGCACCACGCATTATACTTTCGCCACTAAAGGAGAATGATCCGGATAACGTGTCTAGCATTAAAACTATATATAATGCACAAAATAAGATCCATGGCGCCATTTGTGGTGATAGAACCCAATACAAGTCCTTTTAACACATTTGAGGCGCCTAGGTTATACATATTATGACAGGGTAAATGACCGAACTAATGAGCTTGAGGAAATATTTTTTGTTCACCCGACGGCATATGTCCTATGGACAACATTCCCAGAAATCATGATGATGGACTCCACATACAACACCACGTTGTTTAAACTGCTGTTCTTTACAATTGTTGGAGTTACTTCAACAAACAAAACATTTTCAATGGCGTTTTGCTTTTTGAACTATGAAAAAGGGCCAAATTTCAGATGGGTGTTGCAATGTGTTAAGAGGGTGATAGACGAACAATATTACCCACGCGTTATCATCACCGATGAGATTTAGCGTTGTTGGGGCATGCAGAGTAATTCCCAAACGCTAACAAATTACTCGTCGATGGCATATTAATCAAAATGTGCTCAAGAATTGCATACATAGATTCAACACGGAAGAGGAGTATGCGTCTGTTAGATGGTCATGGATTGGATGGTTAAAGTCTCGACCCAAGATATGTTCATGCACTATTATCGGCACCTACAAGAGTTATTAGTCTAAAACATGTAGAGTCGAGGGTCAACACGCTTTGTTGAAATTATACTGGCTCCATGATGCGCGATAACGCGTCGGGGTCAAAGGAAACTTCCTTTCATCGAGCAAGTTTTCAACACCCTATGCAAGTGAACCTAATCGGTGTAGTGTAGTATTGGGTAAGCCTCGGTATTGATATCGTTCTCTAGAGGAATAAGAATGCTAGTGTTAGGATTTAGTAAATCCAGTTATTAAAGAGTCGGTCACCTCAAGTATATGTAATCATTAGAAAGCTCGTAGTCATAGATTAGTTAATGTTTAGTAGTATTTAGTTAAGTAACACCGTGGAGGACGGACGGGTCTTTACCCACTGTATGCCTGATCCACAACCCATAGGTGGCGTCTTATGTAAGAACTATAAATACTATCTACCTTCCAAGGTAGAGAGTTGGAGCTCATAATAAGATTTTTCTTTCTCTCACTAAAGTTCCCAAACCTCTAACTTTCTCTCTAAAAAATCATCTTATACGCCTACTTGTGTTTGTGTTATGATGTGTATGTGAAATCCAATATGTTACAAATGGTATCAAGAGCCAAGGTTAGATCATCTCTTACATATCCTTGGATTTCTAGTGGTTTTAGATGGTTTTAAGGTTAAAAGTTTAGTGGTTTTTGCATCATTTGGATCATTTCTTGTGTTAAAGCTTGGATTTTGATTGTACTTTTGTGTTTAGGATCATCATAAGTGTTTAGGTTTTGATTTGGTAGGCTTGAATCATCGTGGTTGGGTTGTTTTGGATTGATAAGTGGTGTTTTGAGATATTCTTGCTAGCGACTTGAGTCACGGATTTTAATCTTGGTAGCGACTTGCTTTGTAAGTTTGTAGCGAGTTGTAGTTGAAGTGGTAGCGATTTGAGCTTAGCGACTTGTCTATTGAGACAAGCCGACAAACAAGACACTTAGTGGATTCTCCACCACGGTAGCGACTTGGTGAAGGTAGCGATTTGCTTTCAATTTTGTTAGCGACTTGAACCTTAGCGAGTTGCTATTTAGCGATTTGACGACTTAGCGACTTGGTGCTTAGCGACTTGCTGTCAAAATTTGTAGCGACTTGGTGTTAGCGACTTGGATCTTAGCGAGTTGTTAATTTAGCAACTTGACTGTGTCTTAGCGACTTGGCATTATAGCGACTTGATTTCAGAATACTTAGCAACTTAGTGCTTCGCGACTTGGTTCAAGGTTTCTTAGCGACTTGGTTGAACTTTTGGTTGTAATACGGTTTTCTTGATTTAGTAAAATCCGTGAAAGAATCTATTTCCGGCTTAATCATAGAGTTTTAAAATTCTGTAACTCGTTAACATGTCTACCAACGCATTCTACAATCATCTCCATCATGTCGAGGATGTTCAAGCAATGGTTCAGATACTCGCCCACCTATGCTTGATGAACCGACTACGACTCTTGGGCACAACGAATCGATTGTCTTGCCTTGGAAAGGAAAACGGAGTCAACATTCTCAAGTCTATTGATGAAGGACCTTATCGATTGAGACTACAAGAGACTTAATTGATACAATTGCAGATGGAACAATGATCTATGGAATAGATAGACCAAAGACATATGATGAGCTCAATGATAAGGAGAAAAGAGGTTCGATGTCGATATCGTGGCCTCAAACATCATACTACTGTGGTCTTCCAAAAGACATCTACAAGTCGATCAATCACAACACCGAAGCCAAGGCGCTTTGGGATAATGTCAAGATGCTTCTCTCGTGTTCTTAATTAACTATAGAAGACAGAGAATCACAACCGTGTGATGAATTTGAACACTTCAAGATGAAACCAGATGAGAGTGTCTATGAGTACTACTTGAGATTCCATAAGCTTGTGAATGACATGAGGAACATCAAATGACCATGCCAAACATTAAGTCGAACTCAAAATTTGTGAACAACATGAATCTCGAATGGCACAAGTTTGTCACCTCCGTGAAGCAAACAAAAGGATTGAAGAATACAAACTATGAGCAACTCTATGCATTCCTTCTTCGTAATGAGAGGCATGCTATGTTTGAAAAAGGATTCGGATCGCCTCAAAACCAACCAGGAGAGACAAGCTCATCAAATGATTCAACCGCTTTTACACAAATGTGGGAATTACCACCAAAGCTTCTCAAGTTATACCCATGGGTAATGGTAATCACAAACTCATTCCCGATCCAATGTTCAAACAAGTCGATGCCGATGCATGCGTGGAAACTTCATTAATCAACTGGCCTCATGATTAGTCAAACATGAACTCTCTCCCACACACCAACAACAACCTCAAAAAAGATCCAATCCACACAATCAAGCCACTATCAAAGATGGAAAGGTTATGGTGCGGCCTACCAAGAAAGGCAGACGAACAAGGAAGAGGTGGAGTTGGTAGAGGATATGGGAAATCGAATCGGGAAGGATTGGAAATCAAGGACAAGCAAAGCCAATCAAATACTACAACCGTAGTGGTGAGGACATATTGCAAGGAACCGCACATCGCCAAAACGCCTCGTAATGCGTAGTACTTGTGGATAAGATGTTGCTTGTGCAAGCTCAGATAATGGAGCACTTTGGATGATGAAGAGTTATTGTTTTTTGTCAAGGAATGCCAAGACATATGATGCGATGTGGATGAGCAACCAATTCAGAAATAGGTCACAATCATCGAATGCCTTTCAAGTAGCCGATCGTGATGCATTTGACTCGATGTCGATGATGAACCCATCGCCTAGACAATCTTCATGGCTAGCATCTCACCTATGGTTTCTCCAAAGATCTCTCCACCACAACAAGCCGGTCCATCCAAAGACAAAATCATTTCGAGGTATTAAAACTATACGATGATGTTGATGAGCAAAGATACATGACAAAGTACAATCAATCGAAACTTTGAGTCGATATTGAAAATATGGTAATATCAATGTTGTCCCATATGATCAATATGTGAAACAAAGTGAAAGTGAGATCGTACTCAAGTGATGCATCTTCGCATTCAATGATGACTATATTTTTATGAATACACCGCATATGCTCATGATGATTATGTTGTTTCGAACCGAATGCCTATAAAGAACAAGTTGCTATTTATGAACAGTGCTAAGTTTGAGTTAACCACCCGTGAAAGGTGAAATGGATGACCAAATGCGCATAACTATTAGAAAAAGTAAGTTTAGAGACGAAGTATTAAAACAAGAGTTAAACTCCTTACAAGAAAAGCTTTCTAAAACGCTAAGCAAAACAAGAACTTCAAGAAAATGTTAAAATGCTTAGCAAGAATTCGGTGCTAAGGAATCAAAACTTTGAATGATTTTTCTAATCTAAAACCTTGAAAACAAGCTTGAAAATAAGTTGTATGTACAAGGGAATACCATTCAGATCGCTCACATGATCACGAAGCATAGAGTTCTCACGATAAGCATAGTATCCCCATTATAAAGGAATCCAACCCCGAGTATGGTAAGATAGCAAAAGCTACTCAAAATGTTATCTATGATGGCAATGAAATCCTTAAACCTAGGTAGAAACCTAGTTGCGCTTAAGTGCACCGAGGAAGATAAGAAATCGATGAGGTCACTAGGAGAAAATGGATAAGAAACTCAACAATCCTACATGTAAAGAGAAAACATAATTATCGTAACCCCATGACTACAAAAAGGAAAATTGGATTTCCTTGAACATGTTTAAGCCTCAAACGTTGTTAACACCCGAACAAGTGTTCTAGAAAAGGATTTAGATAAGCAAAAGGCGAGAATCTTGTTGTAACAAACCCCCCTTAGGAAAATGCCTTCAAGAATCGTGGTATCCTCCAAATACACCAATGCATTTAGTTCCTAGAACTATTGCCACTAAAAGCAAGACCTTAATCACCAATATGTTATCTTTCAATTATTTGTTGATTTTGAGAAAACTTGTAAGAAAAGGATCACACCCACTAGGATAATCAAGGGAAAGGGTTTTGAGCAAACTAAAGAATGCTATTTAACCGAGATCATGCCTTTCTTTAAACAATTAAAAGGTCAATTTGAGAGTCTTAAAAGGGATGGACTTAGATATTAAAGAAATGGAAAAGGAATTTGATACGATAATTGTTGAGGTTAGTGACTATGAGCGAGAATTAAAATATAATGAGATTGAGAGGAAGAACTTGCATACCTTGAATGATAATCTTATTTCGAATGTATTGCTCAAGATGTGTTTTACATCGCTACAAATTGTTCCATTAATGCTTCTCAATTTCATGAATTATCTGTTGTTCGAAAGTCTCCCATGATCGTGTCATTGAGCTTGAAAAACTAACTCTAAACCGCATGATAAAGTTGAACAGATGATCATGATAACTTTGGTAAAACAGCTTTTCAAAATTGAAGTTGAGCATCTTGCTTTGCAATTAAAATATCAACATCTAAAAGAAAATGTTAAAACCTCAAATATCAAGACATCCTTGGATGTTCCCGAATTTGATGCGCTTTTGAAATTAGCAAACGTGATGAATGATTCGAGCTCATTGTAACACGATCGTAAAGTTGAAAGCCCAAATGCCTCCTCCTTTAGATTCTCGGTGTTCTCAAACTTTTCATCTTCAAAACTTAGTAAATGCTTTACAAAAGGAAAATAGAGTTTTCTAGAAGAAAATGAAAAGGTTAAACGTCACTTTAAAGAGTTATATGATTCAATGAAAGTCACTCGTGACAAAAAAACGAAAAATAACCTCTTTACAAAAGAAATTGAGAACTGAGAGTCGTGAAAAGGAAACCGCCACTTGTTTTTAATGAGAATGTTGCATCAAAGTCATCCTCGATCGCAAATATATCGTGATCATAAATATATTCCTCCTCATCTTAGGAATAATGAACTTGTGTTTCATAACTATTGTGCTCACCTTAAGGATAGTCTAGAATGTCTCCGTGAGATTGTGGAAGAGGATTTCATAAATAAGCCTCTTGATAGAGAAATTAGGTTTGCTTGCATTCGTGCCAAATGATCTCGTGAACCGCTAGAATGTCTAATTGCAACATGTCCTAAATCCTTAGGTGCGAAAGGTAAAGTTGTGATGCCTTGTTCTATGCCTAGTGCCAAGCATACAAACCATTCCATGCCCGGCTTTAAGAAAGTGAACACTAATGTGCCGCCTAGTAGTTCGGATCCTTGCACATCTAGTTCAGAATGCAAAAGTAGATCAACCAACTAATGTTCCCATAATTCCTCTACATGAGTAATCGGTGACATTAAAGCAAGCGGGTCAAAGCCTCCAGCAATACCAAGCAAGATAGGACCTCGCAAGCTAAGAATGTGCATTGGAAGAGTAGAAGACCAACCTAGGAACTTTAAGTTTGAGTTGAATAAACGAATCGTGTTGATTCTAGTATTAGCCATAGGCATATTGTAATTAATTCAATTCTAATACTTTTCGCAAACCATGTAATGATGTCTCGCTTGAATTTTGCTAATCATGAATGTGGTGTGAATGTTTTGTCTAATGTTGTCAAATGCCCGATTAAAATTGTTAATGCTAAAATCATGCTAAGAAGGCTAAAAGGCAAAGACAAAAGAAAGTTAGAAAATGAGAAACCCACAGAAGAACATTTAGTAAGATAGGTTATCAATGGATACCTTTAGCCATAAAGATAATCGGCTCTTCCTCAATCTGCTAAGACAATGCCCACTAGAAAATGGATGCCTCACCGTAGAACTATTCCATTAAGAAGTGAACATACTTTGAATAGGTCAAATACGGACACCAAAGACCGCATCTATTCCTAATGATTCCATTGCTTCTATTTCGATGTGGGTGTTCCAATCACCGCAGATCGCTCAAATCGCTCATGGAACCCGGACTCAGTCGCTCCAAGCATATGACCGGAGACCGGTCATGCTCATGAACTTCGTGAGTAAATTCATCGCAACTGTGAGATTCGAAACGATCATTTTGGTGCTATTATGGGTTATGGATATTCGTGGTTGGTAAAAGTGTAATTTGTGGTATATTATGTGGAAGGTCTTGGTCATAACTTGTTCTCTGTTGGTCAATTTCGTGATTCCGATCTAGAAGTGGCTTTTAGAAAGCATACTTGTTTCGTTAGAGAACTTGATGGTGTAGAATTATTAAGAGGTACTCGTGGTTCCAACCTATACACCATTTCTACCGAAGACATGATGAAGTCTTCTCCAATCGCCTGTTGTCAAAGGCTTCAAAACAAAGTCATGGTTATGGCATCGCTGCCTCAATCACTTGAACTTCTGGTACCATTAATAACCTTTCCGTAAAGGATCTTGTCGAGGCTTACCCAAATTGAAATATGAAAATATCATCTTTGTTCACTTGCTACTGGGAAAAAGCACGAAATATGCCCACAAACCAAAACCCACAAACTCAAGAATGGAAGTTCTTCATACCCTTCATATGGATCCGTATGACCAATGAGAGTGCAAACGATAAATGGGAAGAAATACATTCTAGTAGTTGTTGATGCTACTCTCGATTTACTTGGGTAAAGTTTTGAGGACAAAGGATGAAACCCGGATGTCATCATCAAACTTATCAAACAAATTTTCAGTTCGACTCAACAATACCGTTAGAATTGTTCGAATGCATAATGGCACGTAGTTTGTCAACAAAGACTTAATTTAGTTTTATGAAAGTGTTGGAATCACCATCAAAGAAGTGTTCCACTAACTCCTCAATGTAACGGTGTAGTTGAAAGACTAAATCGAACTCTTGTGGAAGCCGCAAGAACAATGCTAATTTATTCAAAGGTTCCGATGTTTCTATGGGCTGAAGCCATTGCCACTGCTTGCTAAACCCAAAATCGTTCCCTTATTCACACCTCTAATGGAAAAACTCCATATGAACTTGTCCATAAACGAAAACCTGATCTTTCCTACCTTCGTGTGTTTGGTGCTTTGTGCTATCCAACAAATGATGGTCAATATTTAGGTAAATTAAGAGCTAAGGCGGACATTGGAGTATTTGTAGGTTATGCACCAAACAGAAAAGGATACCGAATCTACAACAAGAGAACCCGAAATATCATGGAAACAATTCACGTTACGTTCGATGAGCTGACAGGTCAAATGGCTCCAGGACAAACCCGCCTCAGACACGATCTCAACCTTTATCAAGTAGTCCTATCGTTCTACTCTTGTTTCTAATCCCTCCAAAGAACTCCATATGTACCTCCATCGAAGATGATTTAAAGAAATTGTTTGATCTAATGTTTGATGAATACTATGAACCGAATGTCGATGAAATGTCAATTCCATCAACAAAGGCTGCTCCTATCCCTATGAATGAAGTAAATCCTTCAGCCTCAATATCATTAAGTCAAGAAGCGCTTGTCACGATCACTGTCTCATCAACAAATCATCAATCATCGAATGTACATCATGGAATTGTTTTAGCACCCATGATGAAGTTAATCCTTTGCTACTCCCGAAGATGCTCCATTCGAAACATATTTGCTCTCGAATCATCGCTGTAACCATCTTCATCGAGATATCGACTCGCTACTTCAGCTTCCTCAACAATGACCACATGAACACCTCGATAATGGACACATGATCATCCATTGGACAACATCATTGGAAACCCTCTCGTCTCCGTATCAACACGGAAACAACTTGCAACCGATGCCTTATGGTGCTTCTTCAACTCCGTACTCTAAGGTCGAACTAAAAGATGTTAAACCGCCATGAATGAAGATATGGTTCAATGCCATGCAAGATGAAATTCATGAGTTTGATCGACTAGATGTATGGGAATTAGTACCGCTCCAGATTGTGCTATGATTATTGCTCTAAAGTGGATCTTCAAAGTGAAACTTGATGAGCATGGTGATGTTTTAAAGAACAAGGCTCGATTGGTTGCAAAAGGATACCGCCAAGAGGAGGGTATTGACTTCAAGAATCCTTTGCTCCAGCTTGCTCGTATCGAGGCGATCGTAATCTTCTTGGCTAATGCCGCAAGTAAGAACATGGTAGTCTATCGATGGATGTAAAGACGGCGTTTCTTAACCGAGATCTTAAAGAAGTCATCTACGCCGCCCAACTGAAGGCTTTGTGAATCCGAGCATCCTACTCACGCTTATCGTTTGAAGAAGGCTCTTTACGGTTTAAAGTAAGCTCCAAGGGCATGGTATGATACGCTATCAAAGTTTCTTCTATCTACCGGATTCAAAGAAAGGAGCAGGCTTGATCCGACATTGTTCACCGTGAAGTCGCAAACATTTAATTCACGCTCAATTATATGTTGATGATATCATCTTTGCCTCGATCGACCCCAATGAGTGTGACCATTTTCAAAAGAAATGGGTTCTAAATTTCAAATGTCAATGATGGGACAAATGTCATTTTCTTGGGATTACAAATTTCACAAAGCCCGGAGGCATTTTATAAATCAATCTAAATATGCAAATGAGATTTTAAAGAAATTTGGATTTGATTCTAGTGACCTTGTTAACACTCCCATGATAGAATGTACTAAACTAGATGAGGACAACTCGGGGATCATGGTTGACCAAACGAAAGATCGTAGTATGATTGGATCCACGATGTACCTCACGCCTAGTAGACTGCATATCTTGTTCGATGTTTGCATGTGTGCTAGACGAAAAATTGTAAAACATCGTGACAATAAACCATTTTTTTTTTTTTTTTTTTAAGTATGATTTGTTGCATGTGTGCTAGATACCGTGCTAAGCCTCACCAAAAAGCACCTTGAAGTCAAGTAAACGGGTCTTCGGTATCTCCAAGGAACCATCAATATGGGACTTTGGTACCAAGGACATTGGGTCCGCCGAGGTATGTCACTAATGATCCCTATGCTGTATCATACCAGATGCCGATCATGCAGATGTCAAGATACCGTCAGAAGCTAAAGACGTCTAGAGGTGCTCGATATTTTGGGTGATAAACTTGTGAGTGGTCTTCAAAGAAACAAATGAGTACTTCTATTTCTCTCGGAGGCCGAATTCAACAAAATATCGTGATAATAAAAGTGTTATTGCTCTCTTGCAACAACGTTCAACATTCAAGAGCCAAGCACATAGACATTCGACATCATTTCATTCGGGAACAAGTGGAAAAAGGTGTGGTGGACTCTTAGTAGGTTTGGGTTTACGGGCATACTTTGCTTTTTCCCAATTGACATGTCGAATAAAGATGATCCTTTTCATACTTTAGTCTAGGTAAACTCACAACTAAGTCCTTTCTCGAAAGATCGCTGATGGTGCCGGTTCAAGTGATTGAGACGACGATGCCATAACCATGACTTTGTTTTGAAGCCTTTGATAACAAGGATCGGAGAAGCCTCATCATGTCATCGATAGAGATGGTGTAAAGATTTGAGCCACGAGTTCCTTTTATCAGCCTCACCATTAAGATCTCTAACAAAGTGTATGTTTTTCAAGGCTACTTTAGATCGAATCACGAATCGACCAATGAGAGAATGATTATGACCCGCACCTTCCACATAATATACCTAGAGATGACACTATCACCCACAACGTAATCTCCATAACCCATAATAGCACCGAAATGATCATTACCGAATCTAACAGCCCCGATGAATTTGCTCACAAGTTCATGAGTCATGACCGGTCTCCAACATATGCTTGAACAAATGAGTCTGTGTACCACGTAACGATTTGAACGATTCCGCTGAACACGTGACAAGAATGGATAATCGATAATTGGGATCCCCATGCAAGAATGGGTTCCATTTGGTTAGTAGCAACAGCTGGAACACCCACTCTGAAAAATGAAGCATTCATATCGTAGCGAGGCAATGGAATCATTGTGACTAGATGCAATACTAGTGTCTCAGATATTCTGCTCACAAGCAGGATCACTTCTAATGGAATAGTTCTACCAAGAGGGCATCCATTTACTAGTGGGCATTATCTCGATTAGTCTTATGACCAATGTGTATCCAATAAAAGCCTATTTTATCAATGTTCTTCCGTGGGTCTCCAATTGCTTTTCTAACTTCGCTTTTTGCCTTTTAGCCTTTTTAGCATGAATTTTAGCATTAACAATATTAATCGGACAATTAACATCATTAGGCGTAACATTAACACCACATTCATGATTAGAGATTAATTCAAGCACATCGCATAAGGTTTGCAAATAGTATTAGAATTGAATTAATTACAAGACGCCTATGGCTAATACTAGAATCAACACGATTCGCTTTATTCGATTCAAGCTTAAAGTTCCTAGATTGTTCTTTCACTTTTTCCAAAGGCACATTCTTAGCTTCATGCAGGTCCTATCATTCCTTGTATTGTCTTGAGACTTTGACCTCGCCCTTTAATGTCACCGACACTCCCTGTAGGAATGGGAACATTAGTTGGTTTATCTACTCTTTGCATCACCTGCTTAGATGCGTCCGATCTCAACTACATGCAGTGCACTACGGTTCACATTCTTAAAACTAGAGGCACCAGATTTGTACTCCTAGAAGGCACACTTGAGTTCTCTTCTTAGCATCGGATGATCTAGAATCGAACTACTTAAAGGCACACTACGGTTCACATTCAAAACATTGGGAATCGAGCGCATATCATACTTGGCATTAGGCATCTAACATGGAATCAAGGTTAACTCTCACCTAACAATGACTTTGGGCATATTGTGATAAAGCATTCTAAGATTTCTTGAGATCTTTGGCATATATAAAGCATGCATGTCCAATTGCATTATCATGAGGTTTCTCTAACTTATCCTCTTCAACAATCTCACGCAGACATTCTAGGCAATCCTTAATGGATGAGAAGTATGTTTGAATAGCAAGTTTGTTGTTCCTTAGATGAGGAGGACATAAGTCACGCATAAAGCATATTTATTACAAGAGTGAACCTTGATCCACCATTCTCCCATTGGTCACTCCAAGATTTTCCTTTTACCGACTCTTCTGATTCTCAATTTCCTTTTGCAATGAAGCTATTTGTTCGTTGTTTTTGTTAACGGTGACTTTAATTGATTCAAATAACTCATTGAAATGACGCTTAACCTTTCATTTTCTTCTAGAAAACTTTCGCTTCCTTTGTAAAGCATTTACTAGGTTTTGAAGATGAAACGCTTGAGAATTCCGAGAATCTAAAGGAGAGCATTTGGGAGCCCTCATTATATTGTTTGTTTGACCCTTTAATCGAGAGATTTGGGCTTTCAACTTTCTCGATCGTGTTGCACCGAGCTTGAATCGCTCATCACGCTTGTTAATTTGAAAACTCGCATCAAACTCGAGCATCCGATGATGTCTTGATATTTGAAGTTTTGACATTTTCTTTAAGATGTTGATATTTCAATAGATTAAAATGCTCAACTTCTAGTTTAGAAAATGTTTAACCAAATTGTCGTGATCATCCATTTCAATTTTCTCGCTTAGTTTAGAATTAGTTTTTCAAGCTCAATGACACGATCATGAGAGACTTTCGTGGCAAGAGATAGTTCATGAAATTGGGAAACATTAATTAGAGCAATTAAGCAAAGAAAAAATATCTCGAGCAATACATTCAAGAATAAGAGTCTCATTTAAGGTATGCAAGTTCTTCCTCTCAATCTCATTATATTTTAGTGCACGCCATAATCACTAACTTCAACTACCATTGCATCAAATTCTTTTCCATTCCCTTGATATCGCTTTCTACCCCCTTTTAAGACTCTCAAAGTGATCTTCGTAAGTTTAAAGAAAGGCATGACCTCGCTAAATAACATTCTTTCATTTGTTCAAAACCCTTTCTCCTTCGCTTATACCAAGGTGTGATCCTTTTCTGCAAGTTTTCTCAAAATCAACAAATAGTTGAAATATAACGATCGCTAATTAATATCTTGCTTTTGGTGGCAATTGTTCTAGGTACAAGATGCATTGGTATTAGGAGGATACACACAATGCCTAGGCATTTTCCAAGGGGAGGGTTTGTTTCAACAATATATTCCGTCGCTTATCTAAATCCTTTTTCCGTAAGACTTGTTCTGGAGTCAACAATGTCTCGAGGCTTAAACTTGTTCAAGGAAACCAGCTCTTCAGTCAGTAGCTGAGGAGTGATAATTATTTTTTTCTTTGCATTTGGGATCATTTTGTTTCTTATTCATCTTTTCCCTAGTGATTTCATTTGATTTCTTATCTTCCTCAAGGCACTCAACTGAACTAGGTTTCCGCTAGGCTTAAGGATTTCATTACCATCATAAAGCACCTTATGAGCATTTCTAGCCTTTTTAATTACCTCCGGATTGGTTCCTCAACATGGGAATGCTATGCTTATCGCTTAAGACACGATGTTTAGTGACCATGTGAGCAAATTCATGGTGTTTTGTATGTACAACTTGTTTTCAAGTTTGTTTTTCAAAGTTTTATTAGAAAAGTTCTCAAGATTTTTGATTCCTTTGCATTAAATTCTTGCTTAAGCATTTTCACATTTCTCGAAGTTCTTGCTTTTGCTTAGTTGTTTTAGAAAGTTTTTCTTGCAAGGAATTTAATTTTTGTTTCAATACTCTTCTCAAAATTTACTTTTTCTAATTACTCGACGCACTTGGTCATCCATTTCCCGCCACGAGTGGTCAACTCAAATTTAGCACGTTGTTCATAAATAGCAACACGCTCTTTATAGGCATTTAGTTCGAAATTACGTAATCATCAAAGCACATGCAAAGGTATTCATTAAACACATAGTCATTGTTGATCGCAGAAGATGCATCACTTGGTACAACTTCACATTCACTTTGTTTCACGTATTGATCGTATGGGACAATATTGTCATTACCCATATTTTCAATATTTGATTCAATAGTTTCACTTGATTGTACTTTGTCATGCATCCGCTACACATCAAGATCATCGTATAGTTTTAATACCTCGAAATGAGTTTGTCTTGGATAGGCCACCTTGTGGTGAAGAAGAGACCTTGGAGAAACCATTGAGAAATGCTAGCCATAAAAATTGTGTGCCGAGGTCCATCATCCACATCGTGAGTCGTATGCATCACAATCGCCGACTTGAAAGGCATTCTCGATGATTGTGACTCATCTCCGAATAGTCGCCATTCATACATCAAGATCATAGGTCTTGGCATTGCCCCGCTAGAACATGTAATTCCTCTTCATCCAAAGCAAGACCATTGTCCCGAGCTTATGCCGCAAAGATCTTATCTCTCGGCATCGTAAGATTCTCGGACGCTGAGATGTGCGCCTCGCAATGTGTGATCATGCGGGATGTCAAGATACTCGTCGGAAATGCGTCTAGAGGTGCTCGGTTTTGGGTGATAAACTTGTGGTGGTCTTCAAAGAAACAAATGAGTACTTCTATTTCCTCTACAGCCTTTGAATTCAACAAAATCCCCTGTCTTTGTGATAATAAAAGTGTTATTGCTCTCTCTTGCAACAACGTGCAACAACGCTCAACATTCAAGAGCCAAGCACATAGACATTCGACATCATTTCATTCGGAACAAGTGGAAAAAGGTGTGGTGGAACTCTATTTTGTGAGGATCGAATACCAATATTTCCTCTACTGAGGTGAATACATAGCCATGTCATCTGTTGTGCTCAAATCCTATGGATGAGATCCCAATTATCGACTATGGCTTTGAATTCAACAAACTCCCTCTGTCTTGTGATAATAAAAGTGCTATTGCTCTCTCATGCAACAACGTATAACACTCAAGAGCAAAGCACATCGACATTCGACATCATTTCATCGGGAGCAAGTAGAAAATGGTGTGTTGGAACTATACTTTGTGAGGACCGAATACCGGTTAGCGAGACATCTTCACCAAAGCTCTTCCTAGAAAGTTTTGAGTTTATCCTCCACGACTTGGTCTAAAGAGTCTACAACCGGAAACACTCAAACGTCTTCAAGAGGAAAACGAGAGTAAAGGTTTTCTTCATCTATCTCTTGTAAATAGTTATTGAAAAACAAAATACAAAATTTCAAAACCTTCAAAAGCAAATAGAAAAATATAAAACTTTAAAAAATCCATAAAAATTAAAAATCTTGAAAATTCCAAAATATTGTCTTTTGTCATGATTTCCTTGATTCGATAATATCTACGGTCTTTGTGTTGTCATTCAAAGAATGACACGGGACTTTAGATGTTGTTCGAATGTTAAAAAAAAAAAAAATAAATAAATAAAAAATTGAGAGAAAGTGAAACAATGGTTTATTGTCATTTCGAGCGATAACCCGTTTTCAAAGAAAGAACGAGCCATGCATTATCTTGTTTTCAAATCTCATGCTCTAATTCTATAAACAATTACTTACTATCTAATGAAAACTAATTGCTTTGAAAAATAACTCGGTCTCTATTTTTGAAAATCATCTGGACTTAATATTTGTCAAAATATCTATCTCTCAATCAACAACTTATTTCATTGATTGAGGGGAGCATGATTTCAATTAAATCAAAGGTTATTTGTCATACAATGGTTTTCAAAAGATATGCATGCATGTTTAATCAATGGAGTTTAAAGTCTCAAAATCTAACCCTTATCGGTTAAAACGTTTTCATAATCATGTCACAATTCTCCTTAAAGTTTTCAAAATCAATTTAAATCTCTGAGATCACAAATCTCAAATGATTTGATAATTGTGATCGGGGAGAATTTGTGATTTAAATTGGATTTAAGCGATAATTCGGTAAATAGTTTTATAAGGATGTACAAGCTCTCCTTCCACATGTGCCAAACGATTTCAAATTTTCCATGCACATGTTGAGGGGAGCATCTATCTTAAACCACAAAGATTTGAAACGTGATTAATTTTCTCCAATGTGCGTCTTTTCCTAATATGTGCAAAACATTTTCTAATATCTATGCACATATTGAGGGGAGCAACTATTTTGAAAACCACATTCTTTATATAACTACTCTTAGATGCAAGCCAACCCTCAAAGATGAAAATTAGTTCTATTACAATGATGCTTGATGCAAATGTTGAGGGGAAGCTCTTGTTCTAAAAATATCAAAAACAATTCGGTACAAAATGCTTTGATAATATATCACAAGTATCCGGATTGATTTTTCAAATGGTTTTCAATTGGTTCCAATGGCAGATGAACAATACCAAATTAGACAGACCAATTTTACTTTATGTATGGAGAGATAAGGACGATAAGGTTAGGTATTTGTTCCCATGATCCGCTTGAAGACGGAGGATCTACTCGAGGATAATCCACTAGATAGTGTAGAAGTCCTTAGGTATAAGGGTGAGCATATGACCGAACGGACCGGACCGACCGAAGGACCGACCGGACCGACACGGACCGAGACCGGACCGACCACATTCGGTCCGGTCCATGATCCCGGCTTTTAGGCTAGTGGTCCTCGGTCGGTCGGTCGGTCCGGACCAAACCGACTAATTTGGCCTTGTTGGACCGGACGGACGGACCGGTCCGGACCGAGCTGGACCGACCACATTCGGTCGGTCTCGATCTAGGTTTATGCCGAAATCGGTTTCGGTCCGGTCCGGTCTTGGCGGTCCGGTCGGTTTTGGACCATGCACACCCTTACTTAGGTATATTGAAAAAGGAGAAAATGAGATATGGGAAGAGTCTTGACTAAGGCGAGCTAATCTTGGAATAAACCCAACAAGGTTCTAGTTATGAAGTCTCGGTAAGCCTTGAAGGGGTTGAAGAATGAAAAGAATTGAATGAAAAAGGGTGAAAATAAATAGCCTCCAATTATTCAACCTTAGGGCGATATCGGGTTCAATTCATATGCTCTTGGTGGTTACCAAGGTAACATCGGTATTGAAGACAAGGCGTCATGGACCCGGTGGCGACTACACTTCAACTTCCCAAACCACTCAAGTTCCTCGTAAAGGACTTGTTTCATTCTCGGGAACCGACATTATCTATCGACTTTCTCTTAGAGATTGTTGATATTGAAGAGGAGACCTCTCCCTAGTCTCGAAATAGGATCCAAATATGCACATGAGTCTAGAGCCACGAGATCATCAATAAATCTCATTATGACACTTTCAATGAAGACTCTCTGTTTCACACAATGTGGAAAGAGATTATATCTTATGAGTCCTACGCATTATCCTTGTGGTATTGCTAGAACATCCGAGTGATATGCAAACATATTCACAATGAAGATGGAAAGCCTACGGAGCCAACATCAAACAAGCTCACGGTAGGTGGCATGTGAGATCTATCCAATAGATTAACCATGTGACAAGCGAGCGAAACAATGGGGCGATTCAATCTTTTGAATCAATCACGGTTCGAGTTATGGATTGACGGATACCTTTGAAAAAACATCGTTGTGCTTAAAACCCTTTTCTTTAGCACATCGATTGTGTACAAATATTTCAAAATAAAATGTGTTTTGATTGATAATTGATTTTCATTAAAACCTTCGTTGTATTGCAAAAACAATTTCTATTGAGCAATACGATTGTTTTTCAAATCTCTTTATCAATCGGTGAATCTCAATTATTGGTTCACTCACTCCGTGTTGTCTTCTTTGAGACGTTCGGTTTGAGAACGACTAGAACATTGCGAAACCCTGTCAAGGAAATTCTTGAATTATACGATCACGGATAGTACTTGTCTTCGATCAGCGGCAACCGTGGGCGTGTACCTCAATTCAACGAAAGTGATCAAAGACACTTTCGTGCACTTTTTGCTAGCGTTGTATGCGAGTGTGCGCCCAACGTTTGCGGTGATCGAATGAAGCGATCAATCCATAGCCGCATGCTCACATAACACATTCATTTCTAAAGAAATCATGATTAGTGCATCAATGACTCGATATTTTAACTCCATGCTTACGCTACGCTGCGCCAATATCATGAATCAGCGAAAGCTTCCGCTACTACGATGAGAATATATCATGATCCGAATGTGAGCATGTCGGTCCATAAGTCACAACATCACATAATACCAACACCACAATGGAAGAGTCGAAATTTATGATAGTGATGATCTCAAAGGCGATTAAAACTCATTATCACGTGGATCACTTAAAGGCCTCCACATTGATTATCCAAACATGCAATAATGAAGAATCAATGACTACGAGCTCCTGAGCAAAGAACTACATCAAGAATACAAGAACTATTTTAAGTGTAATATCTGTTTGTGTTCAATGTAATTTTTTAAGATGATCGTGAGGTGACCTCCCTTAGGGGGAGATTGTTATGATTTAGTAAATCCAGTTATTAAAGAGTCGGTCACCTCAAGTATATGAAATCATTAGAAAGCTCGTAGTCATAGATTAGTTAATGTTTAGTAGTATTTAGTTAAGTAACACCGTGGAGGACAGACGGTCTTTACCAGCTGTATGCACGATCCATGACCCATAGGTGGCGTCTTATGTAAGAACTATAAATACTCTCTACCTTCCAAGGTAGAGAGGTGGAGCTCATAATAAGATTTTCTTTCTCTCACTAAAGTTCCCAAACCTCTAACTTTCTCTCTAGAAAATCATCTTATCGCCTACTTGTGTTTGTGTTATGATGTGTATGTGAAATCCAATATGTTACTGACTAGTGAGAGATGTACTACGCTAAGGTTTGAGATTGAGGAAGATTATTTTTTATCTTCTTATATTTTTTTATAAAACTAAGGGAAAGATCTCGGGGTTTGGATTTGAGGGTTTGGTACTTCTACCGATTACTCTACTGTCTAATTATCTAAACTAAGGGGTAGTCTTATGTCTATTGATGTGTGCTCGTATGATAATTAAAAATGTGTTTACCTAGATATTATTACTCCCTAGTTATCTTTTATTGGTGGTTGAATTGTCACGTCCTTATTCTTAACGCGTTATGTTTTCTAAGGTCGCAGGTTATGCTTTTATCCCTAACTCTTTGAGACTACCTTAAGGTTATTGCCTACGAAATCTCTAGGATTCATAAACTAACTCTAAGGTTATATTTGGATGTTTAGTCTACAATTCCGCCAAGGGAGTATAAACTAAGGTTCACAAAGATTACTCAAGCATTAAAAACACAACGATAGCCTAGTGCAATCCTAAGCCAATTACAATTAAGATAAGAGACAACCAATCAATAATCAATAACTAGGTTTCATAGATCTAAGCAAACACACAAGAAATTTAGCTGGACATGTTAAACATGCAAACATACACACATTCAATCGAAGACATAATGAAATCAATGAAGTAAATTACGTATCTTGATGTAAAATAGGGTATGAGAACCCTAAAATACTGTCCAAACAGGACCAAAATCGTTTTCGGTTTTTACTCCACAAGTCTACCTCTTAAAATTCTGAAAATTCAATTTCTATATATAATTTTACATTCGCGACAGCGTCACCTTATAGTCGGGACGCCGTTAGATCGCGTCATTAGGGTTTCGTCATAGCAAGTCATCATTGGGACGGTGTCACGTTGTGGTTATAACGCCGTCGGTCTTGAATTGACGTCGTGCGAATCGGATCTAGACCGCCCGAGAAGAAAAGTCTTCGTGACGCCTTACTCTTCAAAGTCGACGCCGTCGGTGTAAATTAACAAAACCGCTCGAGTCGTCACAAATTTAATTACGTGAGAGGACGGCGTAAGCCTCTGTTTGGGACGCCATCGGGTGTAATTCCAGCGACTTGATGACTTGATCTTGACTTAGCCATTTTCTTCACATATCCACTCCTTTTAGGTCAAAAATGCATCATTCCGACATTTTGCTTCCAAAAGACCTAAAAGTGTAAAGGGCGTAATTAGCGAGAACGAATATAAAAGTGAGCGATTAAGGGCTTAAATGACCCTTAAAAGTATACTTTTAAATCCTTATCAAATATCCCTATACTTGGTATTTGCTTTTTCTCAAGCAAATGTGTTTTGGCCAATCAATTTATAAGTTAGGGGCATAAAACATTGGTTTAACATAATTCACAACAAGTAAAAACACCGCAATAGTCATAACAAGCACGGAAATTATACACTGGCACCTCACAAGTGATGTTTGGATTCTCTCATCTCTCGGGTGTATATGAAATATAGTAAATGGAAATGGAAGATAAACACTCATTAACCGGTCATAGTACATTGATTACCATAGGCTTGAGACTAGATCAAACCTCCACCGCTTTGGCGTAAGCACCTAGGAACAACTATCTAAGAGATCTTATAAAGGGTTGTAATGTTAGGCTTACGGTTAGGGAAAAAAGGGTTTGGTTGGATAGGCGATTTAGTGGTGGCAAGTCCAAAATCTTATGTTACAAGCATGAAAAGAATTGCGTTGCTAAGCCAAGACTCGACTCACTAAACTCTAGATAACTTGAAACAAACAAACATAAATATAAAGATAGATGTAGGACGGTAGTCCGTATTTTATTTTTTTATTTTTTATTTTTTATTTGGACACACATTTTTTTTTTTGCATACACTTTTACTCTACCATCCTCTACGATAACATCAAAATATAAGGGATTTATAGAAGCATCCCTACACTTGAGTTTTTTTTACTCTAACACTAAATTGACCCGAATTGAAAAGATCAAAACACTTGGAGTACCTTATTACGTAAATAAAAGGAATTTGAATTTAACGTTTTTTCCCGTTACTCCATAAAATTTAACTTTACCCATGAGTCTCAATCATCCCAAAAATGTGTACAAAAGATATGACTCGACTTAACAACCATGCAAGTAACTAGATAATTGAACTAAGGGTTTAGTATGATGACAATAATGCACTAAAGATGAGTGCATACAAGGTAGGCTAAAGCGATTTGGGTGTACATTTGGGGTGGATTGTAAACAATGCTCTTCATTGATACTCGGAAAACCGAAACATCACGAAGTGCGAAAAGATAGGCTCGAATGGTTAACTAGGGTTATCGTGTACTAAAGATGAGTACATCGCAAAGGTGTGGGGAATTACTCAACCGATGTGGAAGAAGTAATTATAATACTGGTATCAAACAAGGGTTATCCTAATGCCTCTTATCATTTAGTTATTCCTAACTACACAAGTGTGGTCTCACTAGCGATCTCGGAATGCATCATAAAACAAGTTCTAGAATCTATTATACTACGGTACACTCTCGAAGCATTAAAGGTGAATGCTTTAATTCCTATAGATCTAGGCGAACCTCGCATTTTAGGTGGAATTTGATGGTAAAGGGTTTTTGTGCTAGTCATATAACTCCTATCCATGAGACGCTTTATTAAGACTAAAGACCCACCCGTACATGTCATGAAAAATTTTAAATTTTGCGCTAAAATTGCCCTAACAAATATTTCTCATGGTTTATTACACAAATGAAATAGGACAAGACAAATGATCAAGGGTAAACATAGTTTCAAAGTTCCCGCTTTATTCTCCCTCCCTACACTTAAACTGAACATTGTCCCCAATGTTCCCCGAAAGTATCAAAGTGATGATAACGGAAGGTAATCAAAAGAGAAAGAAACTAGTACTCCCCTTATTAGCTCGGTACGATCCGTGTGAAGTAGTGGTTAAATTCTTTCCAAGAAGAATGTATGTGTGATAAGCTCCATCCAATGCTATGTTTCTTCTTCTTGATAAATAAAACCTGCAAACTTTAAGAAAATAGACGAAACCTTCGCGTAAAATCGGCGGTAAAACTATATATGACTCTACTACACTAGGATATAATGCTTGTGGAATGCATGTTTGCAGATTTTCTAGAAAATTAAGACCTGAGAATTTCCAAAAATTTATAAGTAGCACAGAAAACGAGAGAAAGTAGATAAGTTGTTTTCGCTCCTCGGCGTCGTCGGTTATGATCTGACGCCGTCAGTTATCCCTGACAGAGCTCGTGGTGCTGCGTTTTTCTAGAAAAATTCGAAAAAATTACACCTTTAAAATGGAAAAATTCATGCAAAACATCCATTATGACTCGATACAAGCATTTGACTTTAACAACACACATATATATCATTTTCAATAATCGAAGTTCTCATGTTCACGTTCTTTTGAAAACGTGTGTAATCCTCCCTACACTTATCCTTTTTGTAAAATACCTTTATATGTAATTAAAACGAGGTTAAAACAAAATAAAGCATTTTCACAAATTCAAACATGAGAACAAACAATAATGAAAAGATATATGACACACAAACAAGCAAACAATTAAGCATGGTTTGCCTCCCATGAAGCGCTTTTATTTATTTATGAGTCTTGTAGCTAGACTCGAAGTTGTGCTCCTACGTACCTATGTAAGTAAGTTTATCCTCAAGAATGTCATAGGGATCAAACTTATCTTTTAAGTTCCTAGTGGTACGGTTAGTCCGATGTGCCTTTTCAAACTTTTCTCCATCAGGGTCATAGATTGTCATCCTAATGTGCCATTCTCCATTTCCATCATTAGGTGGTCTATCCCAATTTCAATTATGCTTAGGCTTCTCACTCTCAACTTTCCACTTATTCATGTTAAGATTAACGGGCAAGGTTCCTAGGAACTCGGTCATCTTCCTAAACACTAAGGCATCCTCGAACGGGTTCACTTCCATATCCCTAGCCAATTCTTGCTCATGGAAAGTTGAGTCACTTACAAAGGCCTCCTCTAGATAGAAAGTTCATTGAGGACCTATAAAATCTTTACTAGTCCAAGGTCCATATCTAGATGGTTTTCTATCTAACATGATCTCGTAGGGAATCTCTTCCTCTTTGTAGTAGATATGCTTCTTGACATCATAAACCCGACCTAGCATTCCCTTCTCCTACCACTATCTTAGACATTTTACAATCAATTAGGGCACTAGCGGTAGCTAAGAACCCTCTTCCTACTAACAATGGGCATTTCGGGTCTTTGTTCATGTCTAGCACATGGAAATCCGCTAAAGAGTCAATTCACCCACGTGTACTACCATGTCTTTTATTATCCCTACGGATATGCCATACTACCGTCCACTAGACCTAAGATGGTTTCCGTTGGTTCTATCTTACCTAGGTTAATGTTTCTATGGAGGGACAACGGAAGAAGATTGATGCTTGATCCTAAGTCGGCTAAAGTATTGAAAGGTTTGGAATTTCCAAGCCTACACGGAAGAATGAATAGCATGGGATCATCTATCTTCTTAGGTAACTTATTTTGCACAAATGCGGACCCGCGTTCTCCCAACTTAAGTTCTTGCTCATATTTTTCTTTTAATGCATTATAATAGGGCGCATGAGCCAAAACTTCAAGAACCACTTTTTCTTAGTGGAGTTCCTTGTACTCCTCTTCTAGATTAGGTTTGGGTTCTTGGTTGACGGGTTTCTCAAGAGTTGGTTGGACCAATGGTTCGGGTCCTTGGTACTTCACGAGGGATCGCTTGGAACCAGTGTTGATGGCGTTGACCGGATGAACTTTCGGGTGTATAGGGCATGGATATGCACTCTCCCAAGGTGAGCAAGAACATGAATTCGATGAAATCGAATTCACTTTTGGGTTCTTATAGTGTCACTTGGTAGTGCTCCAATTTCCCGATCGTTGAAGGCTTTTAAGAGTGCGTCAAGTTTGGTTGTCATCTCGCCTTGTCGTTGCTTGAAATCGGCTTCAAGCTTAGTCAATCGAGTTTCTTGAGATGACATGAATCCAGACACAATTGCCTCAAGACTAGTGTAATTCCGGTATTTGGAAGGTTGGACCTAATGGGTAGACTAGATGAGTTTGGCTCCATTTAAGGTTAGGGTGATTTCTCCATGAGGGGTTGTAGGAATTTCCTAAGTTGTTTTGTTCGGGCTTAAAAGCGTGCCACTTCTCTCCCGCTCCGTCGGTACGCGTGGAGGCGTAGTCCGCAAAAGCTTGTTCGAGGAGCCTTGTGCAATCACGAGTGTCGTGGGGACCACTACATAACTCACAAGGTAGAGTGATTTTGCTCACTTGGTGCGAAGACTTAGGATTCTCGTAGGAGCTCATTAGGAATTTGACTTGATCTTTAAGTTCGAGCATCCTACGATCGGAAGTTTGTGAGTCAATGGGAGGCAAGGAGATTGCCTTGACGGTTTTGGGCAACTCACGGGGGTCATTCCAACTTTCGTTGTCATAGAGGGCAAGGTCCTCAATTGTACCCCACGATTCTTCCGCGGTGAGATCACTAAGTTTGCCACCGGCCGCTTGGTCGATGGATTGCTTAGTTGATAATTTGACATGATCATAAAAGATTAGGACTTGAAGCCAAAGATCTATGCCGTGATGAGTGACTTTATGGAGCAAGTCCATGCATCGTAGAGAGATTCACCTTGACGTTGTTGGAACATCAAGATTTCATTCCTAAGTTTAGTAGTTCTCCCCGGTGGGAAAAATTAGGCAAGGAAACGAGTAGTGAGATCATCCCAACTTGAGATGGATCCGGCGGAAAGTCGCTCAAGCCAATTACTAGCTTGGTCCTTTAGAGAGAATTGGAAGAGATGCAAGCGCGTGGTCTCCTGTGTGGTAGCATCAAGGTCGATGGAATCAACGATTTCAAGGAAATCCTTGAGATGTTGATTAGGATCTTCGGAATGAAGTCCATGGAATGCACATCCGTTTTGCACCAACCGGATGGTGTCGGATCGCAGGGCCGTAGTTTGAGCTTGATCGGGGAGCTCAATAGTGTTCCTATAGCCTTGGTGGCTTGGTCTAGTGTATTCACCAAGAGTACGGCCTCTTGGTGGGTCAATGATTGGTGGATCGATGAGTGGTGGCGGGTTATCACCTTCCATGATGAAAAGTGATGGGATTACTAACAAAGTCGCGAAGAATGGGGATAGACTACGAGGAAGCTAAAAATGAGAAAAAATCTTACTTGATAGGAATCAAGCAAGGGAACTTAAACGAGGTGGAAATCTAACTAGCTATTCTATTCCCCGGCAGCGGCGCCAAAAACTTGATGCGCATAACGCGTTCGGAGTCAAAGGAAACTTCCTTTTCGTCGAGCAAGTTTTTCAACACCCTAGGCAGTGAACTTAACGTTGTAGTGTAGTATTGGGTAAGCCTGAGTATTGATATTGTTCTCTAGGGGAATAGGAATGCTAGTGAGAGATGTACTACGCTAAGGTTTGCGATTGAGGAAGATTATTTTTTATCTTTTTTTTTATAAAACTAAGGGAAAGATCTCGGGGTTTGGATTTGAGGGTTTGGTACTTCTACCGATTACTCTACTGTCTAATTATCTAAACTAAGGGGTAGTCTTATGTCTATTGATGTGTGCTCGTATGATGATTAAAAATGTGTCTACCTAGATACTATTACTCCCTAGTTATCTTTTATTGGTGGTTGAATTGTCACGTCCTTATTCTTAACGCGTTATGTTTTCTAAGGTCGTATGGTATGCTTTATCCTAACTCTTTCGAGACTACCTTAAGGTTATTGCCTCTGAAATCTCTAGGATTCATAAACTAACTCTAAGGTTATCTTTGGATGTTTAGTCTACAATTCCGCTAAGTGAGTATAAACTAAGGTTCACAAAGATTTCTCAAGCATTAAAAACACAACGATAGCCTAGTGCAATCCTAAGCCAATTACAATTAAGATAAGAGACAACCAATCAATAATCAATAACTAGATTTCATAGATCTAAGCAAACACACAAGAAATTTAGCCGGACATGTTAAACATGCAAGCATACACACTTCAATCGAAGACATAATGAAATCAATGAAGTAAATTACTTATCTTGATGTAAAATAGGTATGAGAACCCTAAGATCTTGTCAAAACGGACCAAAAGCAGCTTTTAGGTTTTACTCCACAAGTCTACCTCTTAAAATTCGAAAATTCGATTTCTATATATAATTTTACATTCGCGACGGCGTCACCTAATAGTTGGGACGCGTCGGATCGCCGTCATTAGGGTTTCGTCTTGGACAAGTCATCATTGGGACGGCGTCACGTTGTGGTTGTGACGCCGTCGGTTTGAGATTGACGTCGTCGAACGGATCTAGGCCGTGCGAGAAGAAAAGTCTTCGTGACACCTTTACTCTTCAAAGCTCGACGCCGTCAGTTTAAATTAACCAAACCGCTCTTGGGTCGTCACAAATTTAATTACGTAGAGAAGGGCGGTAAGCCCTGTTTGGGACGCCATCGGGTTTAATTCAACGACTTGAGTGTCTTGATCTTGACTTAGCCATTTTCTTCACATATTCATTTATTTTCGTCCAAAATGCATCATTACAACATTTTGCTTCCAAGAGACTTAAAAGTGAAAAGAAACGAAATTAAGCGATGCGGATATAAAAGTGAGCGATTAAGGGCTTAAATGATCCCTTAAAAGTGTGCGTTTAAATCCTTATCACTCCACACATCCAACTTAGACACATTGTTGAGTTCGGTCGATAAGATTCTAGTTGCAAGAAAATGCGATAAGAGAAACTTTTAATAGAAGCATAACCAAGAAAGCGCATGTGTGGGATACACTATTTGATGAATGCGGTATAAAGTTTCAAAACATGCTTTACAACTCATTGTCGTAGAACTCAATCGGATATGGACCTACATGAATGTGGTCATTAGTTGCGATCGGTTTGTGGGTTACAATGCTATCACTAACTGGTTTACTATCAAATTCATGGTAAGTATATTAAATTTATGCCTATCAAGTTATTCTCCCCGTCAATACCGATAATTTATACTAGTCACTTTTTTCGAATGCAGGATGGCCTATTCCACTTGATCGTGTTGATAATTTTTGGAGAACCCTAAGTGTTCTCTGGCCTAGAGCTCGACCTACTCATACGCCTGAAGAGCCTGAAAATGATCTTTCTTGTTAAGCTTACGTAGAAAAATTCCAAAATGTTTTCGGCAAAGCTTCGTCGTTTGTCAAGAAAAATATATTAAACATGATGAGAGGTATATACGCTCCCGAATCTGTATCAACCCGTGAACCTGCTATTCACGCAAGTACTCGTGGACGTTCAAGCGCAAAGGACAAAAATTCCAAGGCTACAAAAATCCCAGATTTGAACAAAGAACCAACCACAGATCACCGCAGAAGTTATTCAAAATCAAAAAAAGTCCCAGACTTGAATGAAGAACCTGCGAGACATAGTTCATACGTGGGAGAGCCTGCTAATGAGAGCGATTTAAGACACGAGTTGTACATTGCAGATAACGAGATCGAATATTTTATGGCTCGAATTCCAGAGATTTTCCGACCGTGCATCATAAGGATTCTTAACATGGAAGGTGATAGAAATTGTGGCTATCGGGCCATTGGCGTAGGTCTTGGTTATTCCGAAGATATATGGCGCAACCTTGAGCTCATGTCGTGGGAGAGGTAAACAATAAGTCGGAACTTTACAGGAAATGTGGAGGAGTTGGTTTGAGCAGATTTCGCACTCGATGGGTTGGTTTGGTGATGGATTTGCAACCCAAGAATCTTGGATGGTTATGCCGGACACGGAGCGACTATTGCTACAATGCTTAACCGGCCAGTTGTATGTATATCCTATTCAGCATGTGTTACGTGTCTTCCGCTTAGGTCCGGTCCAGATACAGACAATCATTGTCCCCATTGTGATTCTTCGTGTGGGGTAAGGAGTGACTGCTCACTACGTTCATGCGATTCTAGATGAAAACTCACCACTCCCGCCTACTCACCCACAATGTAGGGCGTTCAGACATGACGTGGCCTCGGGATGGGCAACTCTATATGCTGACCGACAAAACATGTATAGACAAATATAGTAAACGATTGTTGATTTATGTTGTAAACGATTACTAATTTATGTTGTAAATAAGTATTTGTATTCTGACACCTAGTTACTGATTTATATTGTAAATAACTATGTATCAACTATTATTCTATATTGTAAATAACCATGTTGTAAATTATTATACATATTCTTTGGCCAGATGGAACCAAAAAAATCCTTTCTTGTGTCGTTGTGAACGAGGACTTATAATTGAAAGAACATCTCAAAAGCCCAAAAGTTATGGTCGGAAGTATTATGCATGTCCTTTATCAAAGGTAAATAATTATCGTTTGCTTATTTACCTAAATATATCAATAACTTATATTTCTTATAATTGTTTCACCATGTAATGACGGGAACAAAAGATTATGGGTGTCGATACTTTATGTGGAAGGATGAATTTCAACAAGAGTACTTTAGTCAAGGCTCTTCTTCAACGCAATGCTCAAAGCTATGAAACTAAAGATAACACGATCAACATGCTTGAAACAAGAAACAATATGTTATTGTCTCAAAACAATATGTTGAAGGCAAGAATAAAGACACTGGAGGCATCACTATAATTGGCAAGAAATCTCGTTGATCACACATATCAGTCGAGTGGAATACTCTATGACCTTATAGATGACATTAATAATCTTCATATGGAGTAGATTTCGTTGTAGTAGTAGTAACATTTGTTGTTGTACTTGTTTAATGTTTTAATGTTTAACGTGTTTATTGTTGTTGTTTAATTAAATAAAAACAAATTAGACGAATAAAAAATAACAAAAAAATATAACAAATACACAATAAAAAAAACATAACGTAAAAAACTATATAAATATATTTTACACAAATACATATACACGCATATACTTTACATACTTTACAAAAAAAATAATAATAATAAATAAATAATAAAAAAAGGTACAAAAATACCTTATGGGGTGCAAAATTAGCATTTCATGAGGTGTGGCATTAGGCCACCCCGTTTGATAAATGACTATACGAATGTTCTTGACTTCTCATGATTCACGAAAAAGAATTAGGAGGTTACTTTGATATTGAATTTTGCATTTAATTTTATTATCTAAAATGGAACGTTGATAACAATTTAAAACATCATATTGATTTTTGCAATGGAACTTTAATAACAATTTACGTCATCGTCTACATAAATGGGCAACAAATTCATTGATACTGTGCTTAAACTTCGAGGATCTCAAGGTGAGCTAATAAGAAAAGTTAATAGTAAGTTTTAATTTATTTATCAACTTATATGTGCGTCTACTTTGTTAAAAAATTTAGAAAAACCCCGTGTGTGCATGAGTATTATAACTAGTTAAATAAATAATAATTAAAAAAATATTATCAAATAAAGTATGAATTGATTTTTTTAAAATGAAAAATTCTCACTAGAGATGTAAGATTTTTTATCAGTTTATCATCCAAATAGTAATAGTAATAAGTATTCTTTCTTATTTATTGTTATTTTACTTGATGCTGACTTTGTCAAGTAACAAAATTTCGACATGTAGTATTAACAAAATCTAGAGCTTTGTTGCAAATATCATTCAAATACTGTAGTACTTAAGGTGGTGGCAGTCGATTAGGCATGAAGCTTGGTTTGGTTCATACCGTGCGGTATGACCAATGCTTGGATTTCGGTTTGGAGCGGCATGCAACTGAGAAACACCAAATCGGGAATCTTTACCGAATCGACATGGTTCAAAAAGTGTACGTTGGATCATTTAATGTGTAAATATATCCGTTTGTAGCTTGAATGCCAATATCATTTGTATTTTCATCCCTATTTAAATTCAATACATTTCATAATTTTTTCAAACAATATCATTTGTATTTCACAACAAAATGTATTCATCTTCATCTTCATCTTCATCATCTTCATCCGATGAAGAGTTAGATTTTATCCGACTCTTCATCCGACATATTTTCTACCGGTTCTACCATAGAAACCTATTTAGCCGCGTGCGATAGCATTGAAGACACGGCTTGCTCTACCCAAGATATGTTACCGTTTTCGTGAAAAGCGCTAGAAACTCTAATGAATGACTATTTTGTAGAAGAGCCAAAGTTTAGCTCTCATGTATTTCGTGAAAGATTTCGTATGGATAAGAGTTTGTTTCTAAAAATTGTAGGTGATATTGAGCGAATTTCGAATGGTTTCAAGAGGGTGTAGACGCTAGGGGAAAAAAGTTTCGGCGTTGCAAAAATGTACATCGGCTATTAAATCAACTCGATGCGGGTGGACCTCCGGATAGATACGATGATTACTTAAACATGGCACGAAGAACATCAGGTTATTATTATTTTTATATAATTCGGAATTATTTGTTTATATAATTCGTATTTTAATTTTTTTTATAATTCGTATTTTAATTATTTTTATAATTCGTATTTTAATTTTTTTTATAATTCGTATTTTAATTTTTTATATAATTCGGAAGTAAATTTTTGTATATACTTTGTAGGTGAATGCCTTGATCATTTTTGTGAAGCGGTAATCGAATTATATAGGCAAGAGTTCTTACGTAGGCCAACAACCCACGACGTTGCACGCTTATACGAGGCACATGAAGAGAAACATCACATTCCTGGAATGCTTGGTAGCATTGATTGTACACATTTCGTTTGGCGAAATTGCCCTAGGTATTTGAGAGGGCAATATAAAAGAGGTGATCACCAATACCCGACTATTATGCTTGAAGCCGTTGCTTCAAATGATATGTGGTTTTGGCATTCGTTTTTTGGTCCTCCGGTGCAAATAACGACATAAATGTTTTGAATCAATCACCATTGTATCTTACTCATCGTAATGGAGCGGCACCCAATAGTTCATTTATCAGTAAATGAACGGCTTTACAAACGTGGGTATTATCTTACCGATGGAATCTATCCCGCATATTCAACGTTTGTTAAAGCTTATCCTCATCCTCTCGACCCAAAAGAAAAGAAATTCAAGAAGCTACAAGAGTGCGCGCGAAAGGATGTCGAAAGAGCTTTTGGTCGTCTTAAAGCAAAATGGATTATTCTCATCATCCTCTACGGGCAATGACCGTCGCAAAGATTCGAAAAATAGTTCATACGTGTGTTATATTACACAATATGATTTTAAAAGACGACGGTGGCAATATCACCGATTCATATAATGGATCCGCCGGTCACGCCAGTTTATGACCCGAATATACTACCGGAGTTACAAGATGAAAATATCCATCACCGTCTCCGTTTTGATCTTACGGAGTATGTGGACGCTCAAGACTTACCATACCTAGATGACTAGTGTTTTTATTTAATAAGTACTATGTAATTTTCTTTCATGTCTTATGTAATTCTCTTTTAAGTATTAATAAAAAATTATGTTTTTATTAAATTGTTTAATAAAATTAAAAAAAAAATGTAATGAGTTAGGCATGGTTGCCACTAAAAATCTATTGTTAGGTATGAGATTGGTATGAGGTGAGTTGGCGGGATATTATTGGTAGATGACTAGGCATGAAAAAAAGGGGTAGGCATGACTGCCACCACCCTTAGAGGTAAGCTTATTATAATCACGACAACAATAATAACGACAACACTCAATCCTGCCGGAATAAAATCAGGAGAATGTAAATAGTCATAACTTTACGTGAAGGTAAAGAGACCGCTTCCAGAAAGACATATTCGGCAAGTATCATCGTTACTAATGGCGATATAAATTTCCTAAAAGTCCAATCTATAACATATTACGAGAGTTAGGATCAAATGAGAAGAAAAATTAAAATAATCAGTATAGATATTATTGTTGCGTCGCTAGCAATAACTCCTGGACGCGATATGAAGTACTCGTATCAGTTCTACGTGCATCAATTAGTAACATTTAACAAACATCTAGAGGCAACTAAACCAGCATCAATCAGTAGTTACTGCTTGATGGCGACGAAATAGATTACCAATTTTACGTGCATCAATCAGTAACATCTAGAAAAACTTAATCTAGAGGTAAGGTTCTGTAAAAATTACCATGACTTTGAAGAAGAAGCTTGCGATGCAGACCGGTATTTACCGCGCCCGTACTATTCGCAACAAAACGTGTACCAGTAACATGCTCCATTAAACCACGACCAAATTGCAACGCACCTACTAATAAATCATCCATTCAATGAACATCACAAGCCAATATTATTACTAACTAACACAATAATGAAAACTTAATGAAGAAAAATTAGATGTAAATTATTCAATACAATTAAATAAAAAAGCGCACCTGTCACGATCGTAAATACCACTACTATTAACGCTATCAACGACAACAGTTTCTTCTTCGTCAAGCAACTCATCGGAAAACTAACAAATTCTCGCCGGAAAAAACTTAACCTCAAGCAGCATCAATCAATCACTTAAAACCGTAGATATAATGAACGTTTTGTATAGTACGAGCAAATCGAGAGTGTATCTTTGACTAAATAGATTACAGGAATGAAGTGATTGATATTGTACTGCAATAAAAAAAATTAATAATTTTATAATGTAGATTAGTACACGTAGTGAAGGTGTAAACATCTAATCAATCACTTAAACAGTAGGAATAAAATACTGTAAAAATCTACCGCCGAATCGCTTATTACGATTTTGACTAAAGTATTTAAGTGTAAATGCAAGATTTAATTTTAGCCTTTGGATGTAATTAGATTGGATGGTTGAAATGCATTGAATGGTTCTATGGTTACTCAAGGATCTATAGGGATCTCAACTCTTCTATTAAATTCTTTCCTTCACTTGTCTACTTCTTACCCCTTATTCTTATGTTTATTCGTAACACTTAAACTTTCTATTCTAGTTAAATCCTTTTAATACGCCTCATAAAACCTTTTAAATTGTCTTTCAATTCTTTAATTAGATTTGTTTTTTCACGGGTATAAGTATGCATGAGTTTTGTTTTCATTCTTATGATCGGTAGATTTAATATACTAAAAATCAGTGCTTCTTTAGAGGATCATGGAGGGTAGACAATCGTCCAATTCTACGTAAGTTTCTTAGTATACGAACACTTGAAATGGATGACGTTTATTTGTTTTGATATTGTGAAGTTTAAATTTAGTTCATTTTAGCTATGCATTACATTCAAGTTCTTAAAACGTATGAAACTTGTAATAATCCCTTCTTAATTTCACTTCTATCTACCAGAAAATTTTGATTCCCATAGTAAGGTATATAATTTGGGTCGTTTAAGATGTGTTCCAAGAAATCTCCCAAGTGTGGCTTAGCGGCTGGGGCTTGGGATCTTTAATGGAGTTCTCATGTTCAAACCCTAAAGGCGGCAACTTTGGACCATCCTTCGGCGCCTATTTTCCAGCGCAAATGTTCTTGTAGGGCCGAGAAAGGGGGTGATTTTGAAGAAATAGATCTTGGGTTTAATCCCATGCAACTCCTCCCAGTTCGCACAGAACAGTTGTCGCTTGGGGCTGGTGCTTAAAAAAGGGTCAGTTGATACTCAAAAAATGTTCAAAGTTAGGTTTACTCTGCCAATATATACCTTGTAGAACATGTGTTCCAAGAACATTTAAATATTTGTTTGTACTAAAAATATATTCATTAAAGTATCTACATTCTTTGTTGGAAAATTTTACAAATTTAAAGTTAATTACTAATAAGTTGTCCTTGTGGTTTGTATGGTAGTATAATTCATTCAATCCCTAAACTATTTGTTCTTCTTATCTTAGGATCATTTTCTTGCTTGTTACATATATTAAAGAATATTTCTTCGTTATGGATCTACAGTTAGTCTTTACTATAGAACTATTATATATACACTCCTATGTATTAATTGTATTTTACTTTTCTGTTATATATACACTCAATTATTAGGTTGGTTGACAAGAATTGTTCGCGAAGGAGTATTATGCAACGATGCTTTGCTGCTTTCAGTGTTATGTAAGTTGGTTTTAATAAATTATGTCTTTTCATATAACATATAGAATTCACCTTTATATTTATTTCTTCGTACATATATTAAAGAATATTTAACTATAAACTAAAAGGGTAATTTCATATTAAGCATCAAACCTTCATATTTGTTAAAAACCACAAGTTTTTAATGCATGAGTACAATGACTAAAGAGGTTACACGGGGCATTATATTCCTAGGCTAACATATGTTAAAAAGATACCTAATTTATAATATATACAAAGAGAAAACACATTTGGTTAAAACTAAAATTTCAAAAAATAAGTAATGTTATTGCATGAAATACCCTTACTTGTAAATAAAATGCAATCTATTAAATATTTAAATACTTAATAACAATTTAAACCACTAATTTTCTTGATACTCACTTACTCCTATCTATATATACATAACAAAGATTGCACACAGATATTAACATTACTATACATTGCCGCTACTATATATACATAGATAATCATTTAGTCTATCAAAAACTAAATTAACCCAATAAAATGTTCGAAAATAAATACACCCCAATGACCAATATTTTTTAATTTGTTTAAGAGCTTGTTTGAATGACTTGGCATCGAATTGTTATACGTATGATTCTATGAACAACCTTGTTATGCCTTGTTTTAACATAAGATTTTGACTCTCACGTGCAAAAGATAGCACCACTGACTTAGCCCGATTTAGTTCACAGAATCTTCATAATTATGATAAAATTTAAATTTGATTTTATTTCATAACGTGTTTGGTTGGCAAATTCAAAGAATTTAGATTCCGAATTCTATTCCTTAATATGTTTGGTCAGCTAATGGAATAAAATGAAAATCCTTCAAATTTTTATTTATGTGGAATTCAACATTTCATAGCAAAATGAGAAAAATGTTTACAATTTCATGGAATTCATTTTGTTTATCTTCAAAAATCAATTATTATTATTATTATTATTATTATTATTATTATTATTATTATTATTTTAATGTCGATAGAAAAATTCAATGATTATTATTATTATTATTATTTTATAACATCACTTTATTAGAAATTCACATGATTTACAAAAATTTGTAAGAAGCAAGATACTATCTGAACCCTCACTCCTCACTTTATTATTATTATTATTATTATTATTATTATTATTATTATTATTATTATTATTATTAAGAACTATTATTCATTCAAAATTAAATATAAATTAATTTTTAAACTTTACTCTTTCTTCTATATTTTAATAGTTTTATAAAATTACATCTTATACAAAAATATTATTTATTGAAATAATGTTAAATATAATAATATTTCAATTTATTTTAATATATTTGTTTATATAATACTATTTGAAATTTTTGTTATTATTATTATTATTGTCCTTATAAAAAGTATATTTAATAAATAATATTCAATTTATTAGTTTTAATTTAAAAAATAAAATTTTAAATATTTTAATATAATTTGGTTTTTCTTATTTTATTTCTTCCAATAAAAAACGCGTTAGTTTTTGCAAAGTCCAATTCTTTCGTATTCCAAATTTTTAACATATTATTCCTTAACATTCCAGTTTCTTACATTTTAATTCCATAAACAGATTTCAAGTTCACCAAATATATTCTGTGAACCAAACGGACCCTTGGAGTTTTCAAATTCAATCATAATATTTTGCAATTTTTATGCTGATATGTATTTATTTTAAACATTAATGCAAACAGTATCACTAAAAAGGTTAATCTTCTCAGGGAAGATTTATTCAACGGAAGATTTCACAGAAGAAAATCAAAAGAAGACGATGAGCAATTGCAAGTCATTCTAAAAGAGAAAAAACAGATGTACAAGAAAAAATCGTTCAAGGGTGCTCTATTTAGCATCATGATTGCAACTTTCATCTTGATAACCTACAATATTTTCATTAGTCAACATGAAAACCTTTCGCATGTCATTTCTTGGTACGCAAACAACATTTTGCAGAAGTTAAATTCAAGAATATATAATTTTTACATATTCAAATAATTAGCTGACCATTATTTTAATTTGGCATATACATACATGCAGGCGTCGTCTGGCGAACATATGGAAACCAGCTAGAGGACTACATGTCACATATGTTTCCCATTCACAGATAGATTGGCTCGACGTCTCAACAGTTGTTAAGAAAATAGTTTACGACAAGCGAACTATCCGTACGGTCGGGCTCTTGAACTTCAACGAGACGGAAGTATTTGAATGGAAAACTAGAATGTTCCCAGATAGTGCAAACCATATAGTCCTTCACCTTGACCCCATTAATAAAAATATGACATGGGAGTCATTATACCCAGATTGGATTGATGAGGAACAAAGGTATCACGTTCCAAAATGTCCAAGTCTTCCTAAGCTCGCGTACCTGCAGAAATGATTGATGTGATTGCAATCAAGCTTCCATGTAGAAACAAGGCAAATTGGTCTAAAGATGTGGCTCGCTTGCACTTGCAACTAGCAAGTGCTGGTCTAGCCACCTCGGCTAAAGGGGATTATGCAGTTCACGTGCTTTTCATTTCCAATTGCACCCTGATCCCTAATTTGTTTCCTTGTAAAGAACTCGTGACTCATGAAGGCAACATTTGGTTATACAAGCCAAATCTGAAGGTGTTGAGGGAGAAACTACAGCTTCCTATTGGATCTTGTGAACTTGCACTCTCTTTCAACCCACAAGGTTAGTTCACAAAGTAAGATCGCAACAATATTTAGTGGAAAAAAGCTATAAATACATAACGTACTTTACAAAAAAACTCATTATGCTCTATCTACTTCACTTATTGTCATAATACATAACCGTTTTCATTTTATTCGGTTATTTTCTGTCCGTTTTTATCCGTTTTCGTAATTTTTTGTCCGTTTTTATCCGTTTTCAAAAATCGTCCCTTTTTATCCGTTTTCATTTTAATATGTCCGGATAAAAACAGATAAAAACCGTTTTGACGTGGATAATAAAAACAGTTTTTATCCGTTTTTATCTATTTTTATCCGGATGATTAAAATGAAAGCGGATAAAATAGACGATTCTGAAAACGGATAAAATGGACGAAAATAACCGAATAAAATGAAAACGGTTATGTATTATGACAATAAGTGAAGTAGATAGAGCATAATGAGTTTTTTGTAAAGTATATATGAATTTATAGCTTTTTCCATATTTAGTCAAATAATAGTAACTGTAAATTATTATGTTTGACATTTAAAATAGCGTTATCATAATTTCGTCTTTTGCCATGAGGTGTTCGTCTGTTTCTTGTTTGTGCATCAGAGTGTTGCCAACCTATTTTACTTCAAATGTTTTTACAAAAAAACTACCACCTTGAGTGATGCAGCTGGTTTAAATATAAGGGAATCCAAATTATCCTTCTAACTGAATTTTTTCCTAAGACAGGTGGTGATCATATTGGTGATGCTCGACGTGAAGCATACGTAACAGTCCTACACTCAGAGGATACTTATATTTGTGGTGCAATAACACTTGGACAAAGCATTCTAAGGACAGGGACTACTAGAGACCTAGTGGCCCTTGTTGATGACACAATTAGTGAATACCACAGGAATGGACTTGAGCAAGCAGGATGGAAGATTCGAATAATCCAACGGATAAGAAACCCTAAAGCCAAAAAAGGTAAATACAATGCATGGAATTATACTAAGTTCCGTTTATGGCAGTTAACTGATTACGAAAAAATTATCTTCATTGATGCTGATTTACTCATCCTTAGAAATATTGATTTCCTTTTTCAAATGCCCGAGATTTCCGCCATACATAACAATGGGACACTTTTTAATTCGGGTGTGATGGTAATTGAGCCATCGAATTGCACTTTTCAATTTTAATGAATCATATCAATGAGATCACATCATATAATGGTGGTGATCAGGGTTCTTGAACGAACTCTTCACATGGTGGCATCGACTTCCAAAGCTCGTGAATTTCCTAAAATTTTTCTGGATCGGTGATAACGAGGAAGCCAAAGGAAAAAAAACACATCTTTTCGGGGCATCCCCACCGATTATCTACGCACTCCATTACCTGGGGTTTAAACCGTGGTGGTGCTTTCGAGACTATGATTGTAACTGGGATTCAAAGGTGTCACAACAATATGCAAGCGACGTGGCACACTATAATTGGTGGAAAATGCATGATTTAATGCCAAGTCAGCTACAACAGTTTTGTCTTTTGTCGTCCAATCAAAAGGAGAAACTAGGAAAGCTCCGCCAACGAGCAGCAATGGCGAATTTTTCAGATGACCACTGGAAAATCGAGATTCGAGATCCAAGAAAGAACATATGAACTGCCAAACTGTGCTAAACGAAAACAAGCCTATCGACTGTTGCTAAACTATCGGTGATTTCTCATTTACATTTGCTTGATATGTCATTTTCTTATATATTGTGTACACATAAACGAGTTTATATTGTAAATAGAAAGAACAATAATAAAGAACACAAGAATAAGGAATGAGGAAGAAAGAATTCTGTGATCACAATGGTTTACAAATGTATAGTACTTATAATGTAATAAGACATGTATTAAACCCTAATTGGCTATTGGGCTAGTAGATAATGGTGAATATATATAAACCTATAATATTATAACACTCCTTCTTGGATATTCATCGTTTATTGTAAACTGTCTCATTAAAAACCTTATCAAGAAAAACCCAATGGGATAAAAAAAAACTTGATGAAGGAAAAAAGAGTGCAGTGCGCATAATGCTCCTCCTCAATTTATTGTATATCTTTCAATTGTCGAATATCAATCTTCTGAAGCAGTTGCTCAGACACTTGTGTCGGCAAATATTTTGTTATAAAGTCCATCGAATAATCGATGTTAAGAATATGTCCTGCAAAGATGACAAAGTATGTGTAGTTTTCAACACAACCATCTTATTTTCATGGGGTCTTTTATACCTCAAACAACTATCTTATTTTCATGCTCCATATTTTTCAACGAGGATTTTATTTTGGAGTCGATTAGTATACCATGCTTGAGGCATGTCATAATAAAACAGTGTCCTTGAGGGACAACGTATAATCGAAGCATGAGTAGCTGAAATTTTATTTTTGGCCAATGCATATGTATAGCTATTTGATCATTGAATATAAATTCATAAAATTTCTTTTGAGGATCAATAGAATATGATAATTCATTCAATTTTAGCTACTTCTTCTCTCCTTTCAAGGAATTATCCTCTTTCTATATCTCATATATGTGCATTTAGGTGGAGTAATTTGAGTATGTATTACACAAAAGAAATTGAAAATGGGAGATACTTGGTTTCTAACCAAAACCAATTATAAAGGGAGACTTTAAAAGAACATGTTGGCATGATGCTAATTATAGTATGGCCCCATACAAAAACAAAGAGTTTTTCTCTCATTATCATCGGATAATTTAGAAGTAATTCATCACATATTCACAATGAAATACTTACTCTGGAATGTTATGCTCGCATTTTATTTGGTCGAGCTATTAATCATGCAAACTTGAGGTTGCGATTTTGATTACCATTTAGACGATGTATCGATATTAAACTCTAAATGGTTCATCCAATAGATGTATATGCCTACATGCATCCATTTGTTTTCTTTCCAGAATATTGAGAATAATCAACTTGCTTTGAGAGAAAAACAACATAAGATTGAAGAATCTTATTATTTTATAGTTTTCACATCATTATTGACTCGGGATGGTATAACCGGTCATGCCAAAAATATTATAATTGTGGCCCATAAACTTATGTTATGGCTAGTGATTAGCTTCCACAATATATGTATATTGCATGTCGAGGAAGATACAAAAGAATATAACGCATTCTTAGTATTAAACTTTGTTCCTCACGACAATTTTATATTCTCTTTTACGGAGCAGTCATGTAAACCTCAAAATGTATTAGCATAGATTCTTACATCTATGAAGATAGTGTGTAATTTCTTTGACACGCTTGTATTTTTCATACATGACATTTTAATTTGCTCCGTTCTTATTTTGCCACTTCTAGTTGTTGGTCATTTATCATAATAGTTCGACCATATCTTTAACAATGAGATATGATCTTTATACATTTATCATTATATAATCACATTCACTTGAAAGAATGAAGATCTTATTCTGATAATTTTTATCACATTCACTTGAGGGAATGGAGATCTATACGTTGATCATTTCATCACATTCACTTGAAGGAATGGAGATTTCTACGTTGGTCATTATATTATCACATTCTCTAAAGGAATGGAGATCTTTATGTTGATCATTTAATCGACCACGTCCATGATAAATATTATCATGATTGTCACATTCATTGACCCAGGTTGATTCAACCGGTCATGTCATTTGATAAAGTATTTTGGCACATAAGTTTCTACTTTATGTCCGTGTGTGCTTTAATTGCACTTGATTTACATGTGACATTTTGGGACATAAACTTCTTGTATATGCCCGCAAGTGTTTCGATACACTTGAGTTATGTTAAATTCGAATAATATGAATTAGTTTATAAATTATCACATTTGTTCTTTTAATTCTCGAATCAATTATATATAAGCACTTTTATGTTTTTCATATAATTTAATACAAAGCACATTTTTTTTTTGAACAAAGGAATCATTCCATTTCAAACCTCACAAATGGAGGAAGATACAAACCTCACAAATGGAGGAAGATACAACATAACAAGTTACAACGAACCAAACAGTTCGACCAAACAAGACAAACACCATAACGATTGACGATTTACAAAGAACACCATTCAAAGGTGGGGAATCACCCAGTGAGCTTTGGTGATACAACCATATAAAGGCGCGACTTGACAAAAGTACACTAAGTACAAAATACAAGCATCCAAAAGGAGCCGAACAAAAGCCTAATGATCTAAAATCAAACCCCTACGTGACAGAAGGCAATAACGGACCAACAGATCCGGCGAAGAGGCGGAAGCCCCGATCCGGCGAGCGACAATGGCGTCGGCGACAACAATGACATCGGAGGAGATGGCGATCGTGGGCAAACACTTTATTAAAAGAAAGAAAGAACAAAAAGAAGCGGTCCCGACGTACCGTAGTAACCGACCACTAGGAAAAGGAACAGATTTAATGGAGAAAAGTTTTTAGTGAGAAGGAGGAGAAAGTTTTAAGAGAGAGAGTGTAGGCTACAAAGCACATTTAAGGCATCAAATATAAGATGCACATTAGCTACACTCTCAATCAGTTAATCAAATGTTTAAATAAATAAATAAATAAATAATAAAACAACCATATATGACAAGGTCAATGGCAAGTCAGTGGAAAAATATACACAATGTAACAGACATGAGAATAGCCCTTTTTTTCTTTTCTTCTTTTAATCTCTTGGATGAGACATAAATATTACCTCGATCAAATCATGATCGCTTCTTCAAGCCATATTTAACAAAATATCAAATATAAGAGGTTAGCACATTAGAATAGAAAGATTTACGTGATTACATGTACATCCATATCAAGATTGATAAACTAATAAAGGTAATTATTCTTTTGTATCTTTGTGTGATTTAAATGTTTCCAAACTATGCATCAAATAACATAGATGCCTTTGTAAATCATGTAACATAAACATATTTTGATGAGACGTAACCCATTGTAGTTGTGTCAAAGCCACCAAATCACATTTTACATGATCCAACATTAAGGTTTAATGACATATAAAAAATTAGAAATCATACTGTTGGATTTTCAATATAGCCAACTGATTATTATACTAGCAAAAATTTAAGTTTTAAATCCATGCAAAATCTTGGAGCTTAAAATAACATGTCAAATAGTGCATAGTAAAAATCACTTTAAGATTTTTTTTTCCATAGTTTGCACATAGCAATGAACTTGGTGAAGTATAACATATATCATAAATTCTCATGCTTCCTCTATTAAAAGGATCAAAAAAAAAAAAAAAAAAAATCTATTTTATCTTTTATAAATCAAATTGCAATATAAACACTATCTCTACTACTTATAATGCACAAATGAATCTCTCTCCTAATAATTTTTCAAACTTTCGGACTTGCAACAAATTGAGCATGATGTACAACACTTGAAAGCACATAATTTTCAGACTTACAACCAAAGCATAGTGTACAACACTTTAATGCACATATTAAAAAAAACACCACATTAATACTATTAAAGTGGTCAATTAATACAATATTTAATTCACCCCTACACCAAAATAAACAACGATTTAATCACAATGTACAATTTAATCAAGCTACTAAGCCAAACAAAAAAATTATTAGGAGACATAAATAAAAAAATTATTAGAAGAGACATAAATAAATAAAAAAAAAAGGAAAAACGCAACAAAAAAATAATAATCGTCGATCTCAGATCTATCTTTGTGTAAAAATCGATTTTTACACAAAGTTAAAAGATCTACCGTGGCTGATTCCGGCGAGTGCACCATTGCAATAGATCTTGATTCGTTACTCATATCAAACAAGAAAAAAAAATCATAATCTCTCATTTTTTTTATACGGAGAGGTTGAGTCAATAATACAATTCACTTGGTTATGTTCTGGTGTAATAAATCCGGTTTATTATGATCTTAATGATGAACAGTCGTGTATGTCATTTTCTTGGACCACTTGTAGCAGAAAAACAAATACACACATAGCTCTTGCATACCTAGCGTTTGTTATTTAGTAGCCCAAGATATCGATTTGATTGGCTATTGTGTAGTAACCCATAGCAGATGCAAGAAACAAAGGGTGTTTGTGTTTTAGTTTGAAGAGAGAAATGAGATGAGAGTGTTGGTGGTTGCATAAATGTGAAGAAGAGAAATAGGGTTAGGGTTAAGTGAGTGAGGGAGTAAGTATTTTTGTTATAAGTATTTAGTTTGGGCTTGATAGAATTGGTGGGCTCAGTGATAAACTAATAAATAAACAACAAATGAGTACACGTTAAAATGCTTACTCCTTATTATTTATGTACTAAATACCAATTTTGCAAGTAAACACATTAGTGTTGCAGAGTTATAATCGTGTATTGTTGAAGGCCACCAAAACCAAGAGCATTTTATACAATTAATACAGTTATTAAACACCCTTTACATAAAAATACAAATTATCAAGCATTATACAACCAAATTAAACACAATTCCGCATTAAATTTCACTACTACAAATAATAAAAGCGATTATACAAATATTCAAGTCCGAAGCAGACAACGGCCAAATGGGCTTAAACCCGAGCGGCGCGGACCAAATGGGCTCGAGCCCGAGCAGAACCGGTCAATGGGTTCGAGCCCGAGCAGGCGCGGGCTAACGAAATTTTGATAACCGTAAATTTATTGTTAAAAAGAACATAATAAACTAAAATACATTATTTATCGAAAATTTTATTTCGAGTGCCACCATACGCAACTTCGGGTATCTGCTAGTAACAATTATTCATTAAAAGCTTTTATGATATTTAACCAATCATTATATTATGTCATAGTTAACATGCCTTTGACCATTTATGTTACATGATAGCTAACATACCATTAAGATTAATCAATTTTGCACAATTAATCAATTCTTTCTAATAACATACAAAATACGAGTACTTTTTATATAAAGATGTTACTATGCTTTTATGATATTCGTATATACGGCAATGAAATTTTAAATGCACACAAAAATGCAATGAATTTTTATATAATAAATGGAAATATCAAGATCTTATAAGTATTTTACATCATTTAAAGCTTAAACTATACCTTAATATCCTTGTTTGTTGTACCGTGCATTTGCCGTCAATCGTGCCTTGTAGTTTCTAAAGAAAAATAATGTCATCAAATTTAGTAAACAACAATGTGTCACCTTCCAATAGGCAACTCCTTTTTTGAAAACCATTCCTATTGAAAAAATATGGGCCAATAGGAGAGTTCTAGAAAAGGCTACATGAGTTAATGTTAGTAGAAAAAGGCCACTTAGTGCAACATAAGCTACTTATTCGCAACAAAATTTGCAAAAAATTGATTTAAATATGGATATAATATTATGGACATGCTCCTGATTGAGAAGCTTCTTTACCCGATTTAATAAAAGTTCTATTGACTCAATTACTTGCTCTATAACTTTAATTTTACATATATATATATATATATATAACAAAAATTAAATTGATTTTGTAAGTATTAGCGTTTGTAACAACAGTTTTGAACTATCAAGTGTAAGAAGGTGCGAGGATCAAAACTTTAATAAATGACTTGGTTGAGAATTTGGTTGATACTTAAAAAACACATAAAATCCAAAAGTGTAGAACCTAAGCCCCCACAACGCTGGGCTCTATAATCCTCGTTATAGGTTTAACCACTATTTATCAAAACCGCTTCGAGCAATGTCAATACGTATGAAACAAAGAACAAAGATAAAAAAAAAAAAAAAAAAAAAAAAAATTTAGTTATGATAATAATGAAAAGAAAATATAGAAGGAATAGAATTTGGAAATTTATTAGATTTGTAAATTGAAATGGGCTATCATAGGAAGCATGTAAATTAAACATAAAGCCTTTGTGTGGAAGCTAAGAATTAAAAAACAATATCCGGTAATATTTTTATAGTAATTGTAATTGTACTTTCAAAAGGCGTAATTAGTATTTTGATATTTGGGAGGATGCAACATTGACTCCATGAACAACGAGAGGATACAATGACTTCATGAACATCAAACGTTGAATCAATGTTTTGAATCGTTGTTTTGATAATCATTTTTCGCTTTTGATATTTGGTTTCTAATGCATCATTTGTTTTGAATCGTGGGATTTTAAATCGGCATTCCATAGAACAATAATGTTTGAAACGATTTGAGAAGGATTAGGTTTTGATTATTGAATGTTGAACTGGTTTGAGAAGGAATTGTTAACGCTCGTTGAATGGTGATTGATTTGAGAAGATTATTGGAGCGTAACTAAAGTTTGAATGTGTCAACATTAATACTATTCAACCAATAAAGCTTACGGAAGAAGCAAGAATGGTGGTGCAATGGATGTGTGTACTTGACAAAATATCTATGCTCTATCCTTCGAGACACATCACCATTTAATTGGGGTGCTTAAGAGGGCTTGTACAAAAGTGTGTTTTATTAGATAGTATAGATGTTACTATGAATTACATCATTCAGTGTTTTGGAAAACCCTTCCTATTGAAAAAAAAAATGGGCCAATAGGAGAGTTCAGTTTCGCCACGTAAGCAAAATCATGTGATTTGATTGGCTAATAAAAGTCAAAATTAAATTGATTTTGTTCAAACTTTAATAAATTTGATGGAGAAATTTGGTTGATAAAAAAAACACATAAAAATATAGGTGTCAAATTTGTGAAAACAAAAACTTAAAAAAGGAGGAGGTGATTAATAAAACTTTAGTGGTTGATTTTTTTAAAATTATATAGAGTTAAGTGTAATATTATAAATCTTCATGTTTTTAATAACTTTTGATTATAAACAAATACCCCCTTATACTTTATACACTTTAAACTTTATATCTTAAAAAATACAATGTATATGTTGTTTTAAAATAACAACATATAAATTTACATAAGATTATAAGTATCAATTTTTTTTACTATATACGTTCAATAAAGACTCATTTATTTCATTTTTAAAATAACCTACGTGGACACGAGTTTATATTTTAAATACGACTAAATTATTGAAAACGGAATATAACTATCAAATTGTAAGCACGGTTTACTTTAATACAAAAATAAATATACGCGATTGTACTTATAACAATGATTCATATAATTCTTATTTATTTATATATGGCTATCTAAAAAAAAACATTTTTATAAAACATCAACATAATATCAACGCTCATTATAAAATAAGTATACTTTAACTTTATCAACACTTATTATGTGCTATTAAACTTGCATCTGTGTACAACATAATATCAGTAGTGAAATTTAAATAACAATATCACATCTTTGTCATTAAATAAAATTAAATCTTGAGTTACCTAACAGAAATTTTATGTAAACTTCGTGCGTGCTGAAACTTATAACTATATAATTATATGCAAGAGTAAAGTCCAAAATACATCCTGTGGTTTGCCTTGTGGTGTTGTTTCATCCCTAAACTTTTTTGGTACAAAATCATCCTCCGTTAATAAAGTTGGCACAAATACATCCTCCGTTAGCAAATTCGGTTAATAAGGACTAACGATGCAAATTTTTCTCCGTTATCCGCCACGTGTCATCGGGTCGGATCAATGAGCAGGTCGGGTTGCCACGTGGACCAATGAGGTGGTGCCACGTGGCATTGGTAATATATACCAACACTTTGGCTCCCGGATTCGAACATGGGACATTTGATTGGGAAGCAATGCTTTGCCCAACCGCCAAGCATACTTCGATTATTAAAGCCTAAATTTAATACATAACCTTCTTAAAATTTAAAGGTCCAATTCAATATTAAAGGTTCAATTTAGTTTTGGCCTATTAATTTAAGGGTTATATGGATGTCAAAAATAAATAAATACACCATCGGACTCGTTTTTCGTGCTCTTTCCAATGGTATGCTCGGGAATTTTTCGACTTAGTTTGAACCTCGAAAAATGCGAAAATCATCGCTTTTTCTTTATTTTGCATTTTCGAGGTCCAAACTAAGTTGAAAAATTCCCGAGCATACCGTCGGACTCGCTTTTTCTTGCTCTTTCCAATGGTATGCTCGAGGAATTTTTGACTTAGTTTGAACCTCGAAAATGCGAAAATCATCGTTTTTCTTTGTTTTAGCATTTTTGAGGTTCGTTTGAAATCAAAAAATTCCCGAGCATACCATTGGAAAGAGCACGAAAAACGAGTCCGACGAGTATCTGGGAATTTTTCAACTTAGTTTGGACCTAGAAAATGCAAAACAAAGAAAAACGATGATTTTCGCATTTTTCGAGGTTCAAACTAAGTCAAAAATTCCGAGCATACCATTGGAAAGAGCACGAAAAACGAGTCCGACGGTATATTTATTTATTTTTACTGATCCATAAAACTCGTAAATTGATAGCCAAAAACTAAATCAACCTTTAATAAATGGCTTTTAACTTTTAGAAAAGGGTTATGTATTAAATTTATGAAAGTATACTTGAAGCTATGCTAGCCCAGTTGGGCAAAGCATTGCTTACCAACCAAAAGGTCCCGAGTTCGAATCTGGGGAGCCAAAGTTGGTGATATATTTCACCAATGCCACGTGGCACCACCTCATTGGTCCACGTGGCAACCCGACCCGACCCGTTTACCGACCCGACCCATTTACCGACCCGACCCGACCCCGTTGCCACGTGGCACCACTCATGTGGTGACACGTGGCGTTGACCAACGTTGACCACAGGGACGAATTTATAAATAAATTTAAGGACTTTGGTTGCAATTTGTTCCTTGCCACAAGGACGATTTACGTAAATATAACGGAGATATATTTGCACCGTTAGTCCTCATTAACTGAATTTGCTAACGGAGGGATGTATTTGTGCCAACTTTACTAACGGAGGGATGATTTTGTGCCAAAAAAAAGTTTAGGGATGAAAACAACACCACGGGGCAAACCACAGGGATGTTTTTAGGACTTTACTCTATATGCAATTATCTTTAAAGACACAATATTCAATATTAATACAGAATAATTTTTTTTTCTCAAAACCCTGTGCACGCACAGGTATTATAACTAGTAATTAATTACACAATTAACAAGAATAGAACTTGAGGTTCTAAAAAAAATAATCATAACAATAGTGTGTTATGCTATTTGATTCTCTTGAGGGAATCATAATAAAACTTGAGGTTTTATTTTTTCTAACATAACATGATGTTATATCATTGATTCTATACATTGAATCAAATTAGAACATGAGATTCTAACTATTATTATTTTTCATTCATAACATGAGGTTATTATATTGATTCTTATGAAAGAATCACATTAGAACTTGAGGTTCTAATTATATTTTTTCTTAAATAATAACATAAGGTTGTGTTATTTTGATTCTTTCTTTTGGTCACAATAAAACATTTATTGTTTTTGTTAACTATAAGAGAGTTTAAGAGAATAATATGAAGATAAAAATAAAATAAAAAATAATAATGCTCTTTATGTAATCATTATAGAACATTTATTGTTTTTGAAAATTACAATAGAGGCTAATTAACAGTGAAGTCATAGAACCGTAGTAACATGTGACTTTGAATCAACAATTAAGTAAATTATGAAGAAAAATAGATTGAGATGTACCTTTTGAAAAATTGTTACACAAGTCTACATGTGAGTATATTATATTAATTGAATTGTCTTGAGCAGGCATCAATTAGTATATATACTAAATGTCAGGACCCAAGGTTGTGCAAAAAACGCATTTAATGCAAAGTTTTCCAAATTGGCAAGAATAGCCCCGAGGTTTAAGTGTCGTTGCAAAGTAAGTCCTTTAACATTAATAATCTTTCGTAACTTGGCGAAAACAACCACGAGGTTCAAGTGTCGTTGCAAAGTAAGTCCTTTAACATTAATAATCTTTCGCAACTTGGCAAAAACAACCCCTGAAGTTTAAATGTCGTTGCAAAGTAAGTCCTTTAAGCAATCCCGCTGCATCGCGCGGGTTTTCCAACACTCGTTTACTCTATATACTAAACTTCGGTGGTATCTTGGCTATTCGGTTTCCGAATATAATATGGTAAATGTTTAGCCCAACCCTTTAGCCCATAGACACTTGCGTATTCTGCCCTTCTTTTCTTTTTCTAGCAGATAATTACGATCATTCATAGTTTTGTTACTAACAAGGATAATAGCCCGCTGCATTGCAGCGGGTATTATATTTTTTTTCTGAGTTTAAGTTTAGGCGATAGTATGTTACCAAAAAAATATTTTCTAGCTTTTACTGTTAGTGTGTTCAGTGATGGTATAGATAATTTGGCGTTAACGCTTTTACACCTAAAATTATGGGAGTTAGATAATTTCAAAAAGTAATAATTACATATTAACACCTAAAACTAATGATGGTATAGATAATTTCAAGAAACCTGGTATTCATGTTATAGGTGTCGTGCCAGTTTTTACATACGACGGTTGTACATACATCATACCGGGTTAGGCTATTTTACCACTACTTACTGTACATACTACGTACCGAATATATTGTGGTTTTCCCGAGGTATGAACAAACGAACCCTGCCATCGAGACAACACTGATGATGCGAAGGAGCCTCTTCTCATAGCAAAATCGAGCCTGACAATTGGAACCTAAGGAGTCGCAAGGTTTAAACGCTTTATACTCAGCAGGGGGCCTTGCACGTTAGACAACAAACCAATGAGGAAACAGTATACCCAAATACATATCTGAAAGTAAAATATGTAGATTCCATAAGTTAACTGCACATTGCTAACCTGCAAGCGCCCGCGCAATCCTGTGGTAACTTGTTGGCGCTGTTGTTGGAACCGCTGCTGGTGTTGTTCTTGTTCTCTTCGTGCTATGTCTTCTCGTACGTGTCATATGAGGATGAAGTTCACCTAAGACAATAGTAACATAAAAGTTAGAATAAGAAGGCAATTGAGAAGATATCGAAGGTCATCCCAATTTCCTTTTGCGAATGCCTGCATGACTTTGATTGCTGGTTGTCAATCCCGAATTTGCAACTGCATTTAGAAGACCAAAAGTATAGAAATGTGGCAAACTGACATGTACGCGAGCTAGTAACATCTTACATCATTCGCAATGGGTTTTGCAATAAGTGAGTTGTGTTACCATTTCCTGAATGGGCTGCTTGACTGGTATTTTTCCACCAAACGCTTGACAACTTGGGCATACAAAATGGTACATCCTTGCAAATCACACCAGACCCAAAATCCAATATCACCGGACCTATTCCTGAAAAGATACATGAAGCAAAAGTCAACCAACTTGATTCACATGGTCGTACACAACAGTTAACGAAGTAGAAAAGTGAAGGTAAATGGTCAATTTTAGAAAATGACCTCGCCGCAAGATCATTGCCCGAGTGTTTGGCAGTGGAAGTATGGTGATTTACATTGTGTTGTACAATTTCTTTAGGAACATTGTTATTTATAGGTTTCATGCCAGAAGTATTAACTTCTTTGTTCACCTACCGGCCGCACATAAATAGCAACTGATAAGTTTCACTGAATGTGAAGTGGTTGTGTCCAAAAAAGTTTGGAAAACTATACCGGTTGTTGCAGTGTGGCGATATGGAGATACCCTTAAGGCGTTACAATAAAAATTCCAAATTAAGGCATCACAATTACAAACGAAATATGGAGATACCTTTAATAATTGTTTGCGATCTTTGTCCCAGAAGTTAAAGGCGGCATCATATCCGGAAGTAGCAAATGTGCCATGAACCTGAACAAAAACAATGTACGGTTAAGTTGTTAAGGGCTTGGCCTTTTGAACATTCAAATATGTTGATTATACCTAATCATTATACCTAGTAGGAGCAACCGATACTGATCCCAGAGGAAACTTGAATGACAGTTTATCCTTCCGAGGCGTCATCTTTGATTTCCTTTGATATGAATTTTGCCATTTATTTGGACCTCATATCCTGAAAGGTGCATAGACAGAATACTGTTACTCCAGAAGTGCATGTGTCACAAATTAATTTATGCAATCTATAAATTACAACGTAACATAGTATAGAGGTAAGAAGAATATACGAACTGCAACAAACGTGTGGCCCTTTACAATGCCGCGCGAATTTCTTAAACCTGCTCATGTTTTAAGATGTGAAAATATCAGTTCGATGCTTAATTTGGGCCACAAAAGTAGAATATTATTAGTTCTAACGGTACGGATTAAGCGACTACTTTTAGAAGTTTTTCACGATGGCAGAAATGCTTAGTAACTGTTCTTTTCGCCACATTCCTGACAAATAAAATGAACAGTGCCTAATGCCGGAGGAGCTACCTTTTTGGTCAGATCGTCATCGTTTATACCCGAAACTTTAGAGGATGAAATGAAACGACGCAAACCCAGAAATATTTAGCGGGCCGACCAGATTTTTACTGGACAACGACAGCCCAAGAGATATTGATATTTGGTGACACCAGTTTTCGAATATTATGTACCACCGCCCACCAAGAAATGTTATATATAGATAATTTTTAAGTAAACATATACCGAGACCCAAAAGTATTAGCACATATTCATATACCTGAACATCCCTACGGACAACTAAATATAGAGTAGCAGGAAAGCAGATGCGCGCGCCTTGTACATGTGTAGCTGCAATCAACACGTCGTTCGAATCAACACGTCATTCGAATCCTGTATTTTTTAAACGTCGTGGCTCAAACTCACCTTAAATCACATTTTAATCTTAAAAACCATACGTGGCCATTTTTCAGGTTCTCATAAAATTGTAGTTTCATGTTCAAAGCAACATTTAACACATTCATCACAACAACAACAACAACAAACCCAATCCCGCCGAGGCAGGGTATGGGGGAGGTAAAATGTAGACAGATCCTACCCCTACACCAGGGTAAACCGTGGGTAGAGAGACTGCTTCCAACGAGACCTCCGGCAAGTGCATGTGTGGGGGTGAGGTAGAAAAGAAATAAGAGCAAATGACAAAACAATAAGCAATACCGCAGACAAAGAAAGCACACCGAACGAGCAAACATAGCATAAAGGGAAGAATAAAAAGAAAGAAAACCACGTACAAGCACACGCAAAGAAGCCAACAACAAAGCGCAACAGAAAACAAAGAGCCAAGGCACACCTAAAAGCAAACCAACTAGAGAGGGGGCACAGAGCAAAGCAAACAACATACAGGCCAAAAGCTAAGGCAAAAAACAAGGAGCACCAAAACCAAAACGCAAGGAGCAAGAAAAGCAGGCAACCCTAAGGGGGAAACAAAAAAAAAGCAACGCAAACCACGCACGGAGCCTAAAGCTACGGCAAAGCAAAGAAGGGGCTACAAAAACCAAAAACGCAAGGTGCAAGGCAAAAAAAACACCCAAGAACAACCTACAAAACACAGAGCACCTAGCAAAACTACCCACAAATCCTAATTCTATCCCTCCACCCCTTCCTATCTGAGATCATGTCCTCGGTCAAAAGAAGCTCCATCATGTCTAGCTTAAGTCTATCCTCCCACCTGCGATTGGGTCTACCCCTCCTTCTCACGCCATCAACCACTAGCGCTTAGACCCTTCTAACTGGCGCTGACTGTGACCTCCTCCTGACATGACCGAACCACCTCAGCCTTCCTTCTCTCATCTTCGAAATAATATTCCCGACCTCAAGTTTTGCTCTGAAAACTCCGTTTGGGATCATGTCAAGCAATGTTTTACCACACGTCCATCTTAGCATCCTCAGCTCTGCCACCTCTACCCTGTTAGCATGAGCCTTTGATATGGGCCAACATTCAGAGCCGTACAAAATAGCAGGTCTAATCGCAACCTTATAGAATTTTCCCTTTAGCTTTAAGGGGATGTTCCTGTCACAAAGAACTCCTGACGCCGCCTTCCACCTCGCCCACCCCTCTCTAATCCGGTGGGTTACGTCCTCATCTATCCTCCCTGATTTGTGTACAATCGATCCCAGGTATCTAAAAGACTCCTTGGGTGGCAGGATATGGTCACCGATATGGATATCAATTTGTTCGTGGTGGCCTGTCTCGATCCTCCCAAAATCACATCTCAGGTATTCAGTCTTCTCTCTGCTCACCCGAAGACCATTGTCTTCAAGAGCCTCCATCCATTGCTCAAGTCTGATGTTTAGCCCTTCTGGATTCTACCACCAACACAATGTCATCTGCAAAGATCATGTTCCACGGGATGCCCTCTTGTACCCCTCGAGATAACTCATCTAGGATCAAGGCGAATAGGTAGGGACTAATTGCAGATCCCTGGTGGAGCCCAACTTCCACAGAGAAAAACTCTGAGATCCCCACAGTGGACCGTACACGAGTCTTAGCTCCCTCGTACATATCCCCTATGACTCTCACGTATCTCTTTGGGGTTCCTCTGTTGATAAGAGTTCTCCAAATCAACTCACGCGGGACACTATCATAAGCCTTTTCAAGATCAAGGAACGCCATATGCAAGTCCTTCTGTCTTTCTCTATACTTCTCCATGAGACTTCTGAGAAGGTGAATAGCTTCAATCGAGGACCTTCCTGGCATAAAACCAAATTGGTTCTCAGACACCCTCGTCTCCCTTCTCAACCTTCTCTCAATAACTCTCTCCTAAAGCTTCATGGTGTGGCTGAGAAGCTTAATGCCCCTATAGTTCCTACACTCTTGTACATCCCCCTTATTCTTGTAGATGGGGATGACTTCACTGAGTCTCCATTCTTCTGGCATCTTATCCCTGGAAAAAGTCTTTGTTAATACAAATAAACCGTAAAAACGTTTATTAATATTTTGCGATCTCTTTGTGTTTTGTTGATAACATATATAATGTTGTCTTAAGTATAATTATAAGGATACATGTTATTTTGTAAAGCATTTACATATAATCTTTTAAATACAAAATGTAGTAACTAAAGCATTTGTTGTAATAGTTAATTAGGTTGGGTAAAATCACAACCCATGGATCTTAACCCATACCCAAAGAGACTTGATACAATGTATACTTAGATACATTGAATCTAAAGAAAACCCATGGACCAACCCATGACCCATAACCAAAAACCCATGGGCAAAGAGGGCGTTCCACGGATCCCTAGCTTTGGACTAGCCGGATCCCAGTGGAAGGGATCCGTGGGATCCGTGAGAACGATGAGGAAATTTGCTTATAAATAGAGAGCCATTTCTTCATTCTAACTCACCCTCTTCTTACTAAATCTCTCATACACTCTCATTCTCTTCTAACATATAGATCACTAGATCTAGAGTTGTTCTTCTTTCTTTCTATTTTGATTCTCATATAGGTCCTTCTAAAGGCGAGATCACGAGCATTCTACAAGTCATCCAAGCAAGGGGTCCTTGATTGATTTGTCCTCCCAAGATTTACATAGCGAAGATCTTGTATTTGATATTTCACATATTTGTTGTGTAATAGTTGTGTTTGTTTGGTCCACCGTGCTACGGACTCGGTATCTAGCTTTGTCTGGGAAAAAGTGTAAGCAACGTTGTGAAGGCTTCTCCAAGTGAAGGATTTTGTTGACATAGTGCTTGAACTCTCGAGTAGGTGACTCGGGAGTGGAGTAGGCAAGGAAGGTGTCCTTGTAGCGAACCACTATAAATCGGTTGTGTCATTTCTATCCCTTATCTTTATTTATTTGCTTGCATTATCATTAGATCTATCGTTCTCAACATCCATACGATTTCACATAATATCGAATCTAAAGTTTTTGAAATCAACTTAAAATCGGCAAAACTATTCAACCCCCTTCTAGTTTTCCACAATTGGCATCAAGAGCTAAGTTTATAAAAGTTTTAAAATAAAATTGTATTTTAAAACTTTTCGATCACTATAGGTTACGAAAATTATAAGGAAGGGCAATCTATGCAACGACCACCACTACTTGAAACTAATGGTTTTATATATTGGAAAAATAGATTGAAACATATGTGAAGTCTAAAGATATTGATCTTTGGTACATTATTGTTGAAGGTGATTTTGAGGCTACCTCAAATGATGATAAAGGAAATTTAGTTCACATACCTCATGATAAACTAAATGATGAAATGAAGAAAAAGCTTTCTAAAAATAGTGAAGCAAAAATGGTTTATATAATGCCTTACCGAAAAAGGAATTGAAAGAATTTCTATGCTTAAAACCTCTAAAGAAATTTGGAATTCTTTAGTTGTAACTCATCAAGGCAACCAACAAGTTAAAAATAATAAAATTGATCTATTTGTTCAACAATATGAACAATTTTCAATATCGGATGAGGAAACTATAGTCATTCATTTGCTAACTTTAATACTATTATTACATCTTTACAAGCACTTGATGAATCCTTTTCTAGCCGTAACCATGTTAGGAGATATCTAAGGGCACTTCCATGAAGTGGAGATCCAAGGTGACGGCAATCGAAGAGTCAAAAGATTTGAAAATCCTCACCCTCGATGAACTCATAGGCAACCTAAAAGTCTGAGCTTGTCCTTGCTAAAGATTCACGAAGCCTCAAAGGTGAAAGAGAAACACAAATCTCTTGCCCTTAAAGCCAAAAAGGCTTCGGCGATGAGGAGAACTCATCTTGAGTAGTGACGACGAAGAGTGCGCTATGGCGGTGAGGGACTGTAAAGTTCTTTAGAAGAAAGGGTAGATCGTCAAACAACCGTATGACGATAAGAAAGGCTTCGGAAAAGCAAAGAGGACGAAGCCAAAGGATGATCGTACTTGCTTTAAATGTGGGGACCCAAACCACTTTATTAGTAAGTGTCCCAAACGGGATGATCAAAAGGCATTCGTGGCTGCACGTGGGGAATGGCGACGAGGAGGACGAAGAAATTTGTCTCATGGCAAATGACGAGGTATGTCGCGAATACTATAGTAGTTCATCACTGATGACGACTCATTGCATAATGAATATGATAAACTATGCAATATTAGCTAAAACTAATTAACAAAAACAAGCTTTTAAAGAGTCAAAACCAACGTTTAGATAAAGAAGTCATAGAATTAAAAGCAAAACTAAAGCGTTTGGAAAAGGGTAAAATAGCAAGTGGTGAATGTGAACTTTGTGTTCAACTTCAAACACTAGTTGATCATTAGATTCTAAAATTGCTAGAATGAGTACAAACACCTTAGATACAATACTCGATGGTGTTAAAACCGGCAACAACCAAAAGGGTCTAGGCATACAACAACTTGATCCATCAACTAGTGAAAGTAAAGAAACAAAATTTGTTAAAGAATTAGAAAAACCACCCTTTGTTGTGGCGGATCCTGGATCCCTAAAAAGGGAACCGCTAGTGTACAAACCGGGATCCGTGGATCTGCTGTGACAACTAGTGGTAATAACATAGCCTCATCATCTAGAACCGAGTTCGTTATCGTAAATAGGAAGAAACCAACTCATGTCACCACTAGACATCCACCTCCAAAAATAATCCTACTTTTGCAAGAAACAAAGCACCATCTTTTCAAAAACATAATGCATCTAGGAGACCTAATAACGTTTATCCAAGAAGTAACCATCAAATGGGATGGAACCCTAATATGCAAAACGGTTTCTCTTTCAAAACTTTGCTCCATGGAATGCATACTCATCTTATCCATACATGTCTAACATGAATGGAATGTTTAACACTAATGGACCCATGAATAAATGGGGACCAAACTTTGAGTTTATTATTGTTTTAGGTGTGCTTAAGGTCGACCTAGACCCAGATGAATGGGTCAAGGATAAGCGGGTGCACGAGGCACATGACCGCAATAGGGATCTATTCTCCACATATGAATCCGTAAATGGAGGTAATGTGGTGTTAGGAAATAGAAAAGTAGAATCATTGGTAAAGTGCGGTTTCTAACAAATCTCTAACCATTAACAATGTGTGTCACGTAGAAAACCTAAACTTTAATCTCTTAAGTATAGGACAAATATGTGATAAAAAGTGCAATGTACTTTTTAAAACCGTAGTAAGATACTTAAAATGGCATAACCATAGGAAGAGGAATTAGGAAACATGGAGTCTATGTCATTAAAATCGGTAATGAACCTAAAGACAAACTATGTCTTACCTCTATGGATGATACTTCAACCTTATGGCATCGAAGATTGGGTCACGCCAACATGCGACTTCTTCAATCGCTATCATCCAAAGATCTAGTAAGAGATCTACCTAAGTTAAAATATGAACATCATTTTGTGATGCTTGTAATATAGGAAAACAAGGCGATTCGAGTCATAAAGCTAAAAACATGGTGTCCACATCTAGGTGTCTAGAATTACTACATATGAATTTATTTGGTCCATCCGCTATCCAAAGTTATGGAGGCAACTACTATACTTTGGTAATAGTGGATGACTACTCTAGGTATACTTGGACAAAATTTTAAAGAACAAAAGCGAAACCTTTAACTATTTTGAAATATTAAGCAAAAGATCCAAAGACAACTAGGAAAACCCATAGTGTCTATTAGGACGGATCATGGTAGGAATTCGATAATGAAGTGCAATTCGGAGCTTTTGTGACGCTAATGGTATTACTCACAACTTCTCGGCCCACGCACTCCACAATCGAATGGGGTAGTAGAAAGAAAGAATAGAACCCTTCAAGAAATGAGTAGAACCATGCTTAACGAACAATCCATACCTCAAAATTTTGGTGTAATCTTGTTGATACTTCAACGTACATACTCAATCGAGTCTTAATTAGACCAATCTTAGGTAAAACTCCATATGAGTTACTCGAGGCAAAAAGCCTACTTTAGATCATTTTAGAGTCTTTGGAAGCAAATGCTTCATTCTTAACACTAAAGATTACCTTACAAAATTTGATCCTAAATCAACAGAAGGTATCTTTCTAGGTTACTAAGCCTAATAGCAAAGCTTACGTCATATTAAACAAAGAAACAATGAAGGTAGAAGAGTCATTAAACATAAAATTTGATGAAAGTCCACCCAAACCCTCTCCACCTCTTGTCGATGGCGAGATCATAGAAAGTGAAGCTATTGTAATTAAGAAAAGATAAATGAAGAAGAACCTTCAATTAGTGAAATCACAAATATTAAAGAGTCCAAAGATCACCCGTAGATAAGGTCATAGGAAAGCTAAGCGACGAACATTAAGGTCTCAAGTTCAAAACCAAAGTAGCTTATTTTGTTTTGTTTCAACTATAGAACCTAAGAACACACAAGAAGCCATAAAAGATGAAAGTTGGGTAATGGCTATGCAAGAAGAATTAAATCAATTTGTTTCTAATGATGTTTGGACACTTGTCCCTCCACCTAGTAATCAAACCATAATAGGAACAAAATGGGTGTATAAAAACAAATTAGATGCAAACGGAGTAGTATCTAGGAACAAAGCTAGACTCGTTGCCCAAGGGTATAACCAACAAGAAGGAATAGACTTTGATGAGACCTATGCCCCCGTGGCTAGATTAGAGTCTATAAGAATACTTCTTGCGTATGCTTGTGCTAATGATCTAAAGCTTTATCAAATGGATGTCAAAAGCGCTTTTCTAAATGGTCTTATTAATGAAGAAGTATATGTAGCTCAACCTCCGGGCTTCATCGATTTTGAAAAACCCAAACACGTTTATAAATTAAAGAAAGCCCTTTATGGTCTTAAACAAGCTCCAAAAGCTTGGTATGATAGACTCAAGTCCTTTTTAATTAAACATAACTATACCATGGGGTTAGTTGACAACACACTTTTTACTAAGAAAAGGAGTCACACATAATCATAGTACAAATATACGTAGATGATATTATATTCGGATCCACTTGTCAAGACATGTGTGATGATTTCTCTAAAATCATGCATGACGAGTTCGAGATGAGTATGATGGGAGAACTTAGTTTCTTTCTTGGTCTACAAATTAAACAAGTAGAAGATGGTATCTTCTTCAATCAATCTAAATACATCAAGGAGATGTTAAAGAAATTTGGTCTAGAAGAGTCGAAACCAATTAGGACACCCATGTCATCCGACGCCAAACTCACAAAAGATGAAGGCGGCGAATCCGTAGATAATACTAAATATCGTGGCATGATAGGTAGTCTTCTCTACCTCACGGCAAGTAGGCGGATATCATGTTTAGTGTCGCTTATGTGCTAGGTTTCAAGAAAACCCCAAAACTTCACACCTAGAAGCCGTAAAAGAATTTTTAGATACATTAAGGGTACAACACAATTAGGATTATGGTATCCTAAGGGCGGGTGAAGAAACAATTGTATATCAGATTCGACCATGCGGAGATTACGTTGATAGAAAAAGTACAAGTGGGTGTGTACTTTCATGGGATGTTGTTTAACATCATGGTTTTCTAAGAAACAAAGCGGCTCTAGCAATATCAACAACCGAAGCCGAGTCGTCTCCGCCGCAAAGCATGCCAACAAGCACTATGGATGAAACAAGCGTTAGTAGACTACGACATTCATCTAAGCGACATAGCCATTCTATGTGACAACAAAGGTGCCATCGACTTAAGCAAGAATCCGATATTGCATTCTCGCACAAGCATATAGAGATTCGTCATCACTTCTTAAGAGACAATGTTCAAAGGGAACATTTCTATTGAGAAGGTAGCATCCGAAGATAACATAGCCGGCGTCCTCACCAAACCGTTGAAGCGGGAACAATTCAACCTACTGTCTTGGTCTTGGTTTAATGGAACACACGTCGTAATTTATTTTGACTCTACAAGGTATGTAAACACTAGCCTTCTTCCTTACGAGTATAGGATCTCTATTTCACGCACAACTCACAAACAATACGGAATTTTCAAAACCCAAAGATATTTTTTTTTCACTTATAGCTTTCCTACTTTTTTTATATACACATTTTCAAAGAAAACCTACTTTCACAATGTTTTCTAAAGGATGATACCTTCAGTATCAATTTCACAAAAGTAATTTCTCACGTCTAGGACAAATCGCTTTTTCATTATTAATACAAAGTAAAACCCGTTTTCATTGCATCTCATGTCTTTTGAATGCTAAAGGGACACATAACTAATATGTGCTTTCGGGTACATTCATTTAAGCTACAATGAATTAGGAGCATTGACAACACAAGATTACGTACTTATGTACTAAATATGTGTTTTCGGGTTATCTCAATAGGATACTTTTGTACTTCTAGTTTAGTTTTATTTCTTTTTAAGGGTCGAGATAACCGCAACTCCAAATAGTTTGCATATAGGCACAATAGGCAAAAATATTTCCAAAAGGAGAATTTTGTCTTGCTGAAACACCGGACCACCGGATTAGTTATGTCACTCGAGGGAAGGATCCGTGGGATCCGTGTATCTGTAAGTCATTTTCAACTTCTATTTTTGTCACTTTGGATGTAAAATCCACATTTGCTTCATTTTGGAGTATGCTATTTAATGCTTGTGTTCTCATGATCACATGCCTTGAATTCATATCTAATCATTAGATTTTAATCACATTTTGGGTCAAGCATTCATTACAATGTGTTGGTTTTCTATATATATAACTCTCAAAATGCTTGCATACTCCATCTCCTTCTCACAAACACACTTCATCATGTCATCCAAAACCCTTTAGGAGAATCATCTAGTACAAAAATCATGATATCCAAACCTTTGTACTTCCACCATCCAAAATACCACAATCAAATGCTAGGATATCCGCGCGGATTAGTATCCGATCTTGTTGTTTAGCAAAACCAACCTCAAATGATTCATCCTCAACAAATAACTCACCACAAGATGCTTCCATTATAGCACCGCCTCATCACCAACAAGTACACCAACTTCATCACCACCTAAAATAACTCTTTTGGAACTCCTTAGGACTCCAACAAGATCTACCCAACCTAAAGAAAAGAAATAGTCTTTCCACACCCCCACATCACCAAATACTATTTTTCAAGATCTTGAAACATCACCACCTCTAGCTCCCATCACATTACAAGAACATCTAGGTTCTTTTCCACCACCACGCATAAACATTCCGGATTTTGATCCATATTTTCCTATTTTTCCACCACAACTTCGCATAACTCAAATCAAAACAACCCGGAAAACTTCGCACTCATTACCCACATCATTTACATTGTGAACATTGCCAATCCACTAGGGAAATTGCAATAGAACTTAGGAAGAAATGCGTTTCATACTCAACCTCATCCTTGATCGCATCAATACCATTACTCATCAAAACCTCCATCCATAACCTTATGCAAGCATGGAAGGAATCTCTACTACTATTTTTTCACTTTTAGTGTTAAATTTTTTTTTTTTTTTTGTCATTTTCAAGAACAAGTCTTGTTCTTATTTTTACATGCTTGTAAGTGGCTTAACTACCACTACAATTTGTCGTTTTATTACAAGGCCTTGTTTACATACCTTGGCTCCCTATCTTGTTTCTCGACAAAAATAAGATCATTTAAGCATGTTACTAACTTTCTTTTGTAGATTTTTTTCTCTTGGCGCCCCAAACTAAGGGAGCTACCGTCGAGGGGAGTAAGATCGTGAACTACTTTTTCCTCCAAGGTTAAATTTTGTTTCGACAAAAGGGGAGAAGAAGTAAAACTTAGGAGCTTTCAAAACTTACATCTATTCTTAAGTTTTACTCATCATAACATTATATTTTGTCATCAACAAAAGGGAGATTGTTAATGCAAATAAACCGTAAAAACGTTTATTAATATTTTGCGATCTCTTTGTGTTTTGTTGATAACATATATAATGTTGTCTTAAGTATAATTATAAGGATACATGTTATTTTGTAAAGCATTTACATATAATCTTTAAATACAAAATGTAGTAACTAAAGCATTTGTTGTAATAGTTAATTAGGATGGGTAAAATCACAACCCATGGATCTTAACCCATACCCAAAGAGACTTGATACAATGTATACTTAGATACATTGAATCTAAAGAAAACCCATGGACCAACCCATGACCCATAACCAAAAACCCATGGGCAAAGAGGAGCATTCCACGGATCTCTAGCTTTGTGCTAGCCGGATCCCAAGTGGAAGGGATCCGTGGGATCCGTGAGAACGATGAGGAAATTTGCCTATAAATGAGAGCCATTTCTTCATTCTAACTCACCCTCTTCTTACTAAATCTCTCATACACTCTCATTCTCTTCTAACATATAGATCACTAGATCTAGAGAGTTGTTCTTCTTCTTTCTATTTTTGATTCTCATATAGGTCCTTCTCTAAGGCGAGATCACGAGCATTCTACAAGTCATCCAAGCAAGGGTCCTTGATTGATTTGTCACTCCAAGATTTCATGGCGAAGATCTTGTATTTGATATTTCACATATTTGTTGTGTAATAGTTGTGTTGGTTTGGTCCACCGTGCTACGGACTCGGTAACTAGCTTTGTACCGAAAAAGTGTAAGCAACGTTGTGAAGGCTTCTCCGCCAAGTGAAGGAGTTTGTTGACATAGTGCTTGAACTCTCGAGTAGGTGACTCGGGAGGTGGAGTAGGGCAAGGAAGGTGTCCTTGTAGCTGAACCACTATAAATCGGTTGTGTCATTTCTATCCCTTATCTTTATTTATTTGCTTGCATTATCATTAGATCTATACGTTCTCAACATCCATACGATTTCACATAATATCAAATCTAAAGTTTTTGAAATCAACTTAAAATCGGCAAAACTATTCAACCCCCCCCTTCTAGTTTTCCACAGTCTTGTTGAAGAGGCATGTCAACCAATCTAACCCCTATCTCCCAGGCACCTCCAAGCTTCTATGGGGATTTGGTCCGGCCCTACCGCTTTGTTTCTTCCCATCTTCTGTAGTGCAAACTTCACTTCTAGTTGACTAATCCTCGAATAGTAGCACTCTGATCGTTGGCTAGGGTTCTCTTGTTCCGCTCTGCCTTCAGCACTTCCTGCGTTGAAAAGAGAAGAGAAGTACTATCCCCATCTCTTTCTAATATCCTCTACGTTCACAATGGTCCGTCCTCCTTCATCTTTGATATACTTTACGCATCCCAAGTCCTTCCTTCTTCTCTCTCGGGCTTTAGCGATCCTGTAAATATCGTTAGCCCCCTCTTTGGAGTCCAATCTCTTATACATATCCTCGTACGCCTTATCCTTTGCCATTGCTACAGCCTTTTTTGCTTCTCTTTTAGCAACTTTATACCTCTCTTCTGCCGAGGAAATGTCAGCTTGTCGACCCTCTCGGCACATAAGAAGCTCTCTGAACCTAGATTGTTTCTCCGCGACTTTGGATTGCACTTCCTCGCAGAACCACCAAGATTCCTTGTTGCCCTGTTGGGACCTCGCTCCCCCTCTAGCCACCCCAAGGGAATCCTTTGCAGCGTCTTTGATAATGCAGGCGAGAGTGTCCCACAATTGGTCCGCGTCTCTAGCATCCAAGTCCTCCGACTGAGTAGCAAGTCCCTCTGCGACTTTCACTCTAAATGCCTCTACTGCCTCACCGTTCAAATTCTTCCAAAGAATCCTCGGCGGCCCAGTCACTACTCTCCTAGGTTGTTGCCTCTCGAAAAGCACGTCAATTGCTACCAATTTGTGTTGGGATGAGCATGTCTCGCCTGGGAAAACCCTGCAGTCCCTGCATGATCTAAGATCACTTCTTCGCACCAGCAGATAATCAATCTGGGTGTTGTGACCCCCACTCCTGAAGGTGATCAAGTGGACATCCCTCTTCTTGAAGAAAGAGTTCGCTACTACCAAGTCGTGGGCGGTAGCAAACTCTAAAATTGATCGACCTTCGTCATTCCTAACTCCGAAGCCAAACCCTCCATGAATCTCCTCGTAACCATCTGCTTCCGCTCTAATGTGGCCGTTCAAGTCACCACTTATAAATAAACGGCGGTCTGATGGACACTCCCTAACGAGCTCGTCGAGAGCGTCCCAGAAGCTCTTCTTCTCTACTTCACTCCGACCCACCTGTGGTGCGTATGCGCTGATAACGTTGATGGTCTCCCCGTCAATAACCAAAGTAATCGCCATGATCCTATCGCTACTCCGGGTCACTTGCACTACATTGTCCTTAAGCCCTGCCGCCAAAATAACACCAACTCCGTTTCTCGCTGACCTAGAGCCCGAGTACCAAAGCTTGAAGCCATTAACCTCCCTCGTGCTGGAGCCCTTCCATTTAGTCTCCTGGAAGCACGCTATATCAACCTTATGTCTCCTCAACACATCCGCGAGCTCAAAGAGCTTACCGGTTAAGGACACAACGTTCCAACTACCCACCCTAATCCTACGCGCAGACGCTACCCTAGCAGTGACCTACCCACCCTACCTACCCCACCCACTCCACTAACCCCATCTACATCGCCTACCACTTCATCAATATACTATAATACAACAAATCACTTTAAAATAACTATATATTATGCAAGCTCTATGAAAGAAAGAAAGAAAAAAGCAACCAGCAATCTTAGTTTGATCACTACACAATTCATGTCATTGAATGACACATTCATTCGCTTTAAAAGACCATTATGGAATATTATAAATGACATAGGAACGAACATATAAAGTGGTATTACCTTGAGGCACTTTGATTCAAAATCATACAATGCATCTGAAAAATCAAAACTTTAACTGATCTCAAAATATATAGAGATATTTCAACCATAAACTTATCAATAGAAAAAAAATGTAAGAATCAACAATTAGCACCAAGAATAAAACTTTTACAATCCAATGTAATCATTCAAAGACGTGATTTATCGAGGCATTTTATCAAATGGTTGGTAATCATCCTTTTATCCATGAATAAAGAAATGCATACCATGTTTATAAATTATAGAACTTTAATTAGATAAAAGTAGTGACTTATTATTTGAATTTTAATACAACATTAGCATCTATATGTTTGTAATTCACTGCAAATGAAGAATTCAGTGTCATTAGTGTCAAATCTCCAGTCCACTTTAACATAACACACAAACGCAACTCAGTCAAATGTTATTACAAAAACATGATGTGTGTCCTATTATGATCAAATCCATACGAACCACGTTAAACAAACACAGATGATAAAAATCAAGGTTTATCAAGGTTTTACCTTTATTTTGTCCCTGTAATTCATTCATCGTTCTTTATGAACCCATGAAGACCTAAATTGTAAACAAAGTAAAATGCAAGAGTTAGATGAACGCAAACTTGAAAACAAAATAAAATACATAACAAAATATATACCTATTATCAAAAGAAATCAATGGTTGTCTTTTTCACACTTTTTTCTTTTAAATTCATCAAACCCTGCATCTTCATCTGTATAGGTGTGTTTCTAGTTATATTTACATTACATGTGGGTGGGAATATTAATACATCAACATTTAAATGCCGGAATCCCAATCCCAAACACCACCGATTTCACAAAAACCCCGAAATTAATACAACACCCTAATCTCAAACACCCCTTAATTCAATGCCGAAATCCCAATCCCAAACACCACCGATTTATAAGAACCGAACTAATATATATAAATGAAAAAGCTTCAAACTTAAAGCATGACACCATAAACAATCAACAACAAAATATTAAGACATCATAAAAAAAATAAAAATGCCACTGATTTCATATCCCTCATTGGGTTTCTACATTTCTTGTTCTGAATCTTGAAATTCTGATTCGTTGTTCTTTTCCTCCATCTACATCTTGTCACACAACCTGAAAAAACTCTCGGCTGAGTTACATAGTAGACCGAAAACCACGAATCAAAAAACGAAAATCCTATTAGTACCTACTTAAACTAAACACCAAGTAACCACGAATAAATTAAAAAATTAACTGTAATTAAAAAAAATAATAGTAAACTCTAATTGTTATTAACAGATTACTTAATTATAAAAAGATCCAACAAACTGCACGAATAGTAAAAACGACATACAACGTATCTCTATTGTAGTCGTTCACTTGATTAACAGGTCTTTCGATTTACCTTTTTTTATGACGATTTGAAGAAATAGTAGAACAGGATATGATTATGATGAAATTGGGCCCTATGGTCTACCTTATGCACTCACGGGTAGTGTACCTGGTCGTGTGTACTCTAGTAATCGGTAAAACCGAGGTCATCCCAAAAGCTATGTGAGCGGATTCTAATTAAGTCTAGGTGTAACTGGCTTTAATTGTTTTAAGGTTTGAAATGATTATTTAACTAGAAAACAAGAAATAAACGCAAGCAAATTAAATAGTGGTTGTGATCAATAGGGGTAAAGTGTGTTAACCTAGTTACTCATCCTATCATGTTATCTTCACGCCTTACTACTTCCAATCGTTTCAAGTGGGGTTTTAAGTCGCTAGGACAACATTTGGTCAGTTCGTCTCTAACCTATCAGCAAAGGCTTCCACCGGAGATCAAGCTACTACCCTTGAAAGTCCAATTGTTTTTAGTCCCCTAAGCCAAGTCATTAAGCACCTCTACATGCAAGATTCGTAACAATGAGTGCCCGGGCGCTAGCATCTTAGACACTCATCCCTAACTTCTTAAGTTCATCCAAACGGCAGGTGATCATTTGGTCAGTTCGCACAAGCGAGGAAGGGTCGTCAGTTGGTCAATTCTTACCCTTCCCACCATTCAAAACTACCGAAGCTAGGGTAGCTACCAACGAACTATGCATGCATACACTAGAAACAATTATACGGAAGCATGTAAACATAAACAAAACAATTAAGGAATCATAATTAGGCTAGCACCAAAGGTGCTTAGCCGATCATATTAAACGAAACCAAAGATTCAATGTTTGACATAATGAAATAAATTAGTCAAAAGTAAAAGATAAAATAATCGCTAATGCTTATCGTTAGGGAGTGATTTCTCCCTTAGAGATGGCTCCGTATGCTCTTCACGATCTGCCTTTGGACCCCTCTTGACGTTCTCTGCTTTTTGGTGTGGAGTGAATGATGTGAAATGCAGAAATTAAGGCTTGTATTTATAGGCACGATCTAGTTACGGCGTAACTTAAGTTGTGAGTTATGTCGTAACCTCAATAATTCCATAATTATGCTCTCGATAAGCTGGTTATGGCGTAACACATGAAATGGGTTACGCCGTATCTTCGGTACAGGTTACATTTGTATTGATTGCGCCGTAATCATTGGAAGGAGTTACGGCGTATCTAATGGCGGCGTGGAACATTCTTAGACCTAATTTGTTACGGCGTAATCCTTAGTTGGGAGTTACGCCGTAATTAGCTGCTGAGTTGGTCTTCTGAGTCACGCGCTAGCTACAACGTAATGTGAGAGATGGAGTTATGCCGTAGCTTCTTCACAGTAGGCATACTATCATGAATCTCTTAATAAAATCTCCAAATCCGCGTCTCATTAGCTCTAATGCTCTTAATTTACCTGAAAGTGAAATATAGAGGAAAATAAGCGTAAATACATATAAATCATATAAAATACGAGCATTATCGGGGGAAATTGACACTTAATATTCAGGACTATTTGATGTTATCACGGTGGAAAGCCGGTTTGCTATCTATCTTTTCTTTTGATGGTAAGCGTATGGATATGATTAGAACAGATAGATTAGAACAAGATAGATTAGAACAGGATCAACACATTGGGCTCAGGCAACGAAAATATGTGGGCTAACATCTTAGAAGCCCAAGTTAAGGAATATTCTCCGAAGATACCTTCGTGTTTTGTTATAGAAAATCAATGAAGAAAATATTAACCATTTAATCAGCCTAGCTTTGTTTAAATAAATCATTATATATAGTAATAGAATGATTTCGATTCCGTAGATAAAACACCAGAATAAAAACAAAGGTAACAGAATTAAAAAGATTAATCGCCAAAAAACAACTTTATTATTTGAAGAATTTATTTACTTGAAAAATAATAAAGGGTTGAATGTTAGACAACAGTAAAAGTATTTGTCAACACACCACTTCTATGAATTTAACATTACTTTACTTGCTACAACCTTGATGCAAGTAACAATAATCACGTATTGTAAATAGAAAGAACAATAATAAAGAACACAAGAATAAAGGAGGAGGAAGAGAGAGAGATGATCACAATGGTTTACAAATGTGTAGTACTTATAGTGTAATAAGTACATGTATTAAACCCTAATGGGCTATCGGGCTAGCAGATAATGGTTAATATACATAAACTCATAATATTTACAACAGTTTATCATTTATATAGCTTGATATATCAGTTTCTTATATATTGGTACTTTTTATTTACACGTCGTATAATGAACGTTTTGCCAAGACAACTAAAGATAATGTACAACATCCAACTCACAAAATTCATAAGATTTGCACTGGTACGTTTTGATTATGAAATTTGTTTATGGGGTACCCAAACAACGAAAATTTATGTGTTGAGATGCAACAAATATGCAAGACAATAGAATAAGTGACCCTATGCGGAAGCAGTTAGTGAAAATAGCTTAATGTAAGCGGATTTTGAACCTTCTACTTAAAATGAGTCTTTTCTATTTATATTCTTTAACATGTCAAATGAATTCAAAGGTTCAAAGTTACGAATAAAGTGTATTTTATGATTACAACTTCTTGAATCAATGTTATTCAAGAGATTTAAGTTATCATTTTATTCGTACTAGACAGAAGTTCAATGCAAAATTATTTTTTGTTAAAGATCAAACCGGTTCATCTCAATCATCCATTATTTTAGCATTTAATGGCCGAGATTAATTGTTATTTTAATTTTATTAATTACTAAAGGGCAAATTTGTAACTACACATTCAAAAGTAATACACCCAGGTCATTCACAATTCCTTCAATTTTTCATTTATCTCATTTTAAGACAGACACTCATCATCATTTACTTCTCTCTCTCACCAACCACTTTCCCCATTCCTACAAATCAAACCTTAACTTCTTTCTATCAAAATCAAATGCAAAATTAACCAAATATCTTTTACATAATGGATCTACTAAAAGAAGTAGCACAATCTAAAGGAACCGTTGCATGTATCGTCTTTTTTTTTCGGGCAACCGGAGATGTTGATGTTGCGGCGGTGGTTGTTGTAACCGCCGTTGTAACTGTCGTGTCGCCGTTGTTGCTTGCTTTGATGGACTATTGAGTTTATTTTGAACTTTGGTTATAAGTTTGGAGTTCAAGCCTTTATATTGATTCATTAACGTCCAAAACTCACATATACGCTTTTGTTGCTTGCTTTGTTTTCTAATTACTTACTGTTTGTTTTCACCAAAATATAGATTTATGATGAGATGTTCTTGTAGTTTTGTGCTCTAGATTTGTACAGTACCTAAACCTTGTTCTTTATTTCTCGAATATTTATATTAAAAAAAATTGTATTTTTACTTTTTTCTATTTAAGAATCACATTGAAAGTGGAAAGCTAGAATATTGGTTATTGTTTATCAATGAATGATCTACATACACGACAAAATATTGGTCAGCGTAGATATTGCAATGGAAATCAACAATGAATTATCTAGATACACGACAAAATATTGGTTATTGCTAGAATATTGGTTATTGTTTACACGCGATTTACATATTGTTTCAAATTAGATATAGCTTAAAACAGAGAGTAAATCACACGCGAATCACATGTGATTTACCGCAAATCATATGTGATTTTACTTTAAATTATTTTTTAAAGTAAATCACATTTGATTTATACACGAATTACATGTGATTTACACACGAATCACAAAAAAAACAAAATCACATATGATTTACTCATTTTTAGATTAAAACAGAATCATGTGTTTCAGTTTATAACAGCAAAAAGTAAATCACATGTGATTAATATTTTTTTCAAAACAGAAAGAAAAATCGCACGTGATTTCACAAATTTGTTTTATTAATGGAAAGAATAAGTTGATTTGATATTGAAAATCACATGTGATTTATTACTTTAAAGATCGGATTGTGAAATCACATGTGATTTTATTGTAAGTTGTGTTTCCGACTTGATATTGCGAGCCAGCTAAAAATCACATGTGATTTTGTGATTTATAAAATCACACGTGATTTTTAAAATACAAATCACGTGTGATTTTTCTTGGCGAAAATTTTGAAAAAAAAAATCGTCAAAAGTATATAAAAGTGCATTTGTATAGAATGATAATTAAAATTTCGTCGCGATAGTATATTTTTCAGAATCAAGATTTACTGGTTTCAGAAGATATGTTTTTTTTAAAAGGTGAAAAATGGGTTTTTATATTAAATAAGATGGAAGTACAATTTTACCCTTGCTTTGTTATTATCTTATTTGATCTCTTCCATTGAAAGAAAATAAGATGTACGGATCTCATCTCATTGGTACTAATTATTGGTGATCTGTACGGATCTCATCTCATTGGTACTAATTATTTGTATGCTTTTCAAACATCGCATATACGAACCTATTTTAGCATGTATTAGTTATGTTGTTATTGTTGATCTCATATATTTATGGATTTGAATTTTGAGATGCTTTTTAAACAATAAACTCTTAAGTGTGCGTTGGTTAAGAGAAATGAAGCTAGAGAAATGAAATTATCCTCAATTCTCATGCTTGGTAGATCGAGAAATAAAAAGGGCCGGGATTTTGGAACTCTCAAGAATTAAACTTCTTTGCAAATTGATTTCCACCCCTTTTTAAGTTGCTATTAAAAAAATAATAAATAAATAAACAAAAAATAAAAAAATAAAAATTGGAAAGAACACTAATTTATGAGGCAAAATTTACATTTCGATTTCTCTCAGCCAAACGTGCCCTTGAGGGGTGTTTGGTAGGAGAGAATGAAAGACAATGGAATTATACCATAGAATGGAAATGGAGAGAATGGGAATAGCTTTGGAAAGACAAATTCAATTCCACTAGTTGGTGCGATAATGGAATCGACCGAGAGGATTGGACTAAATAATCAATGTTGTGTTGGTAGCGTAATGCACCAGAATGGAAATGAAATATCGTATTCGTTTCTGGAACCATTATTAAAATGACTACAACATAATGGACGAAACCATATCATCAGTATCCATATTCAAATATGGAGCAAAATGAATTCAAGCAAAACAATTATGGAGTTAACATCAATAGTGGCGAAATGAACAAATGATGAATTGAAAATTATCTACATATTTTTGTTAATAGATGAAATATAAATTAAGAGACTACAATGACAATTGGAAGAAAACAAACGGTTGTGTTTAATCAAATGAAATAGATCCACAATCTTTTTAAAAATTGACGATTAAAATTCCTCTAAAAGATTGAAATGAAAGAAGAAGTGGATGGGGTTTTCAGTTCTTGAAAGTTGAAACCTTCATGAGAATATTGAGATTTCAAATAGAATCAACTATTTTTCCAAAACATGACGAAGGGAAGAACATAGAAAACAATAGCAGCGCACACGTCAAATGATTCTTATAAGTTATACCCCCTTTGTATGCCTTTCTGTTCATTACCATCTAACAGAGACGGAGAATGATCTCTTTAAAAAACTTCCATTCCTCACCTTTCTTTACTTTCTTTACTTTTTTAGTATAATCAAAAACCGGGAAAAAGAATGGATATTTAACCTCTGATTCTATTCATCGGGTCCACAAAACAAGTGATTTGTTCCTCTTTCCGTTTCTTACTTTTCCTTTCCAGTGTACCAAATTACATGCCCTTAAGTTTTTATTCAATCCCACCGGTTAGACCTGAAGAGATGGGTTTACATGAGAATGATAAATTGGTATGAAGTATGAACATTGTTGAAGAATCACATCGACCCAATTGGACATATTTGGATGCAGTGATCAAGGAGACATTCAGACTACAACCTCCACTTCCTCTCCTAATCCAGTTGAAACTTGCATGGTACCTGGATACACCATTTCAAAGGGTAGTATTGTCTATATGAATATTTGGGCAATCCATCATGATCCCAAGAACTGGACTAGTCCACTGGAGTTCAAGCCCTAGAGGTTCTTGAGAAGCAAATGGGATTATAATGGAAATAATTTGATGTTTTTGCCATTTGGATACGGAAGAAGAATATGCCCCAGAATGTCCCTAGGGGAGAAGATGTTGATATGTATTATGGCATTCTTTTGCGTGGAGTTTCCCTAAAGATGAAGAATTTGAGCTTTCAGATGAATTTGGATTTGTGACGAAGGAAAGGAAACCACTAGTTGCTATACCCTCTCATAGATTACATGACGCGAGCCCCTATTACTAATTGAAAAGATATAAGTTGTTTAATAAACAAGATGCACATGCATCTTTCACTGCCTTTGTTACTGTATGGTCACTCGTGTTTAAGAGGGTGTATCTGTAATGCTTATTAATGCACCTTCAAGATGAGGAAATGCTTCATTTGTAATTGGATATCAAGAAGAAAAAAGTACACCATCGGTAGGTTATCTGTAGACAGCTTAATTATCTAAAAGTATTATTCATCTAAATTATATATATTAAGATTCGAGACAGCAGGAAGAGTCTATCATTTGTTTGAGAAATGAACTCCTTTAATGTTGCTATTACTTATATTTAGTATTCCATAAAGATGCATTGTAGTGGACCATTGATCATTATTCCTAGTTTTTTACAATAGCTGATCTGAAATGTATAAGCTTTTTGGTACCTTGGGCATCCTGTTGCTACCTTATCATCACTCTCCTAAAGTATTCTCAGTCAAACCAACCCATGCCAATAAACTCCCTACTCTCACATAATTCATTCCCATCATAACTTTTTCTGTGCTCACCTATTGTTCACATGGCACGTCAAAGAGGTCTAAAAGAGCACAATATGAAATCTTCATTTCAAAAAGGTTACAAAATAAATGCAGCTTTTATGAACATCATACAGCAGGTGATTAGCAATCTCTTACACAGAATAAAGAGATGAAGGTTCTACACAACTTTAAGTTAACTGTCGAGATCAAATGTAAGCTTTCAAGGGTTGAGATACTATGGTCACCGAAAAATAGATAAGCGGAGGCCATGCTGGATTTACTAAACAAAGAAACAAGTTCTAACTCCACAGATACTATGTCTGTTCAGATAACCAGGGATGACCAAATCACACTCTTAACATAAAAAATATGCTATTTCTTATTCAAATTATCAAAGGCGACAATCGATCTTATTGTAAAATTTAGTAAGTCGAAGTTTTTTACAATAACATTTTTGGCTGTTTACTTACTTCATTGAATAATAAACACAGAGCATATATGCATAAACCATTAAAGTGCACCGGATCACTTGTTGTGAACACAGTGTTCCATATGGGCTCTTAATTTATGCTTTATCGTACCTATGGACGGCTAGATGTTATATGCCCCAAACCAGCTTCAACGTTAATAACTATTGAGTGAATGGGTAAGCATTTCAAGATATTAAAGTGGGCCTAATTGGGCTATAGAAAAATAGGTTTAACTCAATTAATTGGAAAAGTAAGTTAATACGGCGTTAAATACAACTAAAAACTAGTTTCAATCTTTTGTAACCCAATTACCTCTAGCACAGACTATAAACAGTGAAACTGCATAACATGTAAAAGTTGACCCAATCATCAAGAATCTAAGCAAAATTTGAAAACAATCTTTAAGAAAACGTGCATATAACTAACAAACATGTTAAAATTAAAACTTACAAGAAGATGACTAATCCTCCACTTTACCCAGCCTCTGTATCTCACCCCTGTGCTTCTTTAAAATCTGCATCATAGCTTCACTATACGCAGCCTCTTCTTTATCTTCAACATCATCATTATCATCACTCTTCATAAAATTGTCAATGTCATCTGGCAGATCATCCCTCAACATTAACATAAGAGTTACCCCCTTCATGACGTACCCTGAAACTGGCAGTTCCAACAAAGGGACATAACATCGACTCATCTTATTAGGAAAATCCAGATATTTTGGCCTCTGTTCCACGGTTTCAGGCGGTGAACATAATAAATTCCTTACATCAGCAATTTTCCCCCCACTAAAAGAAACTTTTCCCCTATTATCTGAATCAACAATGGAAACCTTTTCCAGCAATGGGAAACTGATAATATCAGGCAACAACACGATAATCCTTTTCAACACATCCTGCAAACACTGCCCCGAGGTCTTTATTTTCTTCGTAATCAACTCTATATTTTCTACGTCTTGATCAATTTCATTAACATATACTTCCTTCTTATGGTAGATATAATTCGGTGACAGGAATAAAAACGCGTCGAATCTGTTCCCAAACTTAATCTTCCACTTAAACAAAGAAAGACTATCAACGAAAGACGGAAGTTGGATATGCACAGATTTTACTCTCCGAAACTGCAACAAAGAGCAATATGCTGACCAAAAGGACCCTAAAGAAGCAACCGTATTAAAGGCTTTAGATTCCCGATTGTGATACTCTACAACAGGATCAGTGAGAGCAGTGAAAGATATAGTGTTGACTTGAGTGACTATCCGGTTGAAACGTTTGGAAACAGATTTGCAAAGGCATAAGATTTTCAAATCGATTAATTTGTCAAAAATTTGGAGAACCATTTCGTCTGGTAAACGACTGAATGGACAAGAATCAACTGATGTGCGAGATTTCTCGATTTCCTTCATTCTTTAGATGAAAATATGTTTATGCAGTGTCACCTGAACCAAAATTTATGTTAGTAAATAGTAACACACAATGACACAGGTTATTTGACATTGTGTTTTGAAAATGATTGCCTTATAAAACCATAAAAAGTAAAAAGCTTGATTAACTCGAAAGAAACAAGTTAAAGTTTATGCATCTATTTGCTATCTATTGTATTTGGAAAATTCAAACCACTTATGTACTAAAAAACAAAAGAGACATTCTTATATAGCGTCAAATCATTTATAAAAACATACAATGGTTTGACTTCATTTTTTAATACAAGTGAAACCGCACCCGAGTCAACTTATTTGACCTAATACGTAAACCTCGGACTCCACAAGACCACCCCAAAAAGACCCGGTAATTACTATCCTTCCACCATTTTGGATTATGTGGCTAGGGATTGGTGGTCCCCATGATTTGCAGCTTACGAGCTTCAAACTTGAGACAAGTTAATGGAATGGAACTCCTAAATGGTTTGGTTTTCTATTATGGGGTTTTTTCGGATTGCACATTTAAACAAATTTCAAAACAAAAAGCTATTTCACTCTAAACCGGTAGTTTTGGGTGTTTGGGATTGCGTATTTTTCTGCTTTTCAGGATTTAATTGAATCTATTCAACAAATTATTGCTTTCTTCAAGTACATTACACTTTTTTACAAAATAAGCAAACCCAAACAATATTTTTAAGCAGAAAAATAAGCAATCCCAAACGCCCCCTTAATTCAACAAATTTAAAGAGATTAAAAATAAGCACATTTCTTCACCAAATCACTCAAAGTCAAAATGTTAACCAAATGAAGGCCCTTAAAATTAAGGACCCTCATTGTATACAATTCAAGTATATAATATTTGGGGGTGTTTGGATATAACAAGAATTACAAAGGGATGTTTGCTAAGAACGTACCTAACAAGAACAAGTGACCTTCGTCTGCTGTTGCGGTGAAATTTGTAACACACCCGATACTAAGCTATGTTTAAGGCTTGTCGCAATGGACAATTTTAAATCGGTTGGGCAAGCCAAAAAGTGAATGTCAACCGATGTTCAAATCGAGCACATCGATTGGGAAGGTGAGGTTGGCACATCGGTTGAGAGACAAGATTTGCAATATCGAGTGAGTAAACGCTCGATGTTAAATGCATTCCACCACATTTGGTCATTAAAAAAAAAAAATCTTGGGTCGTCGATTGGGTGATCCGGGTCCTGCGTCATTTGGAGAGAAATGACGCGTGCAGGTTGTTCTGCGTCGTCCTCAAGTCATGACTGGACAATAGGTTCTGGGTGTTTGTGTTTATGGCTATTCTCCTTTTTGCACTTATAAAGCTCAATCCTTTTGCTTTTATAAAGCTCAATGGTAGAAAATAGATCACACGGCCTTGACGCTGCTTATCATTGAAAAGATTATAAAAATAGATTATTTTATAAGCTATACGAAATAACCTTTATTTTCGTAGATTATGAAATATTATTTTTATAACTTTATAAATTACGTCTGCTGAGAAAGATTATTTTTTTATAAACTTATTTGTTAAAAAAATAAAAAATAAATAAGATAATCTCTTCATAATATCACGTACAAACATACTTATATCATGATTGTGCGTGGCTAAGCTCGGGCATGTTTAGCATGAGAGATTATGGAAGATTATTGGCCTTAAGATTATTATTTTGAAAAATAAGCTTTGGTCAAAAAATAACCTTTGCTTGGCAAACTAAGATTATAAATTATTTTTGAAAAATAAGTTCCTAAAAAATAAGTTCTCAAAACCAGCTTTTAAAAGATTATGGAGATAATTTTTCACATTTTAACTGATTTTAATCTTTTTCAGCAACAGTACCAGCACCACTGCAAAAATAAAAGCTACAATTTTAATCTTTTTCAGCATGAACACATATAAGCTAATAATCCGTATATAAGCTTAGCCAAACACCCCCATAAACTCGGGGTGCCTTTGATTTTTTGACGAGGAAACGGCTTTTGTATTTGTGATTGGTATGAAAGAGATTGACTCAAGAGGAATTGTATACTTATATAACATAGCGACTACGTCTATAGTTTGTCGATTTGTTATATGTATATTTATTTTATTTTTATGTTGGTGTAAGTGAGAATGCAAAAAATTAATGATTAAATTGTAGTTAAGTTTTTTTTGTTAACCGCTTTTTTATTAAACTAGCAAGTCGCTAGAAAACAGGAACAATATTTATAATTTGAAACAAACATTAACCGGATAAATTGTCCTGTCAAGCCAACAAGATTGAAAATTCTTATTTCTATGAGATATCCGTATTGTGTCTAACTCAATCCCTCTTTTATCTAGGTTACACATAGTAGGAATTTGGTCCAAACACGATCTTTAAGTAAGAATATTAATCTTTATGGGAATAAGGTTGTTCGAGCGGATTACCTAGACATCAGATAATAAGACAACCTTTTTAGTATGTTTCAACATCGAAGAAACAATGTACTGTTTGGAAGGGGTTAAACCAAATTCCCAACATTGAGTAAGAGATGATAGAATAAAATTAAGTAGAAGATTGCAAAGCCCATTAATTTGTTCTAATTCAACTCGCTTATGAGCCTCCTCCAAGCCCACCGCGAGTTGTTGATCCATTACTTAGCACAATGTTATAAATAGCGAGGCGTGGTGTGGCGGCATGACCAAGCCTCACTCGCCCGGCGGTCAAAGCGAAGCTTTGCGTTTATAAGACGTGACATAAGGCGGCACAAAATACGAAAATATTTATATATTTATATCATATTTCATATATATCGAGTTTACAAAAGACGTGTCATAAGACGCCGTGGCATGGCGTATGGCATGCCCAAGCCTCACACCTTTGCGAGCCTTTTAAAACCATGCTTATCACACAACAATCCATGATTCTACACTCTTTAGTGGATTCATGGAGAAAAGTCCGAGAAAAGTGTTTGCATCGTCACCCAACCACGAATTATTCCGTAAAGATGTTAAGGCACCGCTACCAATTTTCCGTTTGAGAATAGAATGCAAGTCACTACAACATTCGTGCCGCTTCAGAGCGACGTTTCAGAGCTTCACGGGACATGTCCCTATGAAACCTTTTCCGGGACATGTCCCCGAGAAAAGACCCCGAATACTTTCCGGGACTGTTTGTCACTTTTACCGGGACATGGGACCCCAATCGATTGTCGCGGTCAAATTTGTCCGACGTGGCATCCATTTTCGCGGGGACGAGTCCCGGGAAACTATTTTAAACTTTACTTACAAGATCCTAATTACGCTATTAGTTCATGTTTTCCGGGACATGTCCCCAAAGAAAACTAATGACCCAATATGCGTAAAATGCAAAAATGGGTATTTCATTTTTCCGAAATTTTCCGGAAAAAATCTACAACCCGCTTTACAACATAGTTATCCTTTTCCAAAATCATGCCAATCATAACACAAATTCGCTAAACATAATATCATATATACCCATCAATCGCTAACATAGTTATCCTTTTCCAAAATCGCCAAAACGGTTCCTAAACCGTTAACGCATGATCATCTACAAAACTATCCAAAACTACCTATCCGCAAATGGTCCAAAACTATACGATAATCCATTTACGGAATCCTAGCACATAATGCACATAAACGACATAATAATCCATGTTATTCAGCATAAACGTATCCAAAATGTGTTAAAGTAACATAAATCGGCATCTCAAACCCCACTACCCCATTACCGTCCCCTTGATTCTAGACTCACGGATGGAGTAGCACGAGATCCCGACCCACCTCTCCGGATCCCGACCCACCGTGGAGTAGACTTGACCCACCGGTGGAGTAGCACTTGACCCACCGGTGGAGTAGCGAGTATATGTGATATTGGTATACGATCATGTTAAACGACCAAGTATAGGTGCTATGGCATACGATCATGTTAAACGACCGAGTATAGGTGCTATGGTACACGTATCATGTTAAACGAGCCAGTATATGTGCTATTGGTATACGATCATGTTAAACGAGCGAGTATATGTGCTATTGGTATACGTATCATGTTAAACGACCAAGTATATGTGCTATTGGTATCGTATCATGTTAAACGACCAAGTATAGGTGCTATGGTATACGATCATGTTAAACGAGCGAGTATATGTGCTATGATACACGATCATGTTACACGAGCGAGTATATGTGCTATTGGTATCGTGATCATGTTAAACGAGCGAGTATATGTGCTATGGTATACGATCATGTTACACGAGCGAGTATATGTGCTATTGGTATACGATCATGTTAAACGAGTGAGTATAGGTGCTATGGTATACGTATCATGTTAAACGACCGAGTATAGGTGCTATGGTACACGATCATGTTAAACGAGCGAGTATATGTGCTATTGGTATACGATCATGTTAAACCACCAAGTATAGGTGCTATGGCATACGATCATGTTACACGAGCGAGTATATGTGCTATGGTACACGTGATCATGTTACACGAGCGAGTATATGTGCTATTGGTATACGATCATGTTAAACGAGCGAGTATATGTGCTATTGGTATCGATCATGTTAAACGACCGAGTATAGGTGCTATGGTACACGATCATGTTACACGAGCGAGTATATGTGCTATTGGTATCGTATCATGTTAAACGAGAGTATATGTGCTATTGGTATACGTGATCATGTTAAACGACCAAGTATAGGTGCTATGGTATCGATCATGTTACACGAGCGAGTATATGTGCTATGGTACACGATCATGTTACACGAGCGAGTATATGTGCTATTGGTATACGATCATGTTAAACGAGCGAGTATATGTGCTATTGGTATACGATCATGTTAAACGACCGAGTATAGGTGCTATGGTACACGATCATGTTACACGAGCAGTATATGTGCTATTGGTATATCGATCATGTTAAACGAGCGAGTATATGTGCTATTGGTATACGTATCATGTTAAACCACCAAGTATAGGTGCATTGGTATACGATCATGTTAAGCGACCAGCGCGGGTGCTATGGTATACGATCATGTTAAACGACCGAGTATAGGTGCTATGGTATACGATCATGTTAAACGAGTGAGTATATGTGCTATTGGTATACGTATCATGTTAAACGACCAAGTATAGGTGCATTGGTATACGTGATCATGTTAAACGACCAAGTATAGCAACAAGAAGAACAACAACAACAACAACAACAACAAAGAACTACAAGAACAACTACTACTTTGATTAGCAACAACAACAACAACAAAACAACAACAACAACAAGAACAACAACTACTACTACTACTATTACTACATACGAAGATTTTCCATGTCACCTAACAAATTTCACTTAAGTAATGCATCCGATCGACATGCGTGGTCGTCGTGAATCGTTGCCATTTCAAGTTTGGCCTCAAGCACCCTTATTCTTGTCTCTAGCACATGTTTTTGTGTTTCAAGAAGCTTATCCTAAGATCTTTTCATGGCAAATGAGCACTCGTTGGTGCGTAGATTGTTCTTAAGTACTCGTCAAATGCATCCTTCCACATAAAATATCCGCATCCATTATCTTTTCTCGGTCATATATAATAAGAAAATTTTAAGATATTACAACCCAATTATTTGTATATTTACATAAATAGAAATGTATGATTGTTCACCTCGATGGAGGACATGAATAATATTGTCGTCCGGATGAATAATCTTTATGTGATGTTCTTAATTTTATATTTCCCGCTCCACAAGAACACATAAAAGGATTAAATTGCTCCATCTCGTGTTTTGAAATTTGTGTGAAGATCGATATGGTAGAAATTTGTGAAGATAAGATATGGTGGTTTTGAGGATATGTGAAGATAAGAAATTGAGGATAAGATATGGTATATAAAGTGTAATTACTCGGATAAAGGTTTTTGGGGACATGTCCCGAAAAGGTTTCATGGAATTTCCGAACAATTAACACGCTTTGACTTTGGCCAATTATTGGTGAAAGTTGAAAATATTTTCTGTGACAGTCCCCTGAGAAACCTGCGTTGAATTTTGAGTATCCAACAAAGTTTCATAAAATCAAAGTCCTTTCCCGGGACGTGTCCCCCGAAACGTCTGCGTTGAAAATTTCAGAATAAGTCGTCAATTCACGCGCCACGCCGTGTTCAATTTTGTCGCTTAGTGCCTTTTGTCGGTACTTTGTGTCCCCGGCGAAAGCCTCCTCGCCCGTCCATCCGATTGTTGTAGTGAGTTGATGTTTAGACCCGCAAGTCAGTTATCCGATACTTCCAAGTGCTCGGAAGTGTATGAGTCGAGGGATTTAGTAAGCTTAGACCTCCATTGGACCCATGAATGGAAGTTATTACAAGTTTTCAAGGGCATGAATGTAATTAAGTATTTAAATAATTAATATATTGTATTGCATTTTATAAATTAGAGTATTTAGATAATTAAGTATATAAATAATTAATATATTAAATCTTACGTGTATAAGACAGCAACACTAACTTAGGGTTTTTCAAAGTCCATTTATATGCATAAACGAGTTTATCATTTATATTGCTAGATAGATCATTTTCTTATTATATATTGGTATTTTAATTTACAAGTATTTAGAAAAAACAAATATCGTATAGATCTGTTTATGAACATTTTGCCGAGACAACTAAAGATAACAACATCCGACTCACAAAATCCATATGCACTGGTACATTTTGATTATCAAATTTTTATGGGGTACCCAAACAACGAAATTAGGTTGAGATGCAACAAATAAGCTGCAAGTCAATAGAATAAGAGACCCTATGCGAAAGCAGTTAGCGAATATAGCTTAATGAAAATGAGTCTTTTCTATTTATATTTTTTAACGTGTCAAATAAATTCAAAGATCAAAGTTGCGAATAAAGTTTATTACAACTTCTTGAATCATCTTATTCAAGAGAGTTGAATTATCATTTATTGGTACTAATTATTTGTAAGCTTTTCAAACCACGCATATACATTTTACCGAACGGACCTAACCTATTTAGGCATGTATTAGTTATATCGTTATTTTTTTTTGAACGGCAATTTTTTTCACACCCTATACCACCTATATCACAAATGCCTCCGGCGAAGCTTGAACCCACAACCTTCACTCATATATTTATGGATAGAATTTGTGTTTTTTTGCATGCCTTGAAGGCTTGAATTTTGTGATGCTTTTTAAACAATAAAAAGATTTTATTCAATCCCACTGGTTAGACCAACAGAGATGGGTTTATATTAGAATGATAAATCGGTATGAAGTATGAACATTGTTTAAGAATCACATCTACCCAAATTGACATATTTGGATGCAGTGATCAAGGATGGGATACACCATTCCAAAGGGTAGTGTCGTCTATATTAATATTGGGGCAGCCCATCATGATCCTTAGAACTGGACCAATCCATTGGAGTTTGTTACGTGCAAGGATGCTAAGACCAAGCCTGTTATTCAAACTCTATCTCCACATTTTACCCATGCACGTTGAAATGCAAGAATCATGCATTAGATTAGGAACCAAATATAAAACCACTACTATCATTCACGTAGCATCAATAGTTTGCATCTTTTCCATGTTCAATTCCTTGTTCCTAAAGCTTAGGATTGCAGTAGTGTTTCTTATCAAATCTCGTTTTTTATCTAGTTCTTGAAAGATTAACAATCTCAAATTGGTCAGAGTTCAAGCTAAAGAGGTTCTTGAGAAGCAAATGGGATTACAATGGAAATACTTTGCAGTTTGCATAGTGTTTGGTATTCTGTAATAAAAGGCATTACGGCGTAATAAAGAAAACATTTTGGTTTACCGAATGCAAATATGCAACGACTCGTATCAAATTCACCGTTTAGATTCGTTAAGGCCCCTTCTTTTTCCGTTCTATCTTATAATGGAATCAAAATTACATAAAAACATATCTTTTAAATACACACTATACTAAAAAAGTTCCATCATTGACAGGGTATTTTAGTCTTTTTGTTAAATACATTACATTTTATCATACCAACCAACATGAATAATAAGAGTAATGAATCATCCCATTACATCATTTTCCCATTACGTTGTTCATTTTGTTTAATTGTTATTTCATTCTTTCCTACGAAACGAACGCTCGATGTTTTTGCCATTTGGATCAGGAAGACGAATATGCCCAGGAATCCCCCTTGGGGAGAAGATTTTGGTATATAATGGCATCACTCTTACATTCTTTTGTGTGGAGTTTGCCGAAAGATGAAAATTTTGAGCTTTCTTATGAATTTGGATTTGTGATGATTGATGAAGGAAACCACTAGTTGCTATACCCTCTCAAAGCTTACATGACGCAAGCCCCTATTGCTAATTGAAAAGTTATAAGTTGTTTAATAAACAAGATTCACATGAATTTTTCACTGTCCTTCGTCACTGTATGGTCACTCGTGTTTGAGAGGGTGTATCTGTTATGCTTATTAATGCGCCTTCAAGATGAGGCAATGCTTCATTTGAAATTAAATATCAAGAGGAAAAAAATATACCATCGGTAGGTTATCAGAGACAGTTTAATTAACTAAAAGTGTCAATTCATCTAAATTATACTCCGTAAATAATAACATTATGGACAGCGGGAAGATTCTATTATCATTTGTTTGAGAAATGAACTCCTTGAATGTTGCCATTAGTCCATTACTTATATTTGGTATTCCATAAGGACACATTGTACCAGACCATATTGGCCAATATTCCTAGTTTCTTACAATAGTTTATCTGAAATGTATAACATAAGCTTTTTAGTACCTTGTGCAATCCTGTTGCTAACCTTATCATCACTCTCCTAAAGTGCTCTCGGTCAAACCAACCCATGCTTATAAATAACCCATTTCGGGTAAAACCTGGATTCACCCATGACTCAACCCGGCTATTTTTGATACCTCTAACATGAAGGGTTTATTTGAACTCTAGACTTTACCTGATACCTAGACTTCAATTTCAGGTTTAAGTTACATACTTTTGATGATACACATACACTTGTGGTTAAACCCACTACAGATTAAGTTGGAATGTTTCTGAACCTTCTACATCCATCCAATTTTTCTACAATATGCGATGTGAAGACATATTTGGCACTTATTACAGGATTATTCTAGTATTTAGCAAAATTTCGATTCAACTGTACTCATTAACAATCTTTACAAGACATTGGCGCCCATAGATTTGGTCCACAAGAAAACATTTTAGAGAACTGAGAGCTACTCCAAGGTTTTATGTAACAAATAAAAACATTACATTAATCGGAACCTCAACACAATTAAACCGCAACTTCACATCATCCTTAAGACCTTAACCTCCCCTATCCACTAATTGCAACACTTTCCAATAGAGGGAATTTCTTAAACGAAATACAACAACATTCTATGTCTCACAATCACATCCTTTAAAGTTTAAACACAGAAACGTAGTATGCACTTTCTTCCTAAACACATCATTAGTAAACTCCCACCTATCACATAACGCATTCCTATCATAACTAAACTAGGTGAAACAAATAAAAAACGAATCGAACTTTCCACTCATACAAACAACTATCATCAACACCTTTATCTCTAGAGTAAGGTATTTCGACACATAACGTCGTATAAAATCTAAATTTAGTCCTAAACAAAAAGCGGACTGAAACAAGTGGTTGTAAAAAGACGAAATGATGGGAGATTAATCCAGTTCGGGTCAATCGAATAACAACCAAGGGGGGGGGGGGCAAACTTTACTAAGAAAAAAATTAAATATATACAAAAAAATTAAAAAAAAATCCTTACTCGTATCAACCCGAAACAGGACCCTAATAAGGGTTTGGGCTTTTTTTACGCCCTTTACAAAGAGTTTTCCCTCTTTCAATAGAGCTGCACTTATAAATGAACTTATTAATCCTAACTGAAAAACATATTTCAGTTTAATAAACACAGGTGTGGCTTATAAATTCAGGTTTCCGGTTTTGGTTTGCTTGAACAGGCAGACATGCTTCTAAACATAAAACATGCATAACTTCTTACATAGATGGAACAATTATTCACTTACAGCAGGAACTACTACTTTAAACATAATAGCTCATTGCATTCAAAATACTAGGATTACTACTAAACCTTCTTTATACGTTTACTTGCACCTTCTTACATAGAATACTGGCAGTCGAGCGACTTTTTATGTGCTCCAAGACCCTATTGTTCACATGGCATGTTTAAGATGTCTAAAAGAGCAAAATATGAAATCTTCGTTTCAAACAGGTTACAAAATAAATGCAGCTTTTATGAACATCATACAGCAGGTGATTAGCTATCTCTTACACAGAATAAAGAAATGAAGGATCCCCACAACTTTGAGTTAATTATCGAGATCAAATGTAAGCTTTCTAGGGTTGAGATAGATAACCTCTGTTCGCATTCGACACGTGAATTCTTGTGTCCTTTCTTACGACAGAATAGATAACCGGAGGCCATGCTTGATTTAGTAGACAATGAAACAAGTTCTAACTCCACAACTGGAAGTTCAGTACAATAACCTTATTCGCTATTGACTATTTCATTGAATATTAACACAGAGCCTATACGCATAAACTATTTAGGTACACCAGATCACTTGTCGTGAGCACAATGTTGTATCTAAGTTTTTACTTAATGCCTTACTGTTCCTATTAACAACTAGGTGTTAAATGCCCCAATCCAGCTACAATCTTAATAACGATAGGGTGCATCATTAAGCATTTCAAAATATTAAGCGGGACTAATTGGGCTACTGGGAAATAGGTTTTACACTTTTACCCACTTAAATAGAAAAGTAAGTTAAAACGGCCAGCCTTAAGAATAAGTAAGACAGGTTTCTGTCTTTTGTAACCCAATTCCCTCCAGCCCAAACTATAACAGTCAAACTGCATAACATGTAAAAGACAACCCAATCACCAAGAACCTAAGTAATATTAAAATAATAATAATATCATTAAGAAAGCATGCATATTACCCAAAAACATGTTCAAATAAAAACTTACATGAAGATGTTTTATACTATACTACACCCAGCCACTCTATTTGATCCCTGTGCTTCTTTAAAATCTGCATCATAGCTTCACTATATGCAGCCTCTTCTTCATCTTCAACATCATCATCACTCCTCATAAAACTGTCAATGTCTTCTGGCAGATCATCCCTCAACATTAACATGAGAGTTACCTCCTTCATCACGTACCCTGAAACTGGCAACTCCAACAAAGGAACATAACACCGACTCAACCTACGAGGAAAATCTAAACGGTTTGCCTCCTGTTCCACAGTTTCAGACGGTCCACATAGCCGGTTCCTCACATCAGCAATTTTGCCCCCACTAAAAGACACTTTTCCCCTATTATCCGAATCAGCAATGGAAACCTTTTCCAGCAATGGTAAACGGATAATATCAATCAGCAGCAACCGAATCCTTTTCATCACATCGAACAAACACTCACATGCAATATCTATTTTCTTACTATTTACCTCATTATTTTCCTCATCGTGACCATTTTCATTAATGTATAATTCCTTCTTATGGTAAATATAATTCGGTGACAGAAATAAAAACGAGTCGAAGTTGTTTCCAAACTTAATCTTCCACTTAAACAAAGAAAGACTATCAACGGATGAAAGGAGTTGGATATGCACAGATTTCACTCTTCGAAACTTCGTCAAAGACCAAAAAGGCCCTAATGAAGCAATAATATTTGAGGCTTTAAATTCCTGATTTGGATGGAGTTGGGCAGGATGAGTGAGGGCAGTGAAGGAAATAGTGTTAACTTGAGTGACTATCCGGTTGAAACGTTTGGAAACAAGTTTGCAGCGACATAAGAGTTTCAAATCGATTAAAGTGTCTAGAATTTTGAGAACCATTTCATCTGGTAAATGGTTGAATGAACAAGAATCAACTGATGCACGAGACTTTTTGATTTTCTTCATTCTTTAGATGAGCGTGTGTTTATGAAGTATCACCTGAACCATACTTTATGTTAGAAATACATGGGGTTTTTGACATCGTGTTTAGAAAGTGATTGTCGTATAAAACAATAAAAACTTTAATTAACTCGAAAGAAACAAGTTAAAGTTAAAGGAAAAATTCAGATTAGACATGCTTCTCTTGCTATCTACTGTATTTGGAAAATTCAAATTATTTAACTACTAAAAAACATAAGACATTCAATCATTTAAAAAAGCATATAATGGTTTGACTTCCTTTCTTTGATACAAGGGAAACCGCACCCGAGTCAACTATTTGACATAATACTTAACCTCGGACTCGACAGACCACCCCAAAAAGACCCGGTAATCACTATCCCTCCACCATTTTGGATTATGTGGCTAGGATTGGTGGTCCCCATGATTTGCAGCTTACGAGCTTCGAACTTGGGAGAAGTTAATGGAATGGAGTTCCTAAGCCCTTACCGTTAGGCTAATCCCTTGGGGTTAATAGTTTGGTTTTCTATTATGGGGTTTTTTAGATTGCACATTTAAACAGATTTCAAACAAGCTATTTCACTCTAAAGGTAGATTAAGTAGTTTTGAGGGGGTGTTTGGGATTGCTTCTTTTTCTACTTTTCAGCTAATTTTTAAGCATAGGCAGTTTTGTATCCAAACTATCAGCTTTTTTTTTTGGGAAAATAAGCAGTTCTCGGAAGTAGGTTCAAAGCCGCTTATCTCAAAAAGATTATCTTAGAATATAGTGTCATTCTTATACAACCATATGTAAGGCTAGTGGTAATAGTGACCAACATCACCACCGCCGACTCAACGCCGCATCAGCTTCTCTCTCCACAACCAACATCACCACCAAAACATACACCACTGAAACACAAACATACCCCACAAAAAACAAAATCACACACACACAACAACAACAACAACAACTTCTACAACTCGGTATTCACCACAACCGACTTCTCCCCAAACACACACACACGACGTGTCCTTTGTGAGTGTCGTTAACAAGGACGACACGTCTTAGGTGGGTATTAGACGCGTCTTCGGATGCCTATTACCACCAGTCTAACCAAAAACCTTCTTAAATGGATTAGATTGTATGTATTTAACAAATTACTGGTAATATTGCACTTTTTTACGATACTAAGCAAACCCAAACACCATTTCCTAAACTACTACTTATTTTTAAGGAGAAAAATAAGCAATCCCAAACACCCACTTAATTGAAAAAATTAATCGCTCAAAGTGAAAACTGATAATAATCTTTATAACTTTGGGGACCATCATTGTGTAGAATTGAAGTATATATAACTTTGGGGGTTTTTACATTCCAAAATCATAATTAAACGTATTTTGGTCCAAATGATGCAATTAAAAAGGGATGTTTGCTAAAAACGTACCTAGGAAGAACAAGTGACCACCATCTGCTGTTGTGGTGAAAATGAAACGACAATTTAAGGTGTTTGGCAAAAGTAAATATAAATGTTGTTGGTGGAACTGTGACACTGTGTTCCGAGTATAAACGGAAAGAAGAGAAATGGAGAGGGTAAAAAAGAGAGAAAAGAAGAAAAGGGGGAAAGAAAGAGAAAAATTGTGTTTCGGAAAGAAAAGAAGAGAGACGTGCAAAAATGGGGCATTGTAAGGATACAGTGAGAAGTAAATTAAAATAAGAAGTGGTGGTCGATAAAACCACGATTTGAGATCGAACGACTTGCATTAGGTGCATTTATTCATATAGACGCAACATCTTGAGTTTCGAAAGTTAATTGACGATAGATTGTGCAAATCGATTTTCATTATTTTGACGCGCAGTAGAACAAAAACAAGAGAAATAATGAAACGATCTAATATACGTGACACGCATCTAATTAAAAGCTAGAAACACATTATTGTGCATTATAACGATCTAAGATTATAGTGACGATCTAATTTTGGCCTACGATCCTTGATTTGCGGTTATAGTTCTTCTTATTCTTTCTTATTTTAAGAATCTTCTTATTCGATCCTAACTCTATATATATATATATATATATATATATATAGTATCTTTATTTTAAGAACTTGTTAAGTCATGGAACTCGGTAACCCATATCATTCAATCGTAATTTAGTAAATTGATTTTAGTTTATTTTATTTATCTAAATTGTAGGGTCATTATAGAATTTAACATTTACAATTCGAAAACCGTCCCTATTAATTAGGGTAAACAAATACTCCTCTTTCTCCCAACTAATTTGGATCTCATTCTCCATCTTACCCTAATCTCAAAACTATCGCCTCCTTTATCTCTCTTTCATAACTCAACCACCAAACCCTAACAACAAAATCAATCCGATTAAATATCCCTTTGTTGGAATTGAAACTCTAACAAAAAAGATATATATATATCTTTCCAAAATTTAAAAATTACATATATATTCTTTTGATGCATTAAAAGCATTGTACTTTATGCATCAAAAACTGATAAAAAAGATATATATGTAATTTTTGAAATTTACAAAGATATACATGAAATTATGCCTGAAAAAAAAATAGCTTTAAAATCATCTTTATAGGAGGTGTTTGAGATTGCTTATTGAAATAGATTATGCGTTTTGTAAATAGATAATTAGATAATGTTTGGATTTGATTATGTGGTTTGAAATCGCAATAATTAAATAATTAATTTTTTTTGTTTGGCAAAATCAAATTATTTACTACTTCAACATGTAAAATGACTATAAAAAACATTATCACATGTATAAAAAATTAACTTATAACATAGTATCAAATTATATACACACTTCCTTTTATACATTAAACTATAACTTTAATGTACAAAACTAATGTTACAAAACATTTGTTGCGGTTGAATTTTATCAACTATTTGACCCTTTCTTCTATTCAAAAGTTTCTTTTGTAAGTTTTAAGAAGAATATATTTTTTTTGAACAAAACCCATTTATCTTCAACAACAAATTGTAAAGCTTTGAAAATGATGTTTTATTATAATAAAGGTTGCAAAAATCGTGAATCGGTAGTCGGGCGGTCGACCTTCCTGTAGCTTGTAATCGGTCGGTAAGGGATTAATCGGTGATTAATCTGATTGGCATTTTCGACAAGTTTTGGGTATTTTCGGTGAGATTTGGGTATTCTAAACAAGACTTTCTCGAAAATCATCTTGTAATGTATAAAACATCAAATATAATTGATTAAAACTTGGTCAAGACAAGTTTTGGATATTTCCGACAAGATTTGCAAGTTTCCAGAAGTTTGACCACCATTAACAGTCGTTGACCGCCATTGACCGTTGTTGACCAATTTATTTGACCCAGTTACACAAATCGGCAAGGTTGGTGGCCCAGTAACACCTAATCGGCCTTGTTTTGCAACACTTTATAATTATTCTTTGCATGTTTAGTCATCCCCTCAACTACTGTTTTTGCCCTCAACGATGCCCGAATCTGAAACTCCGACAACTATCTCCACCGGATCTTCACCAACAATTTCGACACTTATGGTTGTGAACGAGAAGCATGAAAAACGGCGGGTTGGAGATTTATCAGTGATGGCAGAAAAGAAATTTGATGTGAATAAGGAGGTTTATGAAGAAGGAGGAGATATGTAAGGTAAATTGGTAATTTGGTTGAGGAGCAATAAGTGCGTTCCGCATCGTAGGTAGGAGTAACTTTTCAAAACTCGCTTTTTTCCCCAATAACGCAAATAATCACTTTTCAAACTTTTTTTGCCAAACACTCAAACCGATTACACATAATTAAACTAGCGAGGTACCATGCGATGCGGCGGCGGCACCGTGACTATATTTTCTGCGGTGTGATGTTATGCGGACATATCTTTTAACAATTAATTTACAAATAACAATAAATTTATATAAGACAATAGTATAATTGCAAGTAGTTAAAAGGTTATGTGATTGTCAACGTGTTGTTGCGGTGAAAAGGAGGCGGAGTTGCGTCTCGACCCTCGGCCGACCGACACCACCGCAACGAAGCAAACTTTTCACTCAAGTAGTAAAAATACGGATAGCATTTAACCCAACAACCGAAACAAACTTAAACTATTATAACAATAGCTCAATAACAACCATTTTCGGATATTTAATGAAAGCCCACCCGGTCTCTTTTAATGTAGATGTTCACCAATCATATGAATTGAAAGACCCGGCCCAAAATAATACCTAAACATTTGTATCAATCCCAAACCCAATATTAGATAAAACCTAAACATTTTTACTCTTTAACCCTACACACGGGTTATCATTGCCCCCACCTCCTCTCTTTCACCTAAACTTTTCACAACCCCCATCAAAAACTCATCTCATCTCACGATTTCATCCTCTTCAAATCGTCTTCACCATCATGAATTATAACCAAATCACAAATCCAACAATTTTAACGACACAAACATAAGCACAACCGATCCATGAACTTTTCTTCATTTGAGTTCAATTCGAATCAAGAAAGCATATTAATGGCTTCAAGATCCTTTGGAGGGTCTTGGGTAGGTTCATCTTGTGTTGTTTTCATTTTGTTGTTATTTTGAACAAACCAAGAGAGATTATAACATAATTGTTATGAATCTTTTCTTTCTTTTCGAATATAAAGGAAGCTTTAGCTTCAAAATGATATGTGAAGATATTCTTTCGTAGATGAAAGAAAGTTTTTGTCACCGTTGAAATCTTGACGTGGGTTTGTATTTTTGCACCAAGTAAAGGTAGTGAAAAATATTTCAAGTCAATAGCTAATGATGTTCCAAGTTAATGTGTATTTATATATTTAAATATAGCATTTGGTAACTTGATTTGAGTAGCTAATAAAAGTTATGCTTATGCAAAATGATGGTATTATATTTTTATTGGGTCTTATACGAACGAAAGATAGAATGAAATTTATTTAGTTTTGTTCTTTTTTAAAGGTTCGGATATTTCAACACGCTTTATAAGTAGGATGTAGTATATAGGTTTGTACATTACGCTTACATTTTCAGATTAATTGGTGATGTGGTGTATTAATTGTATAGAAAAAAATTATTGTTTGTATTTATACATTGTGCTTTACATAGTTGGACATTGTGCTTTACACAGTAGTATTTGCTTAAAAGTTAATTTTAGAAATCTTAAAAACATTAAAAACCTAAATAGGAGATACTAAGATATCAGGTCTCACATGTGTACACACATAAAGATACGAGATGGAACATATCGAATAAAACATTTGACAAAGACACCTATATGATCATCACGTAGGATGACAAAGCTATGTTTCTAAAGTTCTCGTAGCTTATATAATACAAGACCTTCCCCGAAAGCATATGATTCGTCACTGGACAACAACACAACTTTTCTAATAAGCCTTCGCCGAAGTGAGATGCACACAGCTGGTAACTTAACAAACCCGCCTTTCGTTCATGCTCATTTAAACTACCCAAATATGGAATTTGTCACAGCGAACACACAAAATCTACCTTTCCACCTCAAATACTTGAGTTTTGATGGATGAAATAGAGTGTCGGATTCACGTCGGTTCTCAATGATATTAGCCTCGTATCCAGAGGCGGAGCCATGTGTAAGGTAGTGGGGGGCGTTGCCCCCAACCAAGCTCCCGTCGATACCGTAAATATGTAAGAAAAAAAGTCAGATATGTAACAAAAAGGGCCAGTGCCCTCAGGCAAATCATCCGAGTGCCCTCACACTCTCACGTTAACAAAAAGGACCAGTTTCGAAATTGTTTTTCAGCTGCTTTGTTCATCGGAAAAAATGGAGGAAGACATAAAAAAATAAGGTAACTGGGAAGTGGGAACGACTGGAGGGTTGAGGATTGGGTAAGTGGTCAGTTATCTAAGTTTTGGGACTTGTAGTACACATAATAATTTACTTTATTGATTTTTATCTAATACTAGTAAATAATTATACTAATATACTTTGGGACTTGTAGTACACATAATTATTTATCCTTTGGAAATAACATACCATAGTACTGTAATTATTGTAGTTTTTTCAAAGCTCAATACCATAGATACATTACGCTAAACTCTTAACAACATTAATTCGTATTAACTTAAGAATCTTTAACTTTTAGTATAAAATTTGTACTTTTGTAACAATTTAGTATCATTCTATTAACATCATGATTTTTTAGTTGTAATTATCTTGCGTTCTACAATCTTTAAAATGTTTACTTTTGATAAAATATCATACACCTTAAACTAAGCTATTTAAAAATTGGGAAGAGGTTTAATATAATTTTCGTGATATTTCCTATGTTATTTTTTTGGCTAACTTTTTAAAATATAACATTCTTGTTTACTTTAATAAAACTTGACCCAACTTGTTACAACTCACATTAAAAGCTCTTTTTTTTTCTCGATGCCTTATGCGATCAAATTTTCCAGCGATACCACTGTTCATGAAAAGCTTTTTTTCACACTATGTTTTGCATGCTTTAAGATTTCATATTATGGCTTATTTTCACGCCCATATATGTTTGGAAAATTACTTCGCACCTGACTGTGAGAGCCCTCTCGATACCTTATTGGAGCTTCGCCCTCAGCTAGTTGCCTTCTTAGCCTCTAGCCCTTCAAGTTGCCTATCTCTCTTTTTCCAAGAATTCATGCACTTCCACAATCTTGTATTCGGCTCCGCTTAACGCTCTTATCGCTTCTTCAATAGTATTAGCCCATGTATCACTTCTTTACGATACCGGCTTCGTATTGATTCTTAATTGTATTTGCCCCGTATCGCTAATATACGCTACAAGATTCGTGTGAGTTACATACCGCATCGAACTGATAAGTATCGCTTCTCGATCTATGATATCAGCTTTAGATCAATTGTCTATGGTACACTAATTCCTTATGGTGTGGAACATACCAAACTTTCAAAGCAAAGCCATCAAAGAGGCTCCGTTGGGGTTACCTTTGGAAGAAATTTTGAAGATCGTATTCTTCACAAACCGTAATGGGCCTATTTGAAAACCAATATCATCTTAATAATTTAAAACCCTTTTGAAATACCTAAAAAGGTAACCTGTATCCAAAAAGTGGACGGAAGCGATATATAAAACTTCCCACCCTACAGACATGCATCCTCAATAATAAGTGTAGGCTCCGATAGAGTGAGTTCACATTCCATACGAAACTTACACCACGAACGGACCGGAAAGATCTCTTGTTAGAAACATACAACAATCATCAAACTGCGCTTCACCACGATGAAGGTAAATAAAGCCTCCCACACACCACATTGCAACCTTATATAGACACTACTTAAGGAAGGTTTGTGAAAGTAATACGTCTAACATCATGCACCCTGCGAACACATAATATTAGACTTGGGGGCCTAGTACCCTCATCATAAGATTCGAAACAGAATCCCTTTATTAAGACCCATAAAAAATGGGCAATTTGTACGCTAAGCATAGATAACTATCTAAACATAATGGCTTAAAGCCACATCTTTAGAAAATGTGAGCTACCATAAGGGAATTGTCAACCTAGCTAAATCACAATCAATTGTGAAGGTCACAAAGCTTGACATGGTCACGGAGCCTGACATGGTCACGAAGCATGTCCGTTACTAATATAGTCACGAAGCCTCCGTCATCATAAGAGTAACGGAGCCTAACAGGGACGGAGCCAGACACAAATACGACCGGGTGCACAAAATTTTTTGAACCATAATATAATAGAGTTAAAAAGTAGATTAAAACGAAGATTTCATTAAAACGATAAATAAATGAACATATTACCTTCTAATTAGTGATTCTACGATCTCTCATAGCAAAAAAACGCTTACGTACACCCTCATTTTTAACATTAATAAGTTCTTCTTTCTCTATAGCACAAGTTAAAGCGCCGTTAAAATAATCATCACTCATCCGATTACGCAAATCAGTTTTGATGAGCTTCATTTTAGAAAAACATCTTTCAACCGTAGCGGTAGCAACAGGCAAAACTAAAGCCAACTTCAACAACCGATAAACCAGTTGTAATCGGTACCGAAACCGAAGGAATATCAGTTGTGGATGTAGTTTGAGGTCCTTGTGAAGAATCAGTCGTGGCATTTTCTCTTGTAGTATCATTATCGTTATCGGGCGGAAGCTTTCTTTTTAGATAACTCCTAATTTTAGCCTACAATAAACAAACTACAAATTTTAGCCCACAATTTCATATCACTATTACATGATTATTAATCCTAACAATTGGTGAAGAATATAAATTATATACGTAGTAAAAGGAAAAAAATTACTTTAATTCCATAAACGCTTTTAATCAGTGCAAGAAAGACCAAAGAATGACTTCTAATCCCAAATGATTAAGCTATTAATTTCAAACAACCAATCAAAACAGGTAGAACATTAAAAGATATAATAAAACAAATGAAAGATATATGTTATGACTTCGAGTTACGAACCTGTTTCATATTTGTGGTGACTTTCGGTTCAATTTTGGATTTTGCAAATTGTTAGTATTATGAATAAACTTGTTTAATTAATAAACTTTTTCATCTCTGGGCTTGTGCTTTAATTTATCAAACTTGTTTCATCTTTGGGCTTTTGTCATATTAGGGCTTTTACAAAATTTTATATTTATTTTTTAATTGTAAATATACCAACTAAATAATACTAGAGACATATTTTGACGCACCGTGGGTGCATTTAAGATACATTTAGAAAATATATAATTTTTTCAAAATTAACACTATAATGAAAAATTCATAGGGTCTTGCGACCATGCAAGACCCCTTGGCTCCGTCCCTGGAGCCTAACATCCTTGACCATGGTTAAAGAGCCAAATCTTCGCTAACATTTCTCTTTTATCACTATAATCCAAACTGTGAAAAAGAGCCTGAGGATATTGTAGGCTATGACAGTTTTTGGTCTTTTGTGACTTGCGACACTGCCTCTCCTTCAAAACCTTCTTGTGTCCATTTCGAGTCTAACACAACACAATCCATGAATGCGTACTATTAGACCGGGTGGCTTGATGATGTACCCCCTACATTGACAACATAAAAACAAGACTTAACAACTACGACCATGGCATAAAGCTATAATCCCACGAGATATAGCTGCCGAAAGGGATTCGCCAACTTAAGTTGTACTCAATGTTGAAGCCTAACGAGGAAAGTCGGAACCTAACCTTGACGAAGGCTGCATACTCAATGTTGGAACCAAGGCAAACAGTCACGAAGCCTACTTCCTAACACTTCTCTACAATCTAACGATAAGAGAAAGTGTCTGCACAAAGGGACACTACGCTAAGCTATCAAAGCATAAGCACTCTTGGCTTATATACAATTGTCTCTGTCACTACAATCCAAATAGTAACGAGGGAGCCTGCAGATGTCGTACGAAGCAACTGTAAAGGTTTACCAACGTCACCTTACCTACACATTTTGTCTTAATGACCAAGGCACGCTTGAAACGCCGTCTCTGCATGAATCCCACTGGAGCAAAGAGGTGACTTAGGTTGAAGCTACCACATTGGTTGACTCATCCTCCAATAGTATGAGGCACCAACACAAACCCACTAGGTCTCAATGGCCTATAAATACAACCATATCTCCTCAAGATCAGGTATCATGTTCTTCACTCTCAAACCTCCAATAGGAAAACTTATGCTCTCACATCACTATCTGTTTCTCACACCGGAGGCGGTTCGCGGAAGCTAGTCACTCTCCGCGCTCTGTCTAACTAGTATTTATCTTTCTTATTTGCAGATTTTCTAGCTCAAGCTCCATCAATTAATCACCCTCTGTTGATCTCCATCAACCTTTTGTAATCGTGCGTTTCTATACACGTACCATTGAAGTAATTGGTTCTTACATATTTATTTAAGGAGAGAGACTTGAAGGTGAATTAAGTTTGTACTATGAACTGATAACACAAAAGTAATTTAGGGAGCTAGTCCATTTTTATGTTTCATTTACGTGATTCAATCTTGGACTTGATATAAGATAGTGATTATAGACCGGAACAAAAGACCTGGCTCAACCCGACTCGACTAGTTTTGAACCGGGCCGGTTTTGACTTGTCTAAATGATGAATCCCAATTACGTAGTACAAATTTACGATCCACATGGCAAGTTCAATTTCATACGCCTTTTAGATGTTGCTTATCACCGTTTAGTTGATCACCTGATGTGAATGCAGTATTTGGATAGCCTCTTCCTAAATACCCGACTGAACCTAGGGATGGCTAGGTGCAAAATGCCCCTGTGCACTTTCAGTTTAGCAGCTAAGGGGTGATTAAGCATTCAACACATTAAGCAAGACCCCGGGAGAAAATTATTACAGCTTTAAAAATGTAAGCAGAACACCTATCATTTGTAACCCCATTTCTTCAAAGCCGTAATAATAAAAATAAACCGTCAAATTTTATTACTTAAAAACTCATGTTAAATAAGGGAGGAGCAAAACAAAATTACTTAGTAATCTTCAAAAGAAGACACACGTCAACAATCATCTTCAAGATAACTGTATAGTAGGCTACAAAAAGACATTAACAATATAAATTGATAAGACAATGCTTAATAGTACTACACTATTTTGTCTATGCGGCCACTGTGCTTCTTAATAATCTCCATCATAGCTTCATAATAAGCAGCCTCTTCTTTATCTTCGAAAGCATCATTGTTCTTCATAAACTATCATAATTATCATTAGCGATCATTCCACTCCACTAAATATAGATACACCCCCTTCATCACATACCCTGAAACTGGCAATTCCAACATGGGGACATAACACTCACTCACCCTAACCCTAAAACCAGTCTGAAGATATTTCAGCTTTTGTTTAATAGTTTCACCAGAGGGTAAAGATAGCCAGTTCCTCACTTCAGCAACTTTTCCACCACTAAGAGAAACTTTCCCTCTTTTATAAGAATCCATAATTGCAACCTTTTCCAACAATGGCAAATGTAGAACGTGATGCAGTAATATCTTAAACCTCTTCATCGCATCCTTTAAACATGGACTCACATTCTGCCAACTTAAGTCCATATCTTCTTCTTCCTCGTGACCATTGTCACTAACATATAATTCCTTGTTGCAGAAGTGAATTCGGGGACAGATATAGAAATGTATTGAGTCTGATGTCGAAGTTGAGCTTCCACTTGTACAAAGAATCGTTATCAAATGAAGATGGAAATATGATACATAAAGACTTGACTTTGTCAAAAAGCATCAGAGACCCTATCGCAGATCCATAGGGTTGCAAATTTGAAGTTTCTATTAGAGGATCACTAAAGTAAGTTAATGAAATAGTGTCGACTTGATGGACAATCCTGTTAAATTGTCTGGACACGAGTTTGCAAAGGCACAGGGTTTTCAAATCGATTAGTTTGTTTAATATCTGGAGAACCATATCTTCTGGTAATTCACTGAATGAAGTAGAAGCAGATTCTGCATGAGATTTCTCGATTCCATTCATTTTCAGAAGATGATCCTGTGTTTGTTATTGTCAGCTGAACCACAATCAATGTTAGGAATAAATAGAGCGTTTGGCATTGCATTTTGAATTATGCCATACAACATAATAATAAACTATAACTAACGGTAACAAAACATATTCTTGCACTTTGATATTATTATGTGTAGGATATCTTTAATTAAAAAATTTATGCTTATATGCAGAAGCATATAATCAGATAATTAAAACAAGCAAATTTACTCTAAGGGTATCTAACATCAATCATTAGTTTGAAAAACTGGATATAAACATATTTCTTCATCCAAACTGCTTATGAGGGAGTTTGAGATTTCTTAAGTTTAAATGCTTATTACGCTAAATTAAGCAGACAAGCAGAAGTTATCCAAACTGCATGTGTGTGTCTGAAACTCCCTGAATAATTATTTAGCTTGGTGTTTGGGTAAGCTTGTTGCATTCTCGAAACAGAATAAACTGTTTTAAATAACCCAAACATCTTATGGCCTGATAGCTTATTTGTGCTGAATAAGCTTTACTTAATTGAGAAGCCAACATTGAGGTGCTTCTCTTAAAGATCTCATTTAACTGATAAAACTAATACTCACAAGCTGTTTAATATAAGCTTGCCCAAACATGGAACAGCCTTGTAGTGAAAATTTTTGTAAAAATTTTGCGTTACATGCCTTGTTTAGTTATTGCATTATATTATCGTAAACAAAAATTGTGAACCCGGTCACTTAAACTCCTAGTCCGCCACTGATGTCTGCCATATAGCCTCTAATTCTCGACATAAGTAAGTACAATAAAGCAGATAACTAGGTACTGTCCAAACTCTCGAAACACCCTTAAAGTGAAACCTAATATAATATTCTTGACACTAACTATTTTCTAGAGAGAAAGCATAACAATAAATAAAAAGGGAAAAGAAACCTCCGGTGAGGGACACCAACGGCAGTCACCAGCGATGATAGGCTTTCTTGAGTTGTGGTTTAAAGGGTTTTTCTTTTAGGACAAGGATCTCTAATGTTCATTTGAACATTAGAGGTGATGATGTGTTTTAAGTGAGTGTAGATTTGAATTAAAATAAAACAAATGTTTTGCAATAATTACTATGTACAATCACTTAAAACACAACATCACCTCTAATGTTCATTCTCTAATGTTCAAATAAACATTAGATGATATCCTTTCTTTTATTGTTTGGGTCAATTGCATATATACCATTAAAACTTACATATTTACATATATACCCAAAACATGCTTAAGTTGCATTGTATATCATGCATTAAAAACTTGTATTATGGGAAAATATGTAATTTTTTTAGTTTTAGTGGTTATATATGCAATTCCCTTTATTGTTTTATAATCGCACGTGAATGTCCCGTGTGTTTGTGTTTTTACACTACTTTTAGCTGGAGAAATGTTTAATCCACAAAAACTTGTCCAATACAAGAGATTATTATACATGAAAAATAAAAAAATAAAAAATAAAATTGTTATAGTAATTGAAATTGGACAATGCAAGGGTAATTAATTTGCAATATAAGATAAATGGAGTCATTTAGCAAAGGGCCTAATGGTATTCAATATTGTATAGGGTAGGGCTGAGTATGGATGGTTCAAAACTGAATCGGATCGAAAAAAACCAATCGAACCGACAAAAACTGAACCGACACGGTAGCCTTTCGGTTCAGTTTTGGTTCTAGTGTTTTACGATTTTCAGTGTCGGATCGGTTCGGTTTGGTTCGACCCAAAACCGACAAAAAACCACACACAAACACACCTAAACCGAACTGAATCGACAGACCCGACGCAATACCGAACCGAACCGACCATATTCGGTCGGTTTCGGTTTAGGTTTTTTACGATTTTCGATTTTCAATTTTGTTGGTTCGGGTCGGTTTTGGACCGCCGCTCAGCCCTAGTATAGGGTGACCCCCCAACCAACTGGTCGTGCGTTTAGGACATGTTAGTAGTTTTTTTATATAAATATTGTATAATAGTTAAAAATTGTCGTTATAAAAAAACTGGAGTAGGGATGAGCATTTCGAACTGTACCGAAACGGTATCGATTTTTGAAATACAGTACGGTACCGGGACTACGATATAAGATGGAAAAAATCGACTACTAATTGATGCACGGACCGGTACCAAATCAGAAATTCCGGAAAAAGCGGAGAAAACCCGATTTCCGGTGCCCTGCATCGGTACCGTATCCGAATCCCGCTCGGATGCGGCACGTACCACTAATTTATGCTCGGAAAAAATCGCACCACTAATTGATGCGGGATCGATGACGGGACCGGCACGTGCTCATCCCTAAATTGGAGTCATTCAATTGATCAATAGAAAGTCAAGATTGAAATAATTTGGTCAAACACGTCCAAATTTCATCCAACAAAAAAATTATGTATAAAAAAAGTTAAAACACGTGTGTCGATTTTGTAAAAAAGAAAAGAATGGTCAAGTTTATATAATAGAAACGAATTTCACATGTTCTACAAAGTTTGTTAATATGGTCAACTTATTATCAATTTAGGTAATAAATACAAGACTAAGGAACAAATGAGAAGAATTCTTAAAATAAGAAGGATGAGAAATAACTATAACTACATATTAGAGATGCATCAATTTGAATTAGATGCATCCTTAATCTTTTAGATGCATTATAATATATTTTAACTAAAAATTAGATGCATATACATATATTAGATGCGTTTTCTCATGTTAGACGAATCCTATGTATTTTTCATCCTTTGCAGGTCAAATTTGTTGCTAGTACTACTTTGCATCGTTTTCACTTCAAAATAACTTTCGAAACTAATTATGATGCATCTAAATGAATAAAGATGCATCTAATTCAAGTCGATGCATCTCAAATATGAGGTTATAATTATTTCTCATTCTTCTCATTGTAAGTTTTCTTCTCACTGTATCTTTACCCATAAATACAATGTAAATCGTTCAATTGTTACCAAATTGTTCACCTGCTACCAAGTAAACCCCTAACGTGTTATGCGTTATGACCCCACCATCGCGTTATCCTCCACCCTTTTGTGAGAACTTCGGTTATCGGCACCACCATATTGTGAAGAAAAAAAATAATTGTGTTGTGTGTGAGAGTATATTGTACTATTGTATGGTATAATGATAAAGAAAATAGTAATCAGTGACGGAAGTCGGGGCCAGAATTAAATAAGAGATTCAAACTAACGACACTTATAACAACCACGTGGTGTCGCAGGACCTACATGAAATTATGTTTCATAGTGTTAATTTTCGTTAAAAAACCCTCTGATTTTTTTTCAATTGTACCCGATCTAAAAAAATGTGTACCCTTATATTACACTTGAAATTTTTTGTGCACCCGGTCCCTTAAACCTCGTCCCGTACATCACATGCCATTGTTAATGTTCAAAGTAATGCCATCTCAGTTACAACCTTAACTACAAATCATGTATGGTGTTTAACATGATAAGTGTTGCTGAATCTGTAATTTGATCAAAAGCTTTAAGGACTAAAAGATAAAACAGTTAGAAGGAAAAGGGCTGAAGTTGACAAAAGTAAGAAAAGGAAGCTTCCAGGAAATCATTTACCAACATTTTTCAGTAACAAGGGTTTAGGGTTTATGTACATTTATTATTCATACTAAACAACCATTCTAGTTCGAAAATGGGTAATGATAAGAATATTTTTAAGAGTATTAGGGAGGGGAGAATTATCCAAACTGTTTTGTATACGGGAATAGGTGAAGCTGCCAAAAAATTTGATATTAAAAAAAAAAAATGGCAAAAATGCATATATATCCCTCCCAAAGTGAATAATTGCATGTATATATATCCTTTTTACAAGTTTTTTTTTGCATTTTGGATATATATGCAAAAGCCCCTTAAAAAATAAGAAGCTAATAAAATAGTTTTGAAAGCAATAAAAGGCCATCAAAACATGATAAAAATCAATCAAGAATCTATAGCATGGCTACATAAGCTATGAAACACTCCGAAGAACGGGACCTTAAAACACGTCTTTGCCAGGGTAATGTTTGCTGTTATTTCTGTGGTGAGAATTGGCATTCGGCTAAGGACTGTAGTTGTTTTAAGTGTGGTATGAATGGGCATTTAGCTAAGGACTGTAGTGGTTATGATGATGATGGTGATGGTGGTGGTCGGGGTGGTCGTCTTGGTTGTTATAAGTGTGGTCAAGTTGGGCATAGAGGTAGGAAATGTGATCAAGTTGGGGTGGTAGTGATTGTGTTTGTTATAACCGCGGTGAGATGGGGCATATCGCGTGGGAGTGTAGTCAGTGTTGTTCTTTGTGCGGTAAGAATGGGCATATGGGTAAGGACTGTCCTACGTTAAGTTGTAGATGTGGTGAAAATGGGCATTATCCTTATGAGTGTCCTAGGGACCGTAGTAATAGGAGTGATGATAAGGTTTGTTGTTATATCTGTGGCGGGGAGCATACGGATAAGAACTGTAGTGGTGATGGTTGTTATAAGTGTAGCAAGGTTGGGCATCGCGGCGGTGGTGGCGTTGTTTGTTATTACTGTGGTCTGAGGGGGTATATGGCTGTTTGTTCTCTGTGTGGTAAGACAGGGCATTTGGGTAAGGATTGTTGGTAAATATTCAAGATCTCAAGTGTCACATGTGTTTTTAATGTAGTTTAAGAATGTCAATGCTGGGTATGATGTTTATGGATTAATGGTGGTATAACCATGTTCTTAGTTTATGTTATATGATATCGATGGTATTTAATGCAAAGTTAGAGTTTTAACATGTTGCTTTATGCGTTTTAATGTTCATGTTAGTATAGCGTTGTAATGATGTTGAATTGCTTTAAAACGTATGATTGGGATTGGAATGAAATTGGATAAAGATCCAGAAGGGTGTTGGTGAGGTGTATGTTTTTGTATAGAAGCCAAGAAATTGATCTCATTCTCTATTTGCCTTGAATCAATTTCATTGGCAGTAAAGAACTCGTTTTTCCAAGAGTTGAGATCCTTATGTAGGCGTCAGTGGACAGTTTTTGCTACCATATGATTCATATGCTGCATTCAACTATGAAATAATCAGGGGGCTGTTATGAAGCTTTTGCGTTATATTGCTTTGAGAGAGATATCTGTTAGCTTGCTTAGGTATGGTATTGATGATTGTTCCTATTCTAACTGATGTTTTGCAATGAGGTCCACATGTAGTTTTTTAGTCATCTAATGGGTCAAATGAGTAAAGTTACTTAATCTAGCTAGAATGGACTCAATGGAGAAGGGGTTAAAAGTTTATCAAGGTGTATGTAAATGCGCACAACCCCTTCAACTGCATTTTTAAAACTAAATTCAGATATTATAATAATTATTTTCTAGATCATCCGTAGATTAAAAGTCATTAGCAAGTCAACCAACCTAACCCATAGATCCCATTTTGATCCATTACCCATCCTGTATTCCTGCGTTTTTTAACCACAACATATGACATTGACCCCTTTTACCAGTTTTCTGTATCCTAACTATATTGATTTTTAACCCATTCGACACATTAGAAATGAAACGTAACCCATATCTTCCCGTTCATAAGTCAATGGACCAAATTTTCCACCTCTACCATGTATTAATGATTTGAATGTGGTTTACAAGTTGCCATTTAGTTTATGTACTTGTAGTTGCTATTTCATCCATCACACTATTAAAAATCTGTTCCATCAGCTTGTGTACCAATTACCAAGGCGTACGAACTAAAATCTAGTAGAGGAAGTTACAGTTTTCTAAAAGGTAATCCGCATGTCAAAATGATTACCAGAAAGTTATGTTATTTCAGTAATAAAACCGATTTTTATATATAATAATGTAAGAGGTTTCATGCAGTAAAATTTCCTTTCGGGCGACTTTCGTTCTGTTTGACCCGTCGCTTAAGTTATCTTGACCCGTTTGACTAGTTAGATATCAAACATAACCAGAATCGACTATTCATAAGTGAATGGGTTAAAAGTACCTGTAATTTCTAGCCTAGTATGTCTAATTGGACAATTGGTTATGACAAAAGTCTTGTATCTTCGCAGCTATCAAACTCTGCACTTGTTCCTTATTTCTATATCATCCGTAAATTAACGATTCGTTTACAAGTCAATCCAACTTAACCCACAGATCCCGCTTTTGACCCATTACCCATCCTGCATTTCTAACCACTTTTCAACCACAAAATATGACAATGCATGTTGCAATATGTTATGTGCCTTTAACTTCCTGCTTCTTTTAACCCATGATATATGGTTAGGCTTTTTATGTTTGTTAATTGCTCAAATGAGATTACCCAGTTTCATGACTAAATACATGTTTTGTTGCATATGATTTCGGTACTGAATTGTGATTCTAATATTATCTGGTATTATCTTGGTCATTTCTGGACGGAATTTGGTTTAACCGATAAGTTAAATGTTTTGTTTTTAAAGCATCCGGGAATATTCTACATTACAAAATAAAGAGTCATAACTGATTAATAAAGATCCACTTGTTGCTGTGAAAGATAAATTTGGGGAGTTGATGCAGGAAGGACTTCACGAGTATAATAGGAGGCATCAGATGTTAAATCTAGAGAAGAGGAGAAACAAGGGGATGATTGCGATGAAAGAAGCGAAAAAGGACCTGATCCATGAACTCTCTGATGATGAAGAAGGCAGAGGAGATAATCTTGGTGGTATATTTGATCCTGAGGAAAGGAAACATTGTTACAAAGTTTAATTTGAAGATAAGGCACCGTGATTTTTATGCAGAATCATGCTGTCTGGTCTTACTGTTGTAATGTGTATATCTAAGCATTTAATATAGTCACACTTAAATTGTTTTGATTGATTGTTTGCATGTATAATACGTCTTAGTGATTATATCTTTCCATCTATGTAGATGTTTTGGTGAAGTACATTGTGTAAATGGGAGACAAGCAGGTCATCGCAGCTCTGTCAATCTTCTGAATTTGAATCTCAGGTGTCATGGAACTTTTTTATTTGAATATGAATAGTCAAGTTGCAGTTTATAATTGATCAAATGTGGATATGATATTTGAACCCCGCTGTTAAATATAAAAACCAGAACATTGCCAGAGTCATTCATGGCTGCATTTGTGGCGTTGTTTGAATCACAAAAGATTTTTGTGATTATTCGTGTCTGTTACTCATCTCGTAAGGTTTGTTATAAATAAGATATCTAGCAGAGATTGCAAACACGCCGGTTAGGCAGTTCGGGGTTATCTGTAAACCGGGGTTTGGTCAAAGCAGGTCATCTTTACTATCCGTTGAGGTCAAAATGGTTCTGGTAGTGTTAATCAGCCAACACTCTTGTTTCCATTGTTTCAAGTTTGCTAATCAATTATCATTTTTAATATCATTACCAAAAAAAATATTATTAACTTTAAAATTATTATCTACTTTTTTTATAAATTACATGATGTCATGAGTTTTCTAAGCATTCCATTGCACTTTAGACAACTTCTATCTTATTTGACCCACTTCTTACTTAGTTGACCCATTGTTACTAAAATACTTCCCGAATTAGCCTGTTGTTGTGTTTACTGGCTTTGATTGCACCCTCTATTATCTAGTTACAAACGTCAATAAACATGTTAGAATTCGTATATTGCAAAGTGGGAGATCCTGGATATTGACTTATTGCATAGATTTAGTTATGATCTACATTCTTGAAGAAAGCTATTGGTCGAAAACTTGAATGCTCAATAATATCATGTCTTCAATTTGTTTACTTTGATTCCGCAAAATTGTGATTCTGCAAAAGTTTATAATACTGAAGCTTTGGCAAATTAATAACACTCTTTATGGCTTATTGATATGGTGCAGATTGATGTATGGGGGCTCGTCATGGAGTTGTGCAGCAGAAGTTCAACTCAGACTATAACTTTCCACCTGTGAGGAGCTTCATGATCCGCGAACATCCAAAAGAGATATCTTGACACTCTAGATGTTCTGACAAATACCTACGGCGGTTTGCTGCAACCAGCAGGCCTAAAGTTCTTCATTTACGGATCTGAATTCAGCATTTCTTTGTTTTTATCGATGATACGAATACAATAATAAAGTGAAACGTGTGGTATCAGTGATCTGTGCCAGTCACATACTCCATGTTTAGGCAATATTTTCCATAATTTAAAGTTATTTTTAACTTTTGTACTAGTTTTGTCATATGTGAACCTGATAAAAGTAGACTTAACCTCTAAAAGGCGCTGCGTTTAACTCTTCTAATTGTGCAATGATATAATGTAGTTTTTCTCAAAGCATATTATGCACTGTGTAAGTTGGTTCCATTCTACATCACTTGCAGTATCATTTCCCGTGAGACGAGGCAGGTTGTAATGTTCATGTTTGATCCCACTTGCCAAAAGCTCAGGTGACATTATAGATGAAACCAATAAACAAATTGGACCAAAGCAGTTCGACACGACTGTTGTCACTTATCAACATCAGTTTCCTTCCTTACACAGGTTTTATCAACATTTCCTAGTGTTTCATGTTTCCAAGTCTTGAAGAGAACTTGCTTATATGTTAAGTTGAACACATACTTTTTCAGCAGTGACTACTTGTTATTCCTTAATTCCATCACTACCCTCTCAAGTTTTATGGTTACATTCCAATTTCTAAATTTTGTACTACTTATTAACTGAACAATGACACAAAGAATCAACTCGTTTCCACAGTCACAATCATCCAAACACCACCTTATTCTCGCTAATTGTCGTTCAAATTGAAACAGCAGTTTGATTAGAGTGATACTTATATTGATTTGATGTTACCATAATGCAATCAAACAAACAATTAAACACAAAAACTAATTTCGTTTCATTAAAAGCTTAAGTACTAAACACATAATAACCACTTCTTAAAAAACATAACATAAACATTAAACACCAATTACAAATTCCCTAAGCCCTCTCACCCCTAATCCTCCTAGCCAACTGCATATCTTTCGGCATAATCGTAACCCTCTTTGCATGAATAGCACACAAATTAGTATCCTCAAACAACCCAACCAAATACGCCTCACTCGCCTCCTGAAGCGCAGCAACAGCCGAACTCTGAAACCTCAAATCCGTCTTAAAATCCTGAGCAATCTCCCTCACCAGCCTCTGAAACGGCAATTTCCTTATCAAAAGCTCGGTGCTCTTCTGGTACTTACGGATCTCTCGTAACGCAACGGTTCCAGGCCTGAATCTGTGAGGCTTCTTAACTCCTCCAGTTGCTGGTGCTGATTTACGAGCTGCTTTTGTTGCAAGCTGTTTCCTTGGTGCCTTTCCTCCTGTCGATTTACGCGCTGTTTGCTTAGTTCGGGCCATTTCTTTGAATAATGATTTGTTGATTATAGTGAAATTTGTTTGTGTGTGAATATTTTTGGGGTGAAGTGAGCAGTATTTGTAGGAGTTTGAAATTTTGGAAAAAGATGGAGGGAGAGAATATGGGCCGTTGGATTGATGAAGGATTAATGGACGGTGAAGATTGTTTGGTATGTAAGGGTGCGGATTGTGATCCGTGTGTGCTTTCTTAATGGAGTGTGATTGGTTCCCATCCTACTAATATTTTCTTTCTTATTTAGGGTATCCACAATGGGCCAACATGGCATCACCCAATAGAACCTATTATACGGTTAATCCATTGTAACTCTTCCACATCATCAATGTATTTAATAACCGGTGGTCTCTGCTTGAACTCTCATTATATGGTTTAGGTGGGGCCTTTATAACCTTTTACTTTATTTTTAAATTCTAAGTTTTGTCCCTATATTAAAAGCATCTAGTATTATTTTCTTTTTGAATACCCCTGACCTGTGTGGCTACATGATTAAATAAGTGACAAAAGTGATGAGATGGAAACTCATTAAACTCTTTAACCAGCCATGACCTGCGATTTTAGATACGAGGCAAAAAAAAATTTTGATAAAATTTGTGATTAACTTTAATAAAAGGCCATAAAAAAAAATTACACTAAAAGCGATATTTTTTAGATTAAGATAGAGATCAAGGTTTTACATTGTTTGATGTTAAGGTGGAGCGATTTGATTTTATAGTGGGATGCACTTTAATAAAATGGTCCTAAAAAAATTTACACTAAAATCGACATTTTTTGGCGAACCACGAGGAAGACCCCCTATCCTCTATGTAGTCCGCCCCGTCTGTAACGTCTAATGCACTGTGAGATATGTGTGTGAAAAAGTTAGATGCTAATGTGGCATTGTATTAAACTCTCAATCATGTAATCCATTGGAGATGCTCTTAATTTAGCATCAAATTTTGGCTCCCTATCTTTAAATTCACTTTACATATCATATACGGAGTAATATTATAATGGGTGTTTTTATTATATTTTTATTTCATTTAGCACTAAAGATTCAAAAAAATTACTGTTTTTGTTATATAGTTACTTTCGTATTTAACAAATAACCTTTTATATATGACTTTGATTAAAATTTTCTATCGAAAATTAACCAATGGGAATGATCCATCGGTAACGGTTTAGTTTCTTAGGACGAAAGTACCTAGAGATTTTGGGTTTGAATCCTGGAGAGAAAATTAATCATTCATTTTCTATGGAGGTTTATTTGTACGATTCATTTATAAAAAGAATAGTTCTTGCCGAGATTAGTCAATTTCATGATATCAAATTAGTATTAAAAAATAATAATAGTAATAAAAAAAAACTAATAATAACAAAAACTCGACTTTCCAGAATAAATAAATAGATTGGAATGTGTTACACGTTTTCTCTTAGATTAAATACTTTAGATGAAACGGATACGTAAGAAACATAAATAAAAATATAAATCTCACTTGATTAGTTATACAGTAAAAAAAACTAATTTTTCAATTTATAAAATAGAAAAAATAATTAATTTAAGCATGTTTTTCATTTCCTCAGGTTTTTAATAAAAAAGTTAAAAAATATTTTCATTGCTCTCTAATTAAACGCAACCTAAGCAAATCTAAAACACTTTTTTAAGTGGCTATCTCTTTAAAATAGCTATTAAATGGCTATTTCCTTTATACTTCTCAAATAATAACAAAATATTTAGGGCTAATTATGCAAACACACCTTTTGCTCAAGGTGTCATCACTTTCTAACAAAAAAATTGGGGTATTTTCAAAATAGACTTTGAGACTTGCGATTTTTTCATTCCAATCTAAGAGTGTCAAGTGTCCTGACACTTTTCAGAACCCAATCATTGAAATTACCTTTTCGTACCTATGATCTTTAATCGACTTAAATCTAGCAACTTTTTAAGATTCGAGCGATTTTTTTTTTGATATTTTCGAGGAAAAAGTCAAACTTTGGAAAGTATTATTTTATTCCTTAAATTTCTTCCCAAATCTTTGAAATGACTTAAGCGAATTAATTTGAGCCTTTTTAAAATTTGTACTTTTGTACTTTTATATTTTTTTTTACATAACTTTTAAATAATTTTTAAATTACAATGACTATTGTACCCTTAACTATTTTTACATGTTGAGCATATGCTTATTTCTTTACCGGTTCACTTTTTAAACTTTAACATAAACTTCTACCCACTGCTACCCTCTCCCCCACTGCTACCCAGATCCAACACAAATCCAAACCATCAATCAAATGATCACCACAGCTTAGATGCTAACCTTTTCCTCCTTCGCCTCTATCAGGTTGCTATTCTTCTTATTCATTCTATTTGTTTCTTTTTTATAACATTTATTAATTCAATTCAATTCAATTCAATTCAATTCAATTAATTGTTGATGATGTCGAAAAATAATGTAGTTAGTACGGATAAGTTGGTTCATGTTAAGAGGGAGTTTGGTTTTCCTAATGATTTTATGGAGAGTTTAGTTCCGAGGTATCCGCGGTATTTTAAGGTTGTTGGGAGTGGTGAGGGAGGACGTTTTGGAATGAGGTGTTTCGAAACTGTGATTGAAAAAAGGCGGATGAGAGAGTATATTTTGGTAACCATTGCTAGTATATTTTGGTAACCATCGCCACGTTCTCGAAACCACCGCTAGTTCGCTAGTTTCCATCGCTACGTTTCGAAACCATCGCTACGTTCTCGAAATCATCGCTAGTATATTTTGCGAAGGTCACATATATAAACCTTTTTTTAACGGCACATAATGTATACTTTTATATCCACCGAACATTGTGGTGTATATCCACCGTCATGCAATTGTTGGAGTCATGTCAAGTAAAATTTACCGCCTTTTGTTTTGTTAAGTTTCTTTTATCCTCCAAAACCTAATGTATCTACACGCCGTAATCTTAAAACATAATAATGTGTACAAGGTGGTAAGAGTTTTGAGGAGGATTTGATGGACATGATTGATGAGAAGCGGATGGGAGTGATAGTCTTGAAGGTTTTGTTCTATGTCATTCTATTCTTTGGAGGAATTGGCTCAGTTTTGTTTTATCCGATCTATATCTCCATTATTACTAATATATACTTTTCTTTCTCGTTTGGCTATGATTGAGACATGAGAATTTATAATTTTGAGCTCCCATATGTATGCAAACTTTTGGCTTTATGGACTGTTTGCTGATACTCCAGCTTTTTTAATTGTACAAAGACTAGTCTTTATCTTTAGATCAGTTTTTAAAACTGAAATCCATGTCATGTTTGATTCTTTGCTTAAATTTTCACTCTCTAACTAGCATCTAGTGGCTTATATAGTATAAAATCATTATGATGTGATTTGTGCTGTCTTTGGACTGCTTTCATCTTCTGTAGGTATGGGTTCATAATATATGTAGGCTTACATTTTAATTATATATAGAGTCATTTTTGTAAAGTGATTATTGTATAATTTAGTTCTGAGCCATTGGTTATGGTTCTGATTATCTAATAATTTAGAATGAAAAAATTGAGGGTGTTTGTGAATCCTTATTTAGAATTGCTGCCAATCCGAAACACTCCTTACATTACTAGAAGGTGTTGTTGATAGCTAATTTGGAATCAGATGATGGTTTATGTTATCTCTGTAATTATAAAGAGTCTCGTATCGATAAATGCAGGTTCAAGTTGTAGTTGTGGATGTGTCAGTTGGACCAAACCCGATAACCAACTTCAAGGACTTTAAGTATGTGTCAAGAAACGAACTTCTTTCCAGCTACTATGAATCTGAAAGCCGGCCTAAAACTCAACTTCCAGATGCTCGAGGTGAAGCCCTTGCAATCATGAATACTCTTTACATTAAAAAAGCTCACCAATGTGGACTCCTTGCTGGCGTTATTGGGCTTGGTAGCGCGGAGGAACCTCGCTCTTATCATCCGCCTTTAAGTCTCTACCACTTGGCATACCTAAAATCATCGTATCAAGCGAGCGGTGGTCGACCGAGCCTTATGTTGGTACATCGGTTTGATTTTGTTTCCATCGATGGTGGATATTTGTGGTATTAATAATGTGAGTCGGGTAGTTTTGGCTAACGCGGGTCTTGCTTTTCGGGATGGTTTCTGGATGGCTTGTGAATTCGAAATAATCTTTGCTTTCTGGTAGTGACAAGTGTACGGTTGGTTTGACTATGTTCGGGGTTACAACTCCATGTGTAAATGATGTGAAAGAAAGATTGAACAAAAAAGGTTATGAGACGTTGGTGTTTCATGCAACGGGTGTAGGTGGAAGAGCTATGGAGGATCTGGTTCGAGGGGGATTTATACAAGTAACTTTTGAATGCCATTTTTGGATCTAATTCTTAATTGAAATGGTTCTTATCTTATTATTTACTTTTTTACTTTTGCAAGGGCGTTTTGGACATTACAACAACAGAGGTTGCGGACTATGTTGTTGGAGGTGTCATGGCTTGTGAAGAATCCCGGTTTGATGCAATAATAGAAAATAAAATTCCCTTTGTTCTTAGTGTGGGAGCTTTAGACATGTGAACTTTGGTGCTAAGAATACAATACCTACAAATTTCCAGCATAGGAAAATATTTGAACACAATGAACATGTGAGTCTTCTGTGGTACTTGTTCATGCTATTGTGATGCCCTGTAAGGCTGTAATAACGGTAGTAAGAAATTGGTTGGCGTATAGTCATCTAGTCATACTAGCAGACTACTATAGTTTCTGATAAACATGTAGTGTTAATCCAATGATATGAAACTTTCCTCAAAATTGGTCAGTATCCATCTGTTTGTCATTTTGTGGCTTTGTGCGGCTCTTGCTAACGGTGACAACTTCAACCCATTTACTAATTAGTGGGCCGATTTGGATATTTATTCACCCAAACAAGTAAAATAAAAATAAAAGGTAAAACTAAAAGTGTTCAAAGTGTTTGGATGGGTCAAAAGTCGCACAGACTAAATTCTTGACATATTAAATCCTTAAATATACTATTAACAAAGTTTGGGTTGTCATCAATATAACATAGTTGTCGTGATCATATTTGACATACCAAATTTTTGGGCGTCAAATAATTTATGTCAACTTGATTTGGCCATTTCATGCCAACCTGACCCGTCCCATTTTTAGCTGTTAATTTTTTTATCCATTTTGGCCTGTTACCCTGCCCACCCATTTCCAATATCTATTCATGTCGTGTGAACTATCGCTGTGAATGAGTATGTAGCAAGAATCTTGAAATCCATGATAGCTCACACCTTTATATTAGTTTTTCTACATAGTTGATAGATGCTCAACATCTTTCAATATCTTTGAGATCTAATAGAAATACATTCACATATGCAGGTCTCATTGATGCGAGCCACAGTCGAGGAGAACAAGAAATTTGCTGAATTTATTGCTCGAAAAGTAAACAAAGCCTCATCAAAGGTTCGTGTATGCCTACCAGAAATAGGCATCTCGGCTCTCGATGCACCTGGAAAGCCTTTCTATGATACTAATGCTACTGGTACCTTTATATGCTTTCAACGAACATGAGGCTATTGAAATGACAAAAGTTGGTGCTGATATTATTGTATGGGGCTCACGACCTACGGTTCAATCGAGCAAAGACAAGTAGTCTCACTAGACGAAAGTGTAATTCGTGTACAAGCTATTGCGGACGCGCATATAAAATCAATCTCGATGCAATTGTGTTATGGCATGGAGGTATTATTCATCTTTTAACGGTTAAATATCCGTGTTTGAAATAGACTTGATAATAATGTGGTTTGCACGTCCTATATCTGGTCCAATCAAGCGAATTTATATTGAAGAAGACTAATGGAGTTCATGGATTTTATGGTGCATCGAGTTTGGAAAGACTACCTGTTGAACAAGCTATAAAAGGAAATATTCAGCAATATAAATCAATATCCCTAGTGTATAACTACACCGGCTTGTAAAAGCTATATGAGTATACGACATGCATTTTCATGCTACTTTTCCAGTTTTGTGCATATGAGAAATAATGTCATGTATCATAGAACATGTTTGTTGTAAAAACATGACATCAACAAATAATATTAACTAGGGGTGTCATCTCAAGTTAATAAGCAAACAAAAGAAAATTTCCGTAAGGTCCGTGGAAGGAAATGCCAATTCCACCCCTACCCTTAATTTCCAACTCGAGACCCACACGATCGCAAGTGTGCATGATCGAGAAGAGCTTCTGAGATATGAATGTGTCGTTGAACGAAGATTGAATTTGTAGTCCTTCCATTACTTCATTGATTTATCGATTTATTTTAGTTGTAGGTGGTGAGTTTTAGAATATTTGAGTCTAACAAGGATGTTAATCTACTTATGGTGACTTTGAGGATAGAAAATGTGGTCATGTTGGTGGTTTGTTGTTTTCATTTTGAACTGTAGTTTCTTAAAAGTCAAAGTCAAAGGTTAGGAGTTATCATTGTTGTATTATTATTGTTGTTCTGCTTTATATATTGAACCTTTTAGGGATCAAAGAGGAGTATGAGTTATCGACATTCTTCGTTACTTTTAGTTTCTTCGAGAATATAATCAGAGAGAATTAACTTGTTTTTCTCACGAAACCTCTCTGCTCTCTTAGTCCTCGCAGACGGCCAAGGCAAACCTCTCACACTCACAAAGTTGCGATTTAGTTATAATGCCATCACATTACAGTGCAAGCCTCTCACCCATGAGGTCATATAGCACCCATAGTTTATATGTGCTCGCTGGGGACATGTTGGCAAAACTTAGAAAGTAAATAAGCCAAATCGTCAACTATCTTTTAAGCTTTCACTAAAACATCAATGCTTTAAGCCTAATTTTGTTCAAATAGTTAATTGCTCATAATTTTAAAGGTATTTGGTTAGACACAAAAAGAGTGTCACAACAAAAAAGGCAGGCACTTGTGATGGCTTCTATGATCATTACACACCAAACTCTGAGTCACTTGTTATAAGTTCTCGGCAGGTAATTGTGAATACCACTTTTTTCAGTCATTTTAAGCGAAAACTCTCAAGGAAACAAACCATAAATAGACAAGCACAGTTGATTGGCCCATTGGAGATGAGCTCCCAATCAAACACCTCAAAACACATATGGTTTACATTGCATAATCCCTGACGTCTTTTTCGCTTTTGAAGCACTCCGTGAGCCGAAAAACATATCATGCCAACCTTCCGAGAATTGCTTTTGTGCTAGTTGGTAATGTGATTGTATTCTTGGAGACCGCTTGAGGTCTATTTAAGAGTCGGAGTCGCCCACAACTTGACTTTCTTGTCAACACCGATGTGGCTAAAATAGTGACCGTTTGTCTCTCGTAAATATAGAGTTGGCAAAGTGTATTGCTTTTTCTTGACAACAATGTGCCTCGTCCGTCTTAACCATGCAAGCGTTGGTAACCATCGCTAGTACTTGGTAACCATCGCTAGTGGTAGTGATTACCATCGCTAGTACTTGGTAACCACCGCTAGTACTTGGTAACCACATCTATGCTTAAATGGTAAAGGCAAAATCTTTGTAATTTCCTTATGCATAGTTAAAAGTAGCGCATTTAAGGATCGATACGAAATCAAGCGGATGAAAAATTAGCACTTTACAACCATTGAACCAACCGATTATAAACTTCAAAAGCAAAACACCCATAATCGAAATCAAGCCCGACACTAGGTTTGAAATGAAGTGGTGGTTCATTTTGGTGTATTGACGATTCCACATGCAATGAACCCAAATGAAAAAGGTGCATCTAGTCGCTAAATAAGTAGAACACCAAATACCACAATGAATGTAATACGTGTGATTATAAAAGTTGGTCACCGTTTTCAACATTTGTTATAAAGTGCATAATATACACGAATACTACAATAATAATAAGGATTCTCGATTTCTTCAAGAAGCTCAAGCTTGGCCCATGAAGATTGCTATTTTATAGATACATGCTCGTAATCATGACAATATCAAACGGAGAATTTTCAATACTTGAACGATTTCGGTTTCTTCAAGACAATGGTTCTTCTCTCTCTAGTCCGGGCTGGTTATAGCATAACACAAGTGTTAGAAATATGTTTTCAAACCTACTACTTAGAAGGTCAATATGGGTAAAATTTGTACATATCAAAAGGGTTTGTACTAATCACGCCAACCCAACACACCTATGTCCAAAATTTTCTTATTCTTAAACATGATTAGCGCCTAATACGATTACATAAGTTAAATTGTTTCATAGTGTTCATTGCACTAAATTGTAACAAACTTTATACTACCGATTGTCATTGTATCTAATGAACTATGCCTTTTGACTTGATGATGTATACAAGTACCCTTCAATAGCAATGACAAATTCAAATGTTTGTTACTTTTTAGTGCAGTAACCCCATTTGAAATTTGAACTTGGCAATTAGTCGAGTTCAAAGTACTAGACAATAACTTACCTCTGCGACTTTATTTAACTTGTCCCGAACGCTCTGCAAAAGTTGCGAGAGATCACCATCCCATTTGTAGAACTTCAATTCCTTGCCATTCAATACCTTCTCGGATACCTATAAATATTACAAATTATATACATTGTGCATAAAACCATATAATATTGTTATAAGACCAAGACCAAAAAGCATATGGTGCACCTCGCACCAAGATGCCATTTTGGTATGTTCAACTTTCTAAAAGACATTAACAATTTCCAACCTTTCTCCCGATCATCCGACCACCAGCAGAATGAGCAAAGTAGGTGTTGTAGAAGTGACAAATAAAAGCTTGTGGGTCGTTCTTCGACAACTCTTCAAGATATGCTGAATAACTGAGTCCGGGTTGTGAAGGTTCTGGTATAGAATGGCCTTGTTCTTTTAACCATGCCAAATCTTTTGCTAGAGCTTCAGACCTTTCCAATCCAGTCAACTACTATATGGTAAGTCACTATGGTGACTTTGATGTTCCAGTATCACGGAGGAACAAACTTTGGCCGTACAGCAGGTGGTCTCTTTATCACAAACTTTGATGTTCCAATATCACGGAGGAACAAACTCACGCTGTTGTTTTCTTTTATTTTTTGTTTGGAACTCATGTGATGACTCGTACTTGGGCAAACTGACATGATCAGCAGAGAGTACTCAGTTTAGTGCCATCTCAAAGTAAACAAACAAATAAAGTTGGGTTCGGGGAAAAAAAAATTTGACCCATTTCTATAACTATTCAAATTGGGCTCGAGAAAACACGAAATTTTGATTCAGATCGAAACAGGCGGCTCCAGTTGACCAAAACAAACTTTTGTCCAATTTTAAAACCTAAATATTATTACAAAAATGTGGACTATTATAAACAATATGATTTTTTAAAATAAAGTGACTTGGTAAAATGCATTAAAAGAACAAATCAACTTTCAAGCTGTTTGACAACACGAGTACTGGTGTGTACAACCCTAAGTTGGAAAAAAAAATAATAATAAAAAAAAATAAAAAAAAGCCCGATTAAACCGGTCATATGTAAATGGGAATATGGTATCCTAACTGGTTGTAAGACTGGGAAACTTGAATAATGAAGGCATACCTGTAACGGATCAAGAGTCAACATCTTCTCCAATAACTCAAGGGCGTTACGGTCAAACCTGCACAAAAAATTTGTAATAAAATAAATTAACCAATTACAATTGAACACCAAGATTGATTTATAAAAGCATGGAGTGTGCTCAACTGTTTGAAAACCTCTCGACTCGCTTCTTCATGGGCCTACTAGGTTGATACTTGTGGTACAACGGAGTCCGAAACCTGTGCCGATGATCTCATCGGAGATCCACAAAGCTCAAATATTTTGGTGAGTTGCTCAGTCGCATAAAATTATTGCAACATATAAAAGCAAGAAATAATATTTGATATTCTAAGTCGAATCACAAAGTCAAGTACAATTTTGGGGCCAAGAGGCGCTTTAAGCGGTTTCCTTTCGCTTCTAAAATATGCATCAAGTATGAACCGTAATAAGTCTAAGGGATGTAAACCGGTTTGCGCTCATTTATAGAGAGTGCACAACGAGCCAAACGCTGTATAATGAGCTGCTTTTGATGTCAACTAGCTTATGTATTAACTTTCGGGTGAGCTTAAAGTATATAAAAGGAACATATGAAGCTTCCCGTATGTACATCCTGTTGGCTATGATTCAGAGGTCTCAAAGGCACTAAACTCAAGCGCTTTATCCAAAATTAACCAGTCACAGAGAAACTATATAATTTACGAAAAAGAAAAACTATAAAAACTCTCATTTAATGTTTATAAGATAATTATGCGGCATCATGAAGGCGAATACGCTACTATTGCACACCGGCAAATTTAGGAATATGACAAAGAATACGAGATATATTAGAAGTTCATCAATCGAGTGAATCACAAATCCGCTCACTATAATTACACATGTCACCATACTTAGATACCGACCCATAGAGCTAAATATTCGCATGTACTGATGCCAGCCTATACGGTTATGTATGCACATCTATAGATGCTAAGTCATAGGATTCCAAATCAAAGAGATGGTTTATATGACCATATCATGTCACTTGCAGCAACTTCTAGACCACACACAGGTTCCGATAGAATATATGCTACATATCATACACAAGTTCTATCCGACTGCTTAAAACGAAATTTCAATGCAAACTCAACAAATACAATGGCCCTATTATCAAAGCGTAATCGATCGCAAAAATACGTAGCACATTTTATTTTTCTTGTTCCATAGTGCACTGAAAACTAGTTTACTAGTTTTGCATCAAAATTATTATTTTGTCTAACATTGTATGCAACATACTTAGAAGATGTTTACGCGGGGTGTTTATCTTTGCTTGTACATTTAAGAAACCTATAAGCTGATTTTTAATGACTTATGAGCTGATAGCTTATATAAGTTCATAAGCCATCAAATGAACTTACTAGGTTACCAAACTTTGAATAAGCTCATAAGCCAATCTAATAAGCTAAAAACAAACACAGAGTTGTCAATATTGTGCTATGCAAACATAATAATGAGATAATCTACTACAATGTGCCTCGTCACTGCCTTAACCATCAAGCTAAAGTTATTAAACCATCGCTAGCGGTAGTGATTACCACTGCTAGTACTTGGTAACCACTGCTAGTGGTAGTGATTACCACTGCTAGTACTTGGTAACCACATCTATGCTTAAATGGTAAAAGGCAAAATCTTTGTAATCACATGTTTTGTTTAAGCCTGCTAACATTATATTCTTTAGAAGAAATATATTAAAACCAAATCAGCATATCCGTACCAAATCAGCATATCCGTACCAAATCAGCGGCAGCCTGCAAAGTCACATGATCACCCCATTCACCGACCCTAATTCACATCCAAATAGAGCAGAAACACAAGGTAAGATGGTAATTCATGGAAATGTAATATCAAATTACAAAAGAGAAGCAAAGAAAATACTTGGACATATTCTTCGTGTAATCACTATAAACCATGGGGACATATCCTCATATATCTCGAAAAGCGATTTTAGCTATGGAAAAGAGAGAACAAAAGTTAAAAAGGAATACAACTGGTGCATAATCCGATGAAAATGATACCTACAAAACTTAACAATTTTGGACCAACCTGATCAACAATATGTTTTGTGAATGCAATCCGAAACAATAATTGGTGGAAATGTAAAAGGAATGAATGAGAACAATAATAGGTGGAAATAGAAGAGACAAGGGTATAATAGACAATTTAGTTAAAATTATAATTTTGAAAAGTGTAAAAAAGGTACTAAAAAGTACAAAAGTATAAAGTAAAAAGTCATTAATGTTATTTCGCTTAAGTCATTTCAAGATTGGGAAGGAACTAAAAGTATAAAAAAATATTTTAGTAACTTTGACTTTTTTTACTAAAGGACAAAAAAAAATTCGCAAGATTCTTAAAAAGTCACGAGATTGGTCAGACTATCATCAATGTAAAAGTCAGAAACAATAATTGGGTACACAAATTCCGAAGGACACGTGTCAAGCTTAGATGAAAAATAAAAAAGTCGCAAGTCTCAAAGTCTATTTTGGAAATACCCCAAATTTTTTCTTAGAAAGTGTTGACACCTTGAGCAAAAGGTGTGTTTGCATAATTAGCCCAAATATTTATTCATATATCCTTTTACATTACCATTCACAAAACATGTTTGGGAATTAAAAGTTTCAGCTCTTGCAAGCTATATTTATTAACTAGTTATTAGATGATATATTAGCCAAAACACGTTTGTAATCTTAGGTCCGTTATAGTTTCAACTATATATTACGTAAGCTACATATATTATAGCTTAACTAGAAGGGTACTCGTGTAATACGGCGGCGGGTACTGAATGACTATTTTTGTGGCGAGCAAATGTTTTTCATTTTAATCTTTTCTTATTTAACATGTCTCAAATATTTTATAACGTAGTAGATATATGTTTTTTAAAAGTATAACGTCTAAATTATTAATAGTAGAAATAGTTAGCACTTTTATTGTTCAAATTTTAGCATTAAATAACTGGTTATAAGTTTAGTGAGCTTTTCTTATAAACAATTGTACTAAAATATATCATTATTGGAGGGGGTTACTATATGCTTTAAACTATACTTAAAATTTTCAAATTTTACATTAATTTTTTAATTTCCCTTTTATAGCAATATTTTTTGTCTTAAAATTTTAAGACTTCCTTTTATAGGAAGTCCCAAATGCTTTATAATGTAGTATAGATAACGCATCATGATTGATCCAGTTTTCATCTTTTGCCATGGTGTGAGGGTAGATATGGCCTTGTACATAGTCGGTCGTTATGAGCCGTTGTTTCTATGCCACCTCGTCAAACACATGTCGTCGTAGTTCATACATCTTATAATAAAAAAGAATGTAATTTTCGTCCAAAACCCTACATACGTATTGCTTTTGCCACACCTTTTAAACCACTTGGAGTTAATTGTCACCGTTAATGTCGGGTCATTCTCTTCGTATCAAGCTTTGAACAAAAAACAACAAGAAGGCCACCTCCGACTTCGCCACACACCTCTGCAGTTGTTGCTTTTGAAGAGTACTCTTCACTCGTAGATGGATGTCTTTATCAACATATTTTCCAATCACATTTTCCCAAAAAAATGGTCAAATATGTTGTTATCGGGCCAAGACCCACGATTGTTTTGCCCTTGTTGTTGCAGTATGAAAACTTGTCTCCGCTTGCTGTCAGATTTCTTCATAAGTTGTTATAAGTTTAATGTTTTAAGTGTCCAACTATATTCTGAGCTTTCGCGATTTCACCGCTCGTACTGTTAGAGTATTAGATGATAACATAGGTTAGCCAGTACGAACCCGTTTGTGTGCTTAAGGTACGTTAAAGGCCGGATTCTTTTATGTATCGAGTATTCGAGTATATTGTGGCTTAATAAATCATAACATACATTATTTGACACTACAGAAACACGATCCTATACAAATAGTTATGAAGTAAAAATTTTATTTAATATTAAGCATTTGTTAATTGATATGGTGTTTAAGATTGTATTATGACTGATTATTTGATTAGCGAGATTAAATATCCATTTGATTACTTGACTTACAAAAAGCTAACAAAAAAAAAATCCTAATCGACTTTCATCTAGTTGTGTTATGGTTTATGCGAGGGGCGTGAAGTATGGAAGATATATGGCATTTGTCTGAAAAAAAAGGTTCACTGGAGCCAAAAATTCTACACATAAATATTAGACGCATTGATGTTCTTGATAAATTAATAAGGGTCTTGTGAAAAGAACCAATGTGTACGACATAGTCAATATTCTTATATTTATTTGAATATCCAATATGAATAGAACAATTAATATTATTTAGAAAGATTCGTGAATCGTGATGCTTGATCTCGTAACTCTGTTGTTAGTAGTTTCTGCCATTTCTAAAGAAAATAGGTTGTTTTCATGTTTGGAAAAAAACGACTACTAGTTGTAACAATGTATCATATGTTTGTTTAAAATGTTAGGTGCAGTTTGGTTCTTGGTTTTTTAGTAGGTTTAGGATTTAAAATTAAAAAACCTTCGTTTGGTTTGAATTGATAGGTAATGCAACAGTGTTTTATACCTTCGTTGATGGGTTTTGACAAAAGTCACCACCTCCCTATGGCTATCTGACATGTTCTTTGTTTTTGTTGACTTTTTCGTTTTTAAAGATCTCCCAGCCACATATTATTTGTCACTTAATTTTTTTAACTTTCATAAAGTATAAAATAAATATATTAACCCAATCAAATTAATCAATATTAATCTTATAATATTATTTTATCTCTCTAAATCTAAATTATAATCTACAACTTTACATTCAAATCCAAATTCTAACCTAAACTCATCTACAAACCAAACGGGCCCAAAAGTGAGTAATAGTTATGATACCACTTTTAACACTCACACCTCAAGATATCCTCTCACTCATAACACTCAGGGCCCGTTTGGTTCATAGATGGATTTAGATTAAGATTTGGATTTGAATGTAAAGTTGTAGATTTGGATTCGGAGTTAATGTAGAAAGAGAAAAAATATTAAAATAAGTAGAAATGAAAAAAAATATTATTTAAAATATTATTTAATTTATATATTGGATAAATTATTATTTTATAAAAAGTTTGAAATAAATACTTTAGAAAAAGACAAAATAGAAAAATAGTTTATTGCAAAAAAAAAATTAGAAAGTAAAAAAGCAAAGTTAAAGAGAGGAAAAGAAACCTACCACCTGGCTCTAATTGCACCCCACCGCCACTGGACGCGAGACCATTTATTAAAACCCAAAAATACAAACCAAACATTTGTTTTTTACTTTGAGCCCAATCCCCCAACCAAAAACCCATACCAAACAGGCCCTCATTCACATGTTATTTGAGCCCCAACCACCATTTTTATTTTATTTTATGTTTTTTCAAACAAACTAAATTTTCATTTATTAAACTAAATTACCCCGCAACCCTCAGACCACTTCACATACCACATCAGTTTTCTCTCTCCTTAACACCATCTCATTTTTTATCCCCAACCATCTCACACCACTTCACATTTCATCACAATGTTTTATTTATTTAAAATTAAAACTTCTATTTATTAAAATCATAAAAACATTACATAAATTAGAAACGTAAAACGTACGGAATTAAACACGTAAACTAAAAATATCATAAATATTACAAAATTGAAAATACAATACAAAATTAAAACGTATGGAATAAAAAAATACAATACGTAATTAAAAACATAAACGTTACATAGTGTAAATGATGAAATTTTATGAAGTATTTATAGGTAAAATGAGGTAGTAGAAATACATATATATATATATATATATATATATATATATATATATATATATATATATATATATATATATATATATATATATATATATATACACTAGTAGTCAAAACTCGTCCGATGGACGGGTATGACTTGTGGTTTTTATTTTTAAGATTTTGTAGAACAAATATATACTAATAAGTAATTAAAAGTTAAATGATCCGTGTCGTAAATAAATAATATAAAAGATAATTAACCTAATTAAGGTCAGCATCAACGATAATTAAGGCCAACATGAGCAAACTTTTTTCTGTAATAAGAAACATGACCTACACATAAACAAGAGTTGTACTTCACACGTTCCTTCAATGATCCGTATCGTAAAGAAATTATATAGCTTATAATTAACCTAATTAAGGCCCACATCATCGAGTTTTTTTTGTAATAAGAAAAAAGGTAAACTACATTCGATTGACGAAAAGTTATAAAAGATAAATAATCACCGTGCAAACATTCGCTTATAATTCGAGACATTTTACGCAAGGAGGTGGTGAAACAATCAGAAATAAAACGCCAGCTGGCTTGGTCGATGGGAATGCTTGTATGACCTCAAGAAGATTTCTTTGGCTTGCAACCACCCATTGAGAAGATTCATCCCAAGAGAAATATCAAAATAGTTTACAAAAAAATATTAAATTTCAGATTGAATATAAGAACTACTATCCAAAATCAAGGATAAAAAAGAGAACCCAACCGTGTCAGCAGGAGATGTCAGAAATCTTAGTCATTCAGCTTCTGTAGGATCAGAAGCAATACATCGATTCTGAATATGAAGGTAGAAAGCATGAAGTGGAAGACATATCTTGAACCATTACAATTCCCGCTGCATTTTAAGTGCTACTTCGACACAATTTGAAGTCATATTTGCTTTGCAACTTCCCCAACTAAATGCATAATATTGTTCTCATTATAGTCTTTGAGAGGGATTATCAAATCTCTCATTGAACCAAGCTCAGATAAGAGATTATATATACTTTCATGACGATGTCCCACAACTGCATAAAATATGCTTAGATTATCATCAATTATAAAGGCTATGTTGTAGCAAAAAAATCATTTGAGAAGGTGTGTAGCTTTGTTATCCTTACAGGTAGATGGGCCTATGATAATACGATCAATTTGTTTCTTGGACTTCTTCACCATACGTTGTCAGATAAATTCGAATATGCTGCCTTAAATGCATATAATTTTTGAACCATAACTTGAAGCACACTTCCATCGTCGCCCAGTTTCGTGTATGCTTTCAATATATACATATGCACAATATATGAAAGAAAACCAACATATGTGAATACTGCAGGGGTTACCAAATAGATTGGCCGCAATGCATTTCAAATTAAAGAAGCCATTGAAATTATAATTAAAATTATAATTATATGATTAATTAAAATTATAATTATAAGTATTACTCGTAACATCTAACTTAATGATTTCAAAAGAGCTAAATTCATTCACATAGTTGGTCATGCATACTTCATTCACATCATCAGACTTTTTAATCCATGCCCTCTTTTGGTTCTTACTGTTGAATAACAAAATCAACGAATATTACTGTTAAGATGAATGTCATCCCCTGATCTTGCAGCGGTGCTTCAACATTATGTTCCTGAAAGTTCAGAAAAGTGAGATTATGAGAACCAACTACACCTAACTCATCCATCAGATCTAACAATAATGCCAAATTCAATTTATAAAACTTGGCTATATTGGGAAAAAAAATCAAAGATTGATGATTAAGTGACAACCTCGAGGTCTGCATCTATATGGTCCTTTTCTTTGGCAGTGAAAAGCAAATCCAAATCGTCTTTGGGTCGCTACATATGGTGCACAAACAGTAGCATATAGTGGGTTGCTAGGTTAGAAGCAATGTTACAAAATGAGGCAAAAAAAAGTCCAAAACTTCAATAGATAGATCTAACATACGAATGAGTGAGGTTTTAGTGACAAACCTGCAACTGTGGTGGCAAGGCTTGTGGGTTGTCAACAATGGTTGTTGGGAGTGCCTGCAAATGATGTTACAAAGAGTAATGTTTGTTAAAACTTCCAGCAAATAACACGAGTACATATTTGTGGTATAATCCTTTAAATATTTAGTGTTAATCTTCTATTAAATCATTTTGACATCAGGTGGAAGATAGGTTCATCACTATCATCCATTTTGCTGGAACCTTCTTCCGAGTAAGCTTCCAACCAAAGATTTAAGTCAACAATCTAGCCCATACATAATTATTATCATAGTCCATGCATTAAAGTCTTCACTATAAAAGTCTATGATTAAACAAAATAGGTCATACCTGATGTTGTGAATATGATCATAAGCGGGTAAGATTCTCATTCTAACATACATTTTTTGATGAATACCTTTGAGGAAGGTAAGATTGTCACAACTTTGTTAGCAACTCATTCCATGACCTTAAGAAAACACTGAATGCCAAGTGCCTTCCAATAGGTTTATTCATCAACAACAATGTCCGGCACTTACGATCACATAGTCCACTTCAATAAAAAAACACAACTAATTGCAGAAATGTAAAAAAAATAAAGAACAACCAATGGTTTTAATACCTGATCAAAATATGCATGATCTTGTAAATCAATGCAATTCAGTACGTAGTTGCAGAAATGTAAAAAAAATAAAGAACAACCAATGGTTTTAATACCTGATCAAAATCTGCATGATCTTGTGAATCAATGCAATTCAGTACGTAGTTCATTACTCGCAATGGCTTGGTTCATTTACATCATCCATGAGATAGAAAAATCAAATATAGTAAAACCATGAATTGGTGGAGTACATACCTTGAGTTTTTCTTCAAGGCAAAGAGCTGAGGTAGTTGACGTTGCTGCATATCTGACATGACCCATAACAATTTTGACAAACCAATGTTGGATGTTTCAGGAGAAGAAAAAACATTACTCACAACGGCTTGATTCATTTACATTAGTAACCTCTACTTTCAATCCACATCTTAATCTCACATGTTAATATCAGAGCATATAAAAAAGGATGTTCAAAAATGAGAAATAAAAGATTACATAAAAAACATTTGACAGAAGTGAGACAGTTACACCACTGATAAGATACAAAAAAACATAGGTAGTCTTTAATTAACCAAACGTGGGTTCATTTATTGCCAGTAGCCTCTCTCGCTTGACATGCATATAACTCTTTTAGAGGCGTAAAGGCGTGTTATCCCTCATCACGGTCCCATAAATTAAACTGCGGATCAAAACCAAAGAAAGCAGAGAAAAGGTAACTGAAAATCATAAAAAGATGATACACGCCCAAAATTTACTATTATAGCATGCAAGAATGAATTTGAAAGTCATTCTAAAAAGGTATGCATCATCCAAGAACAACACCCAATGGTTCTTAGTTGCAATAAATCCTGTAAATTAATGTAGTGATATACCCAGATGAGATACGTAACCAATTTTGGTACGCTCTAAACTTATGTGTTTGCGTAAAATGCATATGCACTGGTTGAGGTCATCAGTGAAAGGGTTTTAATAAACGTATTAGAAGCAATCAGAGGCATACTTACATTGAAAAGTGTTTCATCTGTGTCATATTCTATTCTTTATTATTATCCAAAATTCAACTTACCATTACCACTCTGTAATTACGATCCAGACCCCGTATCTTCAGCTTGTAAGGACCATTGACGTATAGATTTTGAAAATCTTTGGTTCTGTTAATGACATGTATATATACATTAGTTGAATCACTTTAATCATTAAATATTTATTACCTTAGTGATACAAATCCTAATACGATTTGACACCAAATCAACAAATCCAATATCAAAGTAGGAGCACGACGAACTGATTATGAAACTTATCTGGGTCACCATCTATACAACTATCTAAAGCAACACATTTTTTCTTTTACCTGTAAATTGGTAGGGCCGAACAGATTCTTCTTCGTTACTTATCTTGAAATCTACATGCAATTAAGCCCAATAAACATGTAATATAGAAAATGTTTCTCTTGGGGAGATAATTTAATGACCAGAAACATGGAATAATGTGACAAACATAATGCCGTATAATTTTGTTCAAGCCTTTTATCAAACACATGTTACACATTTATCTTATTTACTAAATTAAAAAAGCGCATACCATTTTAAATTAATCATAGCAACCTATTATGGATAATCAGAAAACATCTAACAATAAAAAGCACAACATAAAAGTAATCAAAGAAACATACAAAGATAAATTGCTCAAATTATTATTGGTGCCAACATGAGCCATAAATGGGTCAGAGTTGAACTCTAATGATAGTTTTAACTGTAAGTGAGATAGATGAACTTACTCCTAAAACTCAATCATCTCGTAGTATACCCTACCGTGCAATGGGTATGTCCTTGTCGAGAGACTGAGAAATATCATGTCCTGAAAACAGCATACACAAACTAATCAAATGACAGTTAAAATGAAGAATGAAAATATACGTGAATTTATTGATGAAAACATGTCATACCCGGTTAACATTGTATACGTGAGATGTTGGATCAATTTTCTTCAACCGAGTTTCATCTATAAATCACCATAAAATGACCTGAGGATTCCTACCTTGTCCTATAAAAGTTGAAACAATAGTGGTTATCAACAAACCAATTATATGTCAAGAATCCAAGATTATTGCCTTACTAACCTCACAAAAACATAAAAGATAGTGGAAGTGCCAACCTGCATGGTTTGAGCTGCAACATTCCTGTGTGCCCTACTTGACTACAAATAGACAAGGCACAATGAAATTGGTATCACGAAACTGATATAATAACACACATGTTAGTTTAGTATAATCTTCAAAAACCTGATTACAATTGCTACATTAACATAGTTATTTACAATTATTAATCCAAATTGTAATTGGATTAATAACTGTGTGAAAGGATTTTACAATATATAAGTTAGTAACAATTTTTTTCTTTCTAAATTAACATACCATATTCAATTTTCAAGTAAACCAAATAAAATCACGAACGTCATTTGATATCCAATTGTACAATCACAAACCGTCATTATTAATGGTTAAAAAGGCAATAAAATTGAGCAATTCAATTTACCTAGCCCCAACTTCAGCCCCCAATCCCACAACCAATTTAGCTCCCAAACTGACCAATTTCAGTCCCCAAACCCACCCATTTCAGCATCCAACTTCGTCACCCAAACCCAAACCAACCCATTTCAACCCTAATCCAAACACACCTTATCCTATTTTTATAGTGGTATGATCCTAACATATCCTAAGTCCACAGCAAACACATTTGCTGTTAACTTGGGTTAGAAAGGTTTGCATATTATATAACAGTAAAATGTGTAAAAGAACCCCTAAGTACACCAACCAACCACACATAAGGCCTAGTCTTATACTTTCATATAACTTACCTAGATGTTTATGGGTTGAAACTTTTAGTTGGATTTTAAAAATTAGCCATTTGGCTCACTGAGATGAAATCTTTAACAACTTTAAATAAATGAAATGAATATATGTTTTGCTTGGCCATTTTTGTGATGGGTCAATGTGCGTACTCAGAGAGATGGAGAAAAATACCTGAGGATGATCAACTTCCAATGAATGGGCTTTTTTTTCTTTAGTTTTAGCTGCCACGGTGTTTCATCTATGAAGAGTGAATCCATTGGCTTCCTAAATATAAAAAGTGGTATCAAGAACAGAACTTAATACTCTGTAATAATAAAGCTTAACACATCAATCTAGAAAACTATGTGTAAGATAATTATGTGTTTTATACTTTTATGTGTGCAGATATCGTTTAAGATTTGGCTTTTTGTCATGTTTAATAGAGATGGTGTAGTCCCAATCAAAATATGTTATCAATGTATAACTATTGACCAAATCTATATACACACACTTTCAAACTTGAACTTCATACCAGAACATGAGCATCAAGAATTGGTTGAAGTTCAGTAACTTCCACCATTCCCATCAAGATATTGTATAATGCGAAAAAGAAATCCTCCTGGTAACAAAACATGAAGTTGTATTAATAGGTAGCTAGTAACGTGTTATCATATATTATGAGAACATGACTAAAAAAAGTTCCACTCTTTAAAGCAGATCATACGATTGCGATAAGTGGATCCATAAATTCCATTAAATGTAACATATGTGTCACAATTCTCAATTTCCGGTCATTTTGCAAACTTTAAAAATTTTTACTATTCATCTCGGGAATTTACTATTCATCGGTTACTATTCATCATTTTACTATTCATCATTTTTTAAGTCGATTTGATATTTTGAAAGGTTATTTCAAAATCTTACTATTCACAAAACACTATTCATTCCCGGAGAAAAATTTATATTCATGATTTTTAATCATCATTTTTCGTAAACTAGGTTTACGAGTATCAAATTCGCGTAACCGTAAGGGTTTAGTTGCGTATTCATGAAACATCACTGAGAACACTACTTATAGACTAAAGTTAGCCTACATATCATCAGTTACATCATTTTCATATCAGTTCATGCATGAGTTTGCATATTTCGTTAACGTATATTTTTTTTGAATAATTGATCCGACACTCCCAATAATTATCCTGATATATTTTTATACTCGTTTTAAGACTATAAAAATTATATAATTATTTTACCCGATGTTTTGAATTTATTTTGGTATATAAATTGTTATATATATATATATTTACGACGGTTTTTGTAAATTCTAATCGACAATTATTTATTCAGTCAATACTTGCGAGAAATGTATTTTTATAATTTTTATGACTACGATATATTTTATTTTGTTCCGTTAAAATCGATTTCTAGCTAACGCTACACTTAATAATTAATTTTATGTATCAAATACACACTATACTTAACTTTAAAGGTATTTAACTAACAAAAATACACAACCTTTATCCCCAAAAACCCCCTTGCCGACCAAACCACCCTTAGTCATCATTTTAAAAAAGTCTTGCAAGATAAAATGTACACATACACAATTTTAGACTAGATATTTACATTATACTCATATTATACTAAATGAAAACACATAGCTTACACATAGCAAAAGGTGAAAACAATATATAAACTCTCTCATTTCTTCTCTAAGATTCGGCCAAGCAAGAACCAAGGAAGAAACCATAAGCTTTTCAAAGATCAAGTGATAATCATAACTCTAGTATACTTCTCTAATAGGTTTTGAAATAAAAACCAAGAAGTATTTAGGAACCTAGTTACTTAAACCTCATCATACTACTAGTAAGTGTTCTAAATATTTTTACTACTCTTTCATAATCTTACTTGAGCTATTTTATCATCCTAGTACAAAAACATGCAAGTATCATATGTATTCATACCATTTTTATTAGTTTTTATTACTTATAATGAATATAAACTATCCTATAATTATTCCCATGAAACATATCATTATTGATGAAGTTTAGGAACCCATGACACCTTAAGAAGGTGTATGGTAGATTTAGATTAGATTTGGTGTTGATTTGAAATGGTTGGAACAAGTATTACACTAGAAAAATCATTTTCGACAACTTATAATTAAGGGCTGTTCATTTTTATAAAATCTGAAAATTTCGACAGGTCATGGATTATTTTGGGCTAGATATTCAGAAAATAGACTTTAAAACGAAACCGTGGTTGCTTGAACGGGTTAAAACGGATTTATAACGAAGAAGTTACGCATTTTTCAAGTTTTGCGACGAAAACTAATTTTCTGAAATAATACTTGCTGTCAAGGGTTATTTAAGCGGCAAAAATGAGTTTAAAGCATTATATAAATGAGTCGATTTATCAAAAATATATTAGTATACATTAACACGAAACTAAGGATATATAAAACGGACTTATAACGACTAAGTTACACGCGTTTTAAATATGGCTATCGTAACTATTTATCACAAGTATTAACACTTGCATATTTTTATTAGACCAAAATGGTTATCGCAAGTGACCATGTTTGAAGCCATTTTTCATATCGATAGAATACTTTTGAGAAAACGATGTCTACAAGTAAAAGTGAGTTCACCTAGCCTATTTTCCAAAATGTTTAACCGTTTGTCAAACGAATGTATAACGAATAATATACGATCACTCAAAATTAGTCATTTTCATGAATTGTCAAAGTATATTATTTTACGACGAAAAACTATAAATTCTTGTTCTATTTCTAAACGACTATCGTGGGATGTTGTTTCAATATATGTAAGCGTAAAGTATTTTTTCAACTTGACAAGACGTTATAAACTCATTTTTCGACGATAAACTTTATTTTCAAATGCACAAGTGGTATGGATATCATATGAGTTTGCATGCACAACATTATTTCATGACTTATATTAGAGCATATCATTCATATTAGGTTGCAGATAGAGATTGCACCTCATTTAAGTGTATCCACTTTTGTCATCATAATTATTGGCATCAGGTGAGTATTCACAATCCCCTTTTTACCGTTTTTACTATATGTTGGGGCGAAATGCATGAACCATACTTGAACTAAATTGATTTCTATTTTATGAACTCTTTTGAATTGAACCTTTGAACTTAATTATGAAATTATGACTTGTTTGAACTTATTGAACCGTATGTGCTATGACCTAAAAGTCTCCCTATGTGAACGGAGCAATACCAAGTCTCGCCTTATTGGTGGAGCGTGCATTGTCTCCCTATGTGAACGGAGCAATACCAAGTCTCGCCTTATTGGTGGAGCGTGCAAATTCTCCCAAGTTCGGAGTGTTCTTAATTGTATATAATAGTTGTATGATGTACCGTTCGTACATTCGCATTGTTAGTCTCCTATTAGTAGGTAGTATGGATAGCGCTATTAGAGGTCGGCCAACCTCTCGTTCACTATGTTACGGGATCATATTATTTATTCTAGGGGCTTTGCCTGGCATACATTATTATATACATGGTGTTATATTGTGAACTATTATGACAACGTGTACTTGACTACTAGACATACTACTTTTATGCAGTGGGTTGTGAACACACAGGTTGCAAGTTTTGTATGGGCGGAACTTGGAACTGAGTGGATTTACAATGCCTTTGCTTTGTAGACTATTTTCAATGACCAAAACCTTTGACTCCCTCTCTTAACAGTTTTCACATTATATGAAACGTGTGTACTCACCAACTATTTTCATAGTTGACCTGTTTTCTCTCATGTATTTCAGGTGATCGTTAGTAAGCTTTTCTTCAAGGTCTTTGCATAATGAACTTTTCACATGTCACTACTAATCATTATGTATTATAACGCAATCTTTTGGGAACGAAACTTTATATTATATTTGCCGATGTCGGCTAAACTAGTATTGTAATAATGTATTATTTCCTTTAAATCTTAAACGTTGGTATGTTCTATTATCTTTTGCTTATGTTCCTTTTTAGTTGCACCTCGTGTTTCCGCCTTCTGCGGGGTGTGACAATACGCTTGGTAACGAAACCATTCTGGTGCAGCATATGGTGCATCTATCTGAAATGATTATGAACCAATGAGCCAATAATGTGTTACTCACTTCAAAATCCCACAGTCGTGCATTATAATCCTGAAAGGTATTGGAAAAGAATATAAAACAGATGTTACATTGTGATGCTATATATATGATTGAAGGCATGTGTTAAAACACCTCAGTTACCGTGTTCACCAATATACAATTGGTATTAAATTGGGTATAAGCTAGATGCCTCCTCTTATGTGTAAAAGACAAGCCATGAGCTACTCCTACTGCTATTTTAAGTTGTGCGAGCAAAGAAAGTGAAGTACCTGATGGCTCTGCATATACGGTCATCAATAATTCAGTAAGTGCATTTGTGAACGACTTTAATGGATGGCATATAAGAATGACAATAGATGTTGGTTCAGTACGAATTTTAGAAACATCCAATTGGTGAGATGAAAATCTAAAAACCGAGTGTGTTGTTCACAATTTAACTAAAGTGTATACTTACCTCCAGAAAGAAGTTCATCCAAACTTGGGTCCGGAATGTGCTTAAACACAAAACAATTCTTTCTCATTCAAGCAATATCCTAAGAGTCTGACAAGGTTCAGATGATTGTATTATTCAGCTGTATGGATAATTGATTCTCACTGCTTTTCTTGATATACTGCCACAACATACTTAATTCAGATCTTTTCATGCCTCTGCAACTTATGGAATAAAAACAATTACCATTTATGATAAATACATACGTTTGAAATATATGGTATGTGAAACAATATTTATACCTCCATCAGTTTGAATCATTGTATTATATTATGTAATTTTATTAAATAAAAATGATGGCTTATTGATCAACAATAGAACATGATATGGTACCTTCATCAGTTGCAACTATTTAGAATATCTAATAAATTTCTTCGTCATCCATTATCATTATCCAGTCCATCATACACCTACTAAACCGATTAATAGACACAAATTTATGCCAAACTGACAACAAACGTGATATCGATGAAAATGGTAATGAATTTGAACAATTAAAACTGACCTTTAATTAGCCTTTGGATCACCGTGATTTAGTGTAGCAACTCAAGCTTGTCTTGCCAGTTTGTTAGGGGATTGATGACTTGCGGGCTTAACTCTACCATCATCGTCTTCTTCATCTTCATCTTCTTCCTCAATCATGTCCTCGTAAAACTCATCTTTAATCTCGTGATCATCTTGATCGGTGTCCGGATGTGGCAAGTGATGGTCTTCATCTTCTTCCTAATCTTTGCAGCATTCATCATCTCCATCCTTATCTTCATCAATTTCATCTCCTTCGTGCCCTGACATATCCTCCTTACCTTCATCAAGGCTCTCACGAATATCAGGTTGGATTTTAAACCTTATTTCCACATAACCAAGACCATTATCAAGACCCTTTGTCTCCTCGTAAGTCTCGTGCATGTAATCATCTTCACTTGGAGGAAAAACCCCGTCAATGTCCTCGATCATGTTCCATGACATCCGTAATGTGATCGATCCACCATAAGCCTTATAAAGGTTAAAATACTTGACAACTTCTACTCATTCCATCAAGAGTAGCAGTTGGAGTTAACACTATCATATTTGGATCGCCAGAGGCACTGGATCGCAAATAACTCGTGAGGCGCCTAGACTTAGTGTGCTTAGCAACTTCACTTTATCATTTTCCATCACTAAACACCTCAAGATTAGGATAAAAATATAATATACTCGAGGTCGTATTGTTGGGGTATAAGCACAATCTAAGGGCAATAAGCTATAAACAAATAAGCACTTAAATTTCCACAATAGTCTGATGTTGGAACAACATACTTCAGCAGCTAGGGGGTACTTTAAGCTTCTTTTTAAGCTTGTAAAGCTTCTCAGTACAAAAGTGTACGAAAGCATCAACAACAATAGATTCACAACAATACTTTATTCAAACCAAAGCCTCAATAGTCAGCTTAGATTAAACCAACAGTAGTATCCAAAGTGTTACAAGGTTAGGTTAATGTCAATGAGACAATAACCAAACAAATACAAAGAAGAAGAAAATAAGATCAGTACAATGATCTGAAAGAGAGATTGTAAGACAATGACTGCACACTTAGTTGTGTCTAACCCTAGATTAGGGGGAGGATTAAATAGAAGAAAAAGATACACAATGACCCCCTCAACGGTCATAAATAAGCATCAGCAGAAATGGACAATCATCAGCAGAAAAGAGAACTTAAACCATTTATGCTTTGTCCAAGAATAACCCCTGTAATAATCCTGCAATAAACATAACTTGAAAACCATTAGCAATTGATAGAATGACATGTTTGCCACAGATTATGACCACAAATTCTAACATTCCCCTAAATCATTGGGCAAACATATCAAACAATATCAATTTTTCACACAAGAATTTATGCCGATAAACAGGAAGGTTTTTGTAAGGATGTCTCAGCTTGATTTGAAGAGCCAATCTTTTGGCATTTATAACACCTCTTGCAATTTTTTCCCGATGAAGTGAACATCAATTTCAAAGTGTTTTGATCTTTCATGAAAAGCAGGATTGAAGAAGTTGTAAAGCGATTTGTTATCACAAAAGAGATTAACAGGAGATTGATATCAACTTTTAGATCTTTTAAGATTTTTGAATCCAAATAATTTCACAGCAGCAGAGACATTGATCTATACCGCTCGTGGAAGATTTTGAAAGGGTGTTTTGTTTTTACTTTTCCATGAGATCGACAATCATTAAAGAAAACACAATAACTCGTTATGATTTCCGGTTTTCTTGCATTTAGCCCACCGCATCACTATACCCTTCAAGATGATTTTCGAGTTACCGAAATTATACCTTAGACATTTTCCGGAGCTCCTTTCGGATATCTCGTAACATTGAGGGCACATTCTCGATGAGATTTCGGAGGAGAATGCATATATTATGCCGCACAATGAACCGAGTATGAGATATCGTGTCCGTATGGGTGGGATAAATAAGTTTCCCAAGTAACTTCCGATAGCCGATAATGTTAACAAGAAAGGGATCATCGTGAGTGGGTATGTATGGAAGAACAGAGTTGGGTTCCATGGGAGTGGACACAGTGTTTGCACCCAAGAAGTCCAAATTTTTGAGAAGTTCAAGGCAATATTTTCTTTGGGTGAGACATATGTCATTACCGCTTTTAAAACCTCAATGCCAAGAAAATATTTTTAAGTTTCCCAAGTCTTTGATATGAAATTTAGATTTTAGAAATTCTTTGAATAGGTTTATCTCATCAATGCGCTTCAAAGAAGCACAATGTCATCCACATAGACAAGCAAAGCAATAAACTTGTTATTCTCTGCTTTGATGAACAACGAATGATCATTGACTGATTGAACAAAGTTATTTTCTTTTAATACACTAACAAGTTTTTCATTCCATTTCCTGGGAGCTTGTTTAAGGCCATACAGAGACTTGACAAGTTTTCAAACTTGATTCTTATTGTTTTCATTACAGAACCCCTTAGGGATGGTCATATAGACATCCTCATCAAGGTCTCCATACGTAAAGGCATTGTTAACATCAAGTTGGAAAAGAGGCCATTTGTTTTTCATACTAAGGCAATAAGACATCTAACAAGAGACATTTTTACAACAGAGAAAAGGTTTCATCATAGTCTATTCCTTCCCTTTCGTTATAACCTTTAGCAACTAATCTAGCCTTGTATCTATCAAATTCACCATTGGCTTTATATTTGATTTTGAAGATCCATTTGTAACCAATGGGAGTTCTATTAGGTGGAAGATCGCTTATATCCCAAGCATGATTTTCATTTAAGGCCTCAATTTCGTAGTTCATAGCATCAACCCAATTCACAAGAATAGCTTCTTCATAATGTAGGTTCAATACTTTTATTTAGACTAGAGGCAAAGCAAGAGTTATCTTTGTTAAGATTAGAGTAATTAACGACCTTTTCAACACCATATTTAACTTTCCCTTCAACAATAAAATCATTAAGAGTACTGGGCAGTTTGGAAACTCTAGTTGACCTTCTAGCAGTAGTGGCTGGAAAGCCTTCTTCTTGTTCAGAGTTCTGATTTAAATCAGAGGATGTATCAACAGAATCAGAAGATGAATCAGCAGAATGTGATTCATGTGATATGGTGCCCTCAGGGTGTGTATTTTCATCTATGGATGTTGTAACAAGTTCATCATCCCCAGTAGGATGACCCAACACTGTGCCATCATCATAGGATGTCACTCTCCCTTCATCATTGGGACTTGTTTGTGAGTCAAAGAAATTTTTGTGATTTAAATCTTTAGGCACATAAGTTTCAACAAAAGGTTTTGACAAAGATTTTTTCATTTTGAAAGGAAAAACAGTTTCATAAAATTTGACATCTCCGAGTAAAGATATTTTTTGTTTCTAAACTTAAAAGTTTATAACCTTTTTCTCATTTGAATACCCAATAAAACACTTTTTCGCACCTACTACCGAATTTATCGTAGATGTTGAGAATGGTGGCATAACATAGGCACCAAAGACTCTAAGGAGAGAGAGTGAAGGGTCATGCCCATACACAAGAGAGAAGGAGACTTGCGGACAACATCAAGAGGTAACCTGCTTATGACATAGGCAACCGTTAGAACACATTCGTGCCAAAGATATAGAGGTAATTCCCCCAAACATAAGGGATCTAGCCACATTAAGGAGATGCCTATGTTTTCTTCTCGCAATACCATTTTGTTGTGGTGTATAAACACAAGAGGTTTGATGTAAAATTCCTATTTCATGAAAGAAGTGTTGAAGTTTGTTATTGACAAATTTCGTCCCATTATCACTTCAATATCTTAACATTGTGTTCAAATTGATTTGATAGCATATGAGTAAAGTTGACAATGGAAGCATAAACATCATCCTTTCCTTAAGCATATAAACCCGCATGTACCACCGAGTAGTCATCAACAATGGTTATATTTGTAACCATCTTTGCTAGTGACTTTATATGGTCCCCATACATCTAGATGAACAAGTTGACCAATTTTAGTTGATTTATGTTCACTTAGAGGAATGATTCCCGGTTTGTTTAGCTTTATTTCAAGTATCACAAAGATGGTCGATTCGGATGTACTATCAAGTTTAAGAGTGGGTTTAAGATATGTAGGACTTGGTCGAGGATGACCAAGTATTTGATGCCGATATTTCTAGAAACATGACAAACAGATATGCGTTATTAGAAGTAATCTTACATGTAGAATCAATATCAAACATATATAACCCATTGCATTGTTTACCAATCCCCACAATCCTTTTTGATGTAAACTCAGATATAGCAATTAGATTCATTAAATCCAACAAACATCTTATTGTCTCTAGCAATCTTATGAGCAGACAACAGACCGACATTGTACTCGTGAACAACCGTAACATCAAAAGAGTTAGGTCATTATTGACTTTAAATCACCAATTTTAGTAATTAAGGCCCGAGTACCATTGGGATGACTAACAGCTAGACCAAGATTTGAAATGTCAACAACATTGATTAAAAATTTGCGAGACATATCATGTGTCGATTTGCACCAGAGTCAACAATCCAACCAAGACCGATGTTTCCGATAAAGTTTTGTGTTGTTATTAAAAATTGTTGAAGTTTATGTTAAACTTGACACTACCATTAAATAAAGTTCCCGAAAATTTTTACATGCCATGTTGGCATTAGTAGAAGACACATTGTTGTCATTAAGAAGACTCATAAGTCCGAGAGTCGCTCATTAGACAAAGAGATGGAGAGTTGCTAGTTCTATTATCGTGACATGATTAGCATCGGTGGAAACATTGTTATCACGAAAGGTTTGGCATTAAGGTTCCTTTTGACATATCCAAGCAGGATAACCAACAAGATCATAACATCTATCAACAAGGTGACCAAGTTTTTGTAGTTAGTACATTTGAGATTCATGTTTAGTCCTCTGTTGTTTGAGTCATATACAAGATTAAAACCGTAACCTTTATTGAAACCGTTGTTGTTAAATCCTTTTTGTTATCAAAATATTTTCCACCATCAAGGGTTTTTGCAAAGAAAAGCAAGAGCATTGGGTAATAGCGAGCTATTCCCGGATGAAACATTTCGTGGGATTCTTCTCCGAGACAACAGAGAAAGCGCTTTGACATTAGGCAAAGGGTCTCTAGTTAAAATATTACTCGATGGGAACATAGGAGTCATCAAGACCCATAAGAAATTGCATTAATTTGATTAGCTGATTATGTTTTTCAAAATGTTTTGCAGCCTCCACAAATAATTAAGGTTGTTGTAATAATCAGCAAGAGAAGACCCATTTTGACTAAGAGAGTTTATATTTTTATGCAAATTAAAAATAGTGAACCATCAACCTTATCATAAGTATCTTTAAGGTCATTCCACATTTCATAAGCGGCTTTGGCATAGATAGCTCCAAAGAAATAATTCAGATCGAGAGAGTTAAGAATCCAGTGATAACAACAGAGTTAAGTGTATCCCATTGAGTAGCAATAATAGGATTCGAGTCATATCTTAAGCAAGTACCATCAATAAATCCTAACTTATTATGATTCCTTAAGGCAAAGGTCATGGCCATTTTCCATATTTTATAATTTTCTGCTCCAATGAGTTTGATGGAAATAGGAGTACCATTAGTGTTGTTAGGTGTAAGTATAAAGCATCACCAAAGATAAGTTTTTTCAAGGAGGAACCACCACCGTGATTATCATCACCAACAACCATAAGAAAGACAGAAGATAACAACTAATGCAGATGAATGATAAGAGACAATAAGAATAAGAACATGAAATTAAGAAACAACAAGAACCAAGCTCATGAACTGGGTAAACCGTAGCAGTAATCATACCACCTGAGGTGGCAGATCAAGATGTTAGTCTACCCGCTTGCACCCACAAAGACTTAGGTATCGTTGTTGAAGATGAGAGTAGACTTACGAGTAATATGCAATGAAGTAATAAATCACAATTACCCTAGATTCACTTAGTCTAGGGCTAATTGAGAATAAGAGATAACCAAATGATCGCGCCAATAGTAATAATAGATAACCAGAGATAACCACCTTTTGAAACCCAAAATAGCTTTTGATTGTTGCTGTGATTATGAGCCTGAAGCTCTGATACCATGTACGAAAGTATCAGCAACAATAGATTCACAACAATACTTTATTCAAACCAAAGCCTCAATAGTCAGCTTAGATTAAACCAACAGTAGTATCCAAAGTGTTACAAGGTTAGGTTAATGTCAATGAGACAATAACCGCACAAATACAAAGAAGAAGAAAATAAGATCAAGACAATGATCCGAAGAGAGATTGTAAGACAATGACCGCACACTTAGTTGTGTCTAACCCTAGATTTGGGGAGGATTAAATAGAAGAAAAGATACACAATGACCCCTCAACGGTCATAAATAAGATTAGCGTAATGGACAATCATCGGCAGAAATGAGAACTTAAACCATTTATGCTTTGTCCAAGAATAACCCCTGTAATAAGCCTGCAATAAATATAACTTGAAAACCATTAGCAATTGATAGAATGACATGTTTGCCACAGATTATGACCACAAATTCTAACAAAAAGGACCTTAAACAGATTTAGACCATGTCCAAGAGAGGACAAAAAAGCAAGTTTTCAGAAGTTTGAAGCTTATGAGAACTTTTAATCAAATCTGATATGGAGGGGTGTGGAACAATTTATGTTGATTAGACAGAAAAAATGGACAAGTGATTGTTTCTAAAACTATTTTTAAGCTAGCAGATGCTAATGAAACTTTATAAAACTTGAAAACTGTTAAACTTTGGACACTAAACTTTATATAAAACTAATTTTTTTGGATTTTCAAATGATTTAAGACCCTAAAAATGACTTGGGAAAGTGACTACTTGGACTGTTTTGAAACCGTGACAGCAAAGTTTTTACAGATTCAAAATTAACCCAAAAGATTTTGACACTTTGTGACACTGACTCAGAACTAAACACAGACCAAAGGAGAGTCAAATGACTCAAAAACAATAACCAAATTAGACTTATACTACTAATTCAAATATAAGCTGTTTAAATAAAAAAATTAGACCCAAACTTATCAAGTGAACTAAACTGCCTCAATACTAATGGCATTGACATCGGTCCACAAGATTCCACCAATTTGATCCTATTGAGAAGCAAATAGCAATTCAGGTATATTTCATTTCGAAAGCAAGAAAAAGTGGTCATTGGCTTATTTCCCTATATATAAGTTTCTTAAAATCGCAAAGAATGCATATAGCTCTAGTTTAAAGGCATCTTGTATTTATAGATACTCCCTAACAGGTTATTTTCTCCTACAATAGGGTCATTCTATATATGTAAACAACAATGCCAAGGATTAGTACGGGTTTTTGATGAAGCTTAATGCTAAATTTAAGGAGTATCTATATTGTAAACATGAAATAAGAGAATCAGATGGAGGATCAATTCCTAATTAAGTGAACCTCTACAGACTCGGGTTCTTTTGGTAGGTGTAATACAGACTTCGTATGATATTCCTTTTTTCGACAGTGCATTCACCAAATAATAAAGTAACATGCATTCTGTATCCACTATTAGAGAGCCTAAGCACAAGAATCAAAGCAAGGGAGGATCGAAGAGCTTACACAGCAAGCAAGCGAGAAGGAATACCTCAAAGGCACCGAGGCAAGGTCTTTCACGCATGCGCTTCTCCATTGATACATTAAAAAAAAACAATCATGGAAATGGAGTCTAAGGAGGGAAGCTCCCATGCGCTTCTCCCTTGATACAACAAATCAAACCACTGAGCCAACTGCCTCAAAAACACTCGGGAAACTTCTCTAGTAGAATTCGTGTGTGAGCTGACCTGAAGAGGTAATGCTCATCAAGCATAAGATATATTAGGATATAAAAGAAAATATAAAAGAAGTAAGAGTTGAGGGGAAAAAATACCCTTCATATCACATGTATGCATGTACTTTATGAAAGCATATCCTCTCGGTTTGTTTGTGTCTTTATCAGCGATCAAGCGAACCTGGAACTCTTAAGGGTTAAAAGTACAGACTCTATACAATTACGATCAAGGATCTGTTAATTCATATAAACAGAAGTTGTACCCGTTGATCATTCAAATGCACAAAATGCGCGTACTAAAATAAACGTTATTAGATGAAAACAGGTTATGTAAGAAAAAATAAATTGATAGATTATGACCATGTCAAACCTAGTGCGATACTATGAAATTAGTCTCTCCTCAAGCCCATTATGATCATGGGATTGAATATGTTTTACATGTTGTCTATGAGGACGATGGCTAAAAAGCTCGCTAGTCGAGTACGATTTTGATCTTCGCTCGCATCGTGACACCATGCACTAAAGGCCCGACAAAGTAATATGTTTGCAAATTGGATTCCCTCCAAAAGATTAAGAAAAATGTAAGAAGAAAAATAAATATTATAGAATTTTCCATTTTAATCTTATTGTATTAGAGATCGCTAGAGTCTTTTACCCTCGTGTCATCAATCGGTGAGTCACCGACAAAGACATCGTGGGTTCACTTTCTAAAATGAAACCTGGTATTAAAAAGAAGAGGTATAGTATATGAATAAATACCTTGAAAGGAATCATGTAACGGATCGCCACATATCTATTAAAGCTATTTATGGAAGTCAACAACTTGACGTTGCGTGTTGTTATTGTTGGACTACCTTGTCGATTCATTAGAGGATGCTTAATGAAGTAATAGATTATGCAATTCCTGAAGCTAGATATGCTCAAATGGTTTGACATGGATGATCCCACATGATAAATAATCCTCGAGTAAGGTTTATTCATATGAACAGCCATTGATACAATCATAGCATTAATCACCATGTCTCTTGGAATCTACATGTTTTTATATGCAAAAGATGCATTTTTTACTTGTTCAAGTGCAGGTGATTAATTTTTAAAGAATATCACACCTGTAGATAGAGAGATAACTCACCAAATCAAAAACTTTGTCAGGATCACAGAGAAAGCACGAAGTCCGGCCTTTACCATATGATGCAATAAAGCCATTGATGGTTCTGGAAAGTACAGATCTAAGTTTATGTTCACATTTTTTGAGTGAAACAACATTATTCATGGTCATATTAAGAAGAATAAATTGAAATGTTAACATTTTCCGTAATAATAAAAAAAGTGTAGCATTTAAATTACCTGGTGCCTTCGATCCATCCTGGGAACGTGTTAGGATCGTATTTATGGTTGATTTAGTGAATTGGGAGGTCTTGGAAGATGAAAGATCTATATTAATTTTAACATGGCAAGTACAAATCTTCAGTCAACACTTTGTTCTATTAAATCTTTCACTATTTTTCCCGAACAAGTGTTGAGGGGGAGAAAGTAATATTTTTTGGTTTCATAAAACCTTGTACTTCCATGTTCTCAAAAATATGTTGTTTCTTCTAAAATGGTGGATACGTTTCTTGTCAAATACTCTCCTCGTACTCAAATGTTTTTCAAAATTCATTATTTCAAAAGTCGAGGGGGAGTATCGTTAAGTTTCTTGTCTTACATGTGTTTTGTCTAACCTAAACGAAAGTTAATGGATCTTGGTTGGAACCTTCTGTGAGGTTGAAGGACTGAATGTGTCAACTTGGCAAATTAATTTTAACAAAATCATTTACTCCTAAACCACCAAGATCAAACGCCCAAATCAAATCTTCTAAACCGCTCAAGCTCATAATCAGAAGTTCTAAATTGTTTTGATCAAGATTCTAAACAAGGATTTTTCAAATCCAACGGTTAAAACTCTTTAAACTGCTTTTGGAAAATTGTTCACTCAAGGAATTGGGTGTTTATGCATACAAGTGTTTGGATTGAAATGAGTTGTGTTAAAGCCTTTCTTAGTGTTTATTAAACTTGTTTCAATCGTCAAAACCATCCCGAATATTAAATTTCATTAATTTGAATTCTAGGTTCTTTATGCTCATCTAGGGCTTTTCTATTTTGTGATATGTTATTAGGTAGTCAAGAAAGTGTTAGAATAAGTTTATATGCATGTTTTTTGAACCTTTAAATTAGCCTAGAAACATCTAAACTGTATGAATTTAAGTTTTAGGTTTTTAGGTTCATCTCCATAAATCTTCTCGATTCTGTGGTGGAAATGTGTTAAATCTTGTTCCATTGCAATCATATGACATCTAGGACACCCGTAAACATTCTTGTTTGATTTGTGTAGCTATATCCTTACACGTAGATTAAGGGTTTAGGGTTTAAGTAATTTTACGCCTAAGTCTTTCTCGTGTATCCGATATGTTCTTATGCTTGTTTTGTGATCTAAAAGATGTTTGGAATTAACGCAATCAAGTTTTCATGTTTATAGTTAACAGTGTTAATTATTCGTAATGTCGTAATCTTCAGTGTTCAAACCGTTACGCTTAAAGAATACTTTTATGCGCGAAGGTAACGCTTAAGAGAAATCTTACGCGTAACTCTTACGCATAAGAGGTCTACAGATGGATTACGCTGTATCTTGGAAAGATATTCAGAACAAGGCTTACTACGATAAGCTTTACTCTTACGAGTAAACTTTATGCGTAACATCTTGATTATTCCTACGTGTAAGCCTAAAGCCTTGAACTTGTCTTACGCAGAAGAAACTCTTATGCATAAGCTTGGTCTTACGCTTTGCTTACTCCTACTCATAAGCTCCTTTCACGCATAAGGATCCTTGTTAATCATAACCCACCTGCTCACTACATTTTGGCCTATTACGATATGTTACTTGTTAAATGTTACGATAAGTCACAAATACCGATGTTTCAGATAAGCTACAAAAGTTAATATGTTGTGTGTTAAGTGAAATAATTGGACTTTGAAATTTCAACATGTTCACGTAACTTATCACATCAACTTAAATCAATTGGAATAATGTGACTTAGGACTTGTAACCGATATAAACATGTTACCATCAAACAAGGAATTAGATAATAAATCGACTAAAACAAACACATTATGTTTCCATATGTCTGCTTTTTGTCTAATGTCTTTCGTATCACAAAATGGTCGCAAATCAAGCAATCATCAATGCCCAAACAGAGCTCTTGATGGCAAACACATTCCTAGTGGATACGACAAAACAATTGGCAAGAACAATCTCCATGTCATCTTCAACAACTTCATATGCTCATAATCATCTTGCAGAATTGTGTGGACATCCTTCGCAACATCCATTCAAATTCATGCTCACAAAGTCATCCCGATGATGAGTATGATTCAATGGAAGAGGAAATAAAATTTCATAAGACATTAAAGCGTAAAAGGATGGAATACCATGCTTCAACCTTTCCAGTTAATCAACCCGGTGGGGCAGGAGGGTAAAGTAGTAGTCCTCCACTTATGGAAGATCCATTGCAAACATCTCTTACCCCATCCGATCCGGTTAATCAACTCGGTAAGGATCAGGGTGTCACTGTTACCACAACTGTTGAAATGAAGCAACCACAACAACAACTAAAACAACCGCAAGAAGAAAAAGCATGGTGAAGATGTGGATTTATATGACGAAGGAGATTACGATCATGATAAGGATGAAAGAGTCACTGATGATGATAATTCGGTGACTGAAGAGGAAATGATGTGAAAAGAGGTCAAGAAGTCGCTAGAGTCAAGAGGAAAAGTTAAAAGGAATCGACAACTACATAGTTGACAATCCAACACACATACCTCAACAGTCTTCTGAACCATTTTTTTGACACTTCCACCAAACCCAAATCATCATCTAAATCATCACCTCCATCAACAAAAGAAACAACTAAGTCAACAACAAAATTTGTTAAGAAGGCAACTCCATCCAATGATTCGACAAATGGTTAAGCAGGTTATCACCACTACACAACAAGCTACACAGCCACCACCATCTGATCAACCAAGGGATTCAGAAACCACACCACCAATGGAGAAAACCGTACGCTTCAAATCAAAGTGCGTGTTGAAGTTCTCCACCGGGTCGAATCTTACCTAAATTCTACACTTCATCGGAATCAATCAAGAACCTCAAGACAAAATCGCTCATAAACAAAAGTTTGGGTTTGTCTACCTAAGTGAAAATCATCATATTTGCTTCATGGCTTTCGATGAAATTCACTAAGTTCTATGACGCCACCGAGATGGTTCGAGATGGATTGACATATCGATCAAGGACATTAAGTTGGGTATAATCCGATTTAAGAGATGGAATTCAAAGGATCGCAAGGATGTTCGTTGATTTATCACTAGGATTGATGAATGTTTGATTCATCGGATCGATGCAACGGTTGGAGAGCTATGAGGAGGATGATCAAACTTTCCGATTCGACTTTCCAACGCCCTCGTAAAGTAGATGATCGTCTGTAATCATTGGGTACTCTCTTGATTGTGATTTTGTTTGTTTGATTATCTCGACAATGGCTTGTGCACACATAACAGTTGTACAACCCGTTTGTAATGAAAGGACCATGTGGTACGCCTGCCACAATCCTTATAAAAGGAGCGAAGCTTTACTTTTGAGTAAAACCTATCAAACCTTTCACTTTTAAAGGTTTTGCTCAAAAGAACAAGTACTTCCCTTATGTTTTTCAAAACCTCAAAAGTTAGTATTACTTGTTGAGGAGAGTATTTGCTAAACTTTGTTCACAAAATTGTTCTTCGTGATAATCTTCCTACAAAATTTAAATGGTCATATTTATTATCGAACGTTATCAAAATAACATTTATATATGCCATTTTGAGGGGAGAAAATTATTGTGATAAGAAATATGTTGATTTGCTATTAAAACGTCGTGTGAAAAGACTTAACCCATGAATTGACGGGATCCGAATAAATATACATTGAAAAGATTTGTCTTCCAAAGACTTATCCAAGTAAATTGTACCTATTCAAGAAGTTCTTGATAGACATGAACTTTGACGGGTTTGACAACCTTTCGAGGTTTGTCCACACCTTCAAGGTAGTTATTAGAGCTAGTTGTCACCTAAAAGTCGACAATGTAACTCTTTAACTATGCAACGTAACCGTGTCCTCGGAGAATTGTCTATCTTGAGTCGATCAATTCAAAAGTGCGACTCTTCTCTCACCGTGATTTCGCCTAAACACTTAAGCACGTGTGGAGGGGAGTATTTCAAATGATCAAACTCTTACAAAGGTACAAAATGTTTTTCAATCATAACCACTTTGAGAGATTTTCAAGAAAATGGTTTTATGGCAACATAGGTTAGTCATGGAGTTATAAGGTGACTAAGGTTAGGAATAACTGTCTATGATCCGCCAGAGTCGGAGGGATCTACCCAAGGACATCACAAATAGTTAGTACTTAGAAGTCCTTAGGTATGATTATAAAAGGAGAAATGAGAATCGGAGAAAGAAGGAGTTGAAGAATTAAAACAAATGCAATGAAAAGTGGTGAAAAGAAATAGCCTCCGATTATTCAACTTAGGGCGCATAATCGGGTTCAATTCATATGCTACCGGGTCGTCACTAGATGACACCGGTATTGAAGATAAAAGTCGCCATGGACCCAAAGGACGCATGCACTAAACCTTCTTAGCCACTCAAGTTTCTCCCAATGAAGCTTGTTTCATTCTCACAGGAACCCTACGAAACTATCGGCTTTATAGAGATTGTCGGTATTGAAGAAGGAGACCTCTCCTAGTCTCCGCCAGAAACCAAAGTGCACTATTGAGTCTAGAGCCACGAGATTCATCAAAAGATCTCTTAGGTACACTTGACAACTCATCGCTTTGTCGTTCAACAAAAATGTTAGGAATTATAAAATTCCATAGTGAAGAGTCGGTCACCCCAAATGTTATCTAGCTTAAGTTAGCTCGTAGACTTGTCGTTAGTTTCCTTATTTAGTAGTTTATTTATTAGTTTGTAGCGTAGTATAGCTTAGTGCAACACCGTGGAGGAAGGACGGGTCTTTACCCATCGATGCCCGATCCACAATCCGATAGGAGGACGTATTGTTTGTAGATAAATACCCTTCCATCCATGGAAGGGTGTGGCTTCTTTGAATAAACCTTTCATTTTACATAGCAACTCTCTTTCAAGAAACCTCCTCTCAACTCTCTTCATCTCTCTAAATGGCTTTCTTATTTAATCATTGTCCTAGACCACCCGAAACATCAAACAACATAAATATTCACGATCCTACAATTGGTTTCAGAGCCAGGTTGTGTTGTTTTGATGATCTACATGGTTTCTTAATGCGGTTTGTTCGATTTCTTGCGAGTTGGTTATGTTTGATGTGGGTTGATGATGTTTTGATGAGTTGTTTATGATGGTCGAGTATGATTATAGTCAAAAACTGTTTTTACAAGTTGTTTGATTCTGCTTTTAAATGACTTTTTAAATACTTGGTTGTGTTATGTCTTTTGGTCAAAACTGAGTTGTTTATATCATGCTACCTTTTGTAACTTGACTCATATGTATTGTTTTGGGTTGTCACTTTCTGGGTTCGTGATGTTGTCAAAATATTTGCATCAGTTTTGGTCTTTCAAGGTTGTCTAAACTGTTTTCCTCATGGTCTAACGGTCTTACATTGGTCTAATGAAATATCTTGCATTCAGCTTTCTGGGTTTTGTGATAAAATGATCAAGTCTTGCCTTGTTCTATGAAGCAATTTGCCTATTTCATCAAAGCGAGTTGACAGTATTGACTGTCCTTACTCAATGTATTCCTGGATGTGAGTCGTTATAATGTCCAGATACAATGAAAAGATGCGAGTTGCTATGGTCCATATGCGAGTTGCTCTCAACTCGCTTTTATGCGTGTTGCACTTGCTATTGAGCGAGTTGCTATAAGTATGCGAGTTGTGGACTCACATTTTTGAATGCGAGTTGTTAAAAGTGTACATGCGAGTTGTTGATGATGCAAGTTGAGTGATGCGAGTTGTGTGTACAAGATATGGATGCGTGTTGTTATGCTAGTTGAGAAAGAAAGATGTAAGACAGACTTGTTCCAAACCGACATCAACAAACCCTGAACACCACATCATCACAGATCCATGATACCTTTTCCAACTCAAACAATCATACAACAACAATCTATCCTAACTTCAATCGCATTTCAATTAACCTAAACCATGACTCGACTCCATTCTAAACAAGATCACAGATGTTGGTTTCCTTCGAGGCTTTCAATGTAACATCAAGACACTTTCAAGGTCTAATACTCGAAAGAAACTCATATCCTCACCGATCATTTTATGAAGCATGGCCTCAATCTCTCTTCGAACATAAAGTAAGAAGAATAAAAATAGTGTTAATCTCTTAAACTTTGGTTCATTCAAAGGTCACTACCGATGAATATATCACTAATAAGTGTACGTGACCTCAGTACATCTTGTTTACTAAGATCTCAGCCATTCTCTTTTTATTCGTGGTAAACACTTTGAGTTTTTCAAGACCTTCTAGGTTAGAATCACGAATTAGAAATTTGCATCATCGATCTATAAGTAAAAGTCTATGTCATATTCGAACTATAGGGTCAAAGATATATAACAACCTGTGTTATACTCTTTCCCTTGGTTCGCTTTTTCTAAAAATCGAAACAACTTCAAAGGTATGCTATCAAGAAATGCAAATCAAGTTGTATCATTCTTACCCGACCTTGTTGCCAAACCTTGAAACCGTCCTAAGTCATCAAGCCATCTCGTGGCGATGAGTATTAGAGGCATACAAGGGCGTATAGGATTTGATCTATGATTTCTGAGTGAGTCTTAGTGAGAGAAGGATACCAGTTGAGGCGCATGTATGAGAGATTAGGGTTTGGTTGGTAGGAGAGATTTTAGGGATTTGAGTGTGTAAGGTGATTTTTATACCCTGAGTAATTAGGTCAATCTATGCTAGATCGGATACTGTTTTTTCAAACCTGGGCCGTGTTATATGAACTTGGGCCGTGTAGTGTTGTCTTTTGATTTCTTGGGCCAAGTAGCTTCAATGGTTTATTGACATGAACGTGGTTATTGTTTGTGTAAGATTTGTTCAAAGGGCCACGTGAGTTACATTTGCAAGTTTCAACTTGTAAGTAATATTGGGATGCACACGGTTTAATTATATGAGTTTTATGAGACTTACAATATTTGAATCGGGTGCTAATGGACTATCGGTTTGAATGGGATAATCTGTGTTGAATATGACTTGATATTAGAATGGTGTTGATTATGGAAGATATTCGGGCCGTGCATTGATATTATCTTGGTTAAGTAAAATGGTTAGATTGAGCCCAATCAAAACTTGAACCATGGACGGGGATATTGATTGCTAACTTGTCTTGTATCTGGCAAAATGTCACGTTGATTGGATATGGACGACGCGTTGTTAGTTGATGATGCGATATGTGATAATGAGGTCTGATTTGGGGGGATGATGAGATTTGATGTGTTTTGAGGCTCGATGCTTTGGTTTATGCAGTTTCACGAAGGTTATTATGTCACGGCTAGAACTGAATGTTAAACACGGGTGACTACGGGGTTGTTGCTTGGTATTTCTTATTTGGTTTTGAGGTGACATTCTCCGGCACATTTACTTATTTCGTCTTCTTTCTTTCTACCCTTCCGCGAAGATGACTTGTTTGGGCACTTATAGAGGTGATAAAGACTTGGCTATTTAGGTACGCTTTGTGATTCTTTCTCTATTTACCCACAACGAACGATCACTCTTGTCTCACTCATTGAGAATGTCAAGAGGTTTTGTACATTGGGTACACCATTTCTTTTCACAAGGATTAGTACAAGTTTAAGCAACAAATCTGGGGAATAATACTTCATGATCAAGTTTGGCATATCGGGTCTACCTCTCCATGTTGTCACTACAATAGTAGACATAATGCGTGAATGATGTGTTTACCAAAGTGTTTATTGGATGGTTGATGATTCTGTTGATGTTGGAGTATGAATCGCCGATGAACCGTGCATGTTCCCTAAAATGATATTCACCGAAACCAAAATTGTCATAACACATTCAAGTCGACATTTTTACGGTTTTGTCTTGATTTTGTAAAATCCCGAAAGAACCTATTTCTCGGTTTAAATCATAGACTTGTAAAATCCGTGACAATGGAAACATCCCGGTATTAGTAAAGTGCATTTCGGATCTATCTTACGGTTTATTCTTGGTTTTGTAAAACTCGCGAAAGAAACTATTTCTAGGTTTAAACCTTAGAGTTGTAAAATCCCGTAATGATGGAACCATCTTGGAGAAGAGAAAGTGTAATTCGGATCTTACTTGATGTCGGTGCTACGGTTTTGCTTCAAGAAGGGATAAAGGGTGTCCTTCATGAATTGGATGTGTGTTTGGATATTCGTCATGGTAGTTTGGTTATTACATGGTTTACGGGGTTATGTGTATTTAACCATGGTCGGGATGAAAACCATTATCAGAGTTCACTTAAAACGTCAAAGGAGACTAGATTTGAGTTGTTCAGAAGATGTGACAGAGGCGTTAATTTAGTATTATTTATTTGAGGTTGAAGTGAAATATCACGGGCGAGTGTACTTAGTATCTGAAGGTATCGGGGATGGTTGGGTGAAGATTCTTCAAGATCCTTGTTCGAGCTTATCTTCAAATATGAAGACTTGGAAATCTAGTTATTGTTGGGTGTTTTTACCTTTTCTTTTACCACTGGGGAATTGGGCTCATACCACCACAAAATAACTATCACTTTAAGGAGTTACGCTTGTAGTGCTCAAGGTCACATTGAATTGTGGATTCTCAAGAGGTGATGTACGCCATTACTTGATGGTTGGTTGGATGATGAGTATAGAGTACTTAGAGATTCAATGGAGGATGAATTCTCGCACCGCTTCTTTGTTACATATGTGCAAGTTTAAGTCACGAGTTCGGGTAGTTTACTTGTGGTCAAATTCATTATATCGGTTTTTCTTCATCACCGTCACGACAAATAGCCCACCGAATGATAAGGGGTGATTACAAGTTTGCCAAGAATAGATGAAAGAGAGAGATTATGACGTATGAATACTTGACCATGCCTCGCTTCTAAAGAAAAGAAAAGTGTACGTTTCAAAGCGCTTTATCTTATGAAGAAGAGAAATCTTCTTATGACGCTTGAACACAACAGCTCAAGCCTCGCTCCTTAAAGAAAAGAAATGTGTACGCTTCAAGCACATTATCTTCTAAGAAGAGAAATCTTCTTATTATGACCATTCTCATCAACATGCTTCATACTTTTTCCATGCGCTCACCATCAAGTGAACCGGCTACCACCGATTGTTTTCTCATTCCACTTGCTCGATTATAATGAAGATGGCGACATCACGTGCTAATTTTGCTTGGGAGAAGTGTGAATAGAACATTTGGATGATTTCACTTATTTAGTCAAGAATGGCATCTCCGTATGCAATTCTTGAGGGGGAGAAGAAGTATGATAATTCTGCATGGTTGATCGTTATCTGAGAATTTATGGTCGAACGGCTCCAAACTCATGTAAGAACCGAGCTTCTTCTTATCGGGTCATCTTCACATGGAGTTTTTCTTCTAAGAGCCGTTGGTTGACATCTTCACACGGGCTGAGTTGTTTTTCGACAAAGTGCTTTCGGTTAATGCTTCACGTATACACCAACATGATGATTCCGAACAATCTCTCGTCTTGTTTGATGTGATTGGTAGTTTGGGGTTACCATCTTGTGTGTCCGCTATGCCCCGATTGCCGATTTCCTTGATGAACATCTTTCGTTCTTGTTTGATTGGGAGGATTTTGTTAAGGGATTTGCAAGATGTGTTAATGGGATGCTTTTGGTGGGATGCTTTTGGTGTGTGTTGAAGATGTTAACTATCTATTCCCAACCGCACAATCTTGAAGAAGGTCGAGTCTCACACCGTTTCTACATTTCCGCTATATGTTAGAAGACCAAAGACGAGTTGCATTTAATGATCTAAAGACTTCTTCTTAACTGGGTCATTATCAAACGGATTGTCGGTTTAGGGAGAGCACTAATTGGGGAGAGTGAAATGTTGAATTTAATCCCCAATTAGACTTGCTCACATTCTGCAAAAAGTTGATTCTCACGTATACATCCGTGCTAATGATGTTCTTCTCAAATGATTTCTAGTACATGGGCTTAAATATGATGCCGATTCAAGTATCAAAACCGCAAGGGGAAGGAGACACATATCTAAACGCGAGTAAACTTGATGAGCTTAATACTTCTAAGTAATTGAAGATATCCCGGGAAGACAAATGTTATTACCACAGAGAAACTCAAGGTTTGACTCATGGCGAGTAAACTTGATGAACTTAACTCTTCTAAGTGATTGAAGATATCCCGGGAAAACAAATGTCATGACCGCAGAGAAACTCAAGGTTTTACTCATCAAAGCCTTTAGTGTTCTTATTTCAACGTCGTGGGGAAGTGATGTAAATGAAAGTTTCAAGATAAAAGAGGTACATCGTGTGTGATGATCTCGATTTTATCGCAATCATCGTGGGAGAGAATTGTGTACATTGGGGCGCCATTGTTCTCACTTGAGGGCTTAATCGCTGATTCGAGATATAATCACGTATTCGGAGTTGACATCCGCAGATTGTCATCCGCAGAGATAATCGATGATTCGCCCGCTTCTTCAATGTTATCGGTTGTTTCTCTTGGGGAATGTGTGTACTTGGTCCTTGAGCTTCATACACGATCATCGTGGAAGAAAGCCATTGTTTACCACAAACATTGGGAGGTGTTTTTCTCCGGGCATGATGTGTATTCGGAAAGTTCTTGGATATTGGTGTACTTGGTTCTTGAGCTTCATACACGCTCATCGTGGAAGAAAATGTGAACATGGGAAGGTGTTCTTCATTCCCTCATGAAGTGTATTCGGAGAGTTCTTGAGCATTATACTAAGAGACGGATCGCATCATTTCAACTACACGGGAAGTGTTCTCTTGACACCTTTGAATGGATTGCGCCAAACTTCAAAGTGGTTCGAAATATGAGAAGAAATTTAAAGAGTGGGATGATACGTTGTTGTTCTTGTTGATGATATAACCCTTAACGAAGAATCTCGATTTTCATTCTTAAAAGGAGCAATGGATTTATGATAATGGTGTGCTTCTGTGCACCTAGCTAAGGCAAGCTTGAAATAGAGCTTCAATGTCATCACATGGATTTCATTGGGGAAGTCGCCAAAGTCTCACTTTCAATGGCTCAATTTCTCTCTTCGATTCAAGAGTCTTGAAGCTTTGGTGGTGAGAGTTTTAGGATGATGACTTCTATCTTCTACAACGGGTCGTTCGATATCCTTATCTCTTGCATCAGATCATCATCTTCTTTAACTATATCATCTATTCTATCCTTGTAAATATTTATCAAAACCAAATAGAAAATATAAAACCTAGAAAAGAAAATAGAAAATATAAAACCATCAAAACCCATAAAAATCGTAAAATTTGAAAAATACCAAAATATTATTTTCTCAAGACATGTCTTTCGTATCGATAACATCTACGGTCTTAGAAATGTCATTCAATAATGGCACGGGACTTTAGATGAAGTTCGAGCAGAGGTGTAAATATTCTTTTCTAAACATGTCTTAAATAAATAAATAAATTGGCTTACGCTTATTTCGATCAGAACCCGCTCAAAATAGGCTTACGCATTTCTTGATGTGTGACCCGTTTAAACTATGGCTTGCTATTATTTCGATAGCAACCCGCTTTTTAAAGAAGGAAAGTGCTACGCTTAAACTATTTTCAAAATATTTCGTGCACTTATCCTAAAAACAAAACAAGGAAAGTATGTCAAGGATCATCGCCTACACAAATGTTTTTCCGTCTAAAATTCTTCGTAAAAATATTTGGTGTTTTAACTAAATGGTGGTTAATGAGTTGCAAAACCAATCGGTTTGTAGTTTTCGTAAAATTGAAAACTCAATCAATGACTTCAGTAGCTTTTAATCTTTTCGTAAAATAAGTCATTGATTGAGGGGAGAATGTTTTCAAATCTATATCATCTAACGAGCTTTCTTAATTATCCCACGTGCTTAATTAAAATGATATTTGCTCGTGTCGAAGGACTAGGAATTTAGGATATGATTGTTAGGTTTAGATGATTAGAGTTTGATGAACACATTATTCCCATACATTTATATGATCGATTGATATGTTGCATTGACTTTTATTAGTCGATTGTTGTTTGGGTGATGTCGACCACCATATATTTGTATGTGTGTTCACTAACGTATGCGTATATTGGTATAAAAGAATGTTCCCGATCCGGATCCCACAATTGAAGATGATTGGATGCCGAAGGAAAGGGTAACTATATCTTAGGTTGACAAATGAAGAAACGGAGCTTAATTTGACGTCAATGGAAAGTTGGCATAAATGCAACATAAGAGGTCTCACCGCATCATCGATGGTTTTCTTCAAGTGATTGAAGAAACGGAGCTTAATTTGACCTCGCTTGGCATTCAAAATGCAACGTAAGAAGAAGTCTCACCGCATCCGCAGACGGTTTTCTTCCAAGCCCTACAACAACAACAAGCTTCTCAACCACCTAACGATCTTTAGCAGATACCATTTTAAACAATTTTGATTAATTTGATTAAATTGTTTTTGAAAATGGAAAATATTGTTTTGAAAATAAATTGAACTTAATTTTGAAGATCACCGGACTTCATTTTATCAAAATTTAAGTCACTCAATTATCGAATTCGGTCATCGATTGAGGGGGAGAGTGATTTAATTTAAAATATTTTCAAACAATATATCTTCAAAAGAGTCCGTTTGTACGAAATTATGTGGTGATCTAAAGATTTAATGTTATGTCATGGTATGATTTTTTTAAAACTCAAAGATCTGTCAAAATGAAATTTTTTCTGTTCTTGTTTGATTGTGAAATTGTTTTATTTTACTAAAAGATCTCTTAAAACAATCATACCGACACTAACAATCTTTAATGTCTTAAAATGGTCCTTATCCGTCATTTTCAAAATCAAATCTTGCCACGCCTTTCCCCAAAATTTTCTAAATTATTTAAATCTTTTGGGATCACTAATCTCAAATGGTTTGAAATCTTTGATCGGGTGAGAGATCGTGATTTAAATCTCAAATCTGCTTTTAATGGAATTGGTTTTAGTCCTTCAAAGGCACTCCCGCCTCCATGTGCCAAACGATTTCAATATACATAATGCACATGTTGAGGGGGAGCATTTATCCAAAACTAGATGAGTTTTAAAATCGCACATTTTCTCCCATGTTTTATAAACCTTATTAATCACTTGAGATCCAAAATCTCAAAGGGTTTGATATTTTGATCGGGGAGAATTTGTGATTTAATAATGAAATTTGATAAAGGTGATCATTTTGATTTAATTGTGCACATCGCTTCTCTCATATGTGCTAAACGCTTTCAATCTTGAAGCATATATTGAGGGGAGCATTTTAAAGAAAAGAAACTATCAAGGTGCAAATGCTTTTATGTTTTAACATAAAGTACCTTGATTGAGTTTTAAATGGTTTCTTAATGGCTTGTGTGATCGTAAATGTGCTTCAAAAGAACTCTTGCCTCTATGTGATAAAATGATTTCAAATATCCTACGCACATATTGAGGGGAGAATTTTACCATGAAAATCAAATGGTTTTTCGTATGAAAATTGTGATCAAAGAAAATATTTCAAAGTCCTCTTGCCTCCTTGTGCTAAACAATTTCTAAATCATACGCACATGTTGAGGGGGAGGTTTTCTAAATGATCAAAACTATTAGGGTACAAAATGCTTTGATCTCGTATCACAAGTACCTTGATTGTTTTTCCAAATGATTTTTCAATTGGTTTCAAGGAAGAATGAACTGTACCAAAAGACCGACCATTTTACTTTATGCATGGAGTTATAAGGATGGTGAGGTTAGGTATTTGTTCCCACGATCCGCCAGAACCGGAGGGATCTTCCCAGGGACAATCCACTAGATAGTGTAGAGTCCTTAGGTATGATGAAAAAAGGAGAAAAATGAGAAATGGGAAGAGTGCGGACTGAGACAGAGCTAGTACTGGAATAAACCCAACAAGGTTCTAGTTATGAAGTCTCGGTAAGCACTGAAGGGGTTGAAGAATGAAAAAGAAATGAATATAAAAGGGTGAAAAGAAATAGCCTCCAATAATTCAACCTTAGGGCAAGAACTGGGTTCAATACATATGCTACTGGTGGTTACTAAGGTAACACCGGTATTGAAGACAAGACGTCATGGACCCAAAGGACGACCGCAATACAACTTCCCAAGCTACTCAAGTTCCTCTTAAAAGGGCTTGTTTCATTCTCACGGGAACCGACATAATCTATCGACTTTCTCTTAGAGATTGTTGATATTGAAGAAGGAGACCTCTCCCTAGTCTCCCAAGATAGGAACCAAATGTGCACAATTGAGTCTAGAGCCAAGAGATCATCCACAATATCTCGTTAGGACACAAAAATTAATGAAGACTTGTTGTTTCACACAATGTGGAAAGTAAGTATATATTTAGAGTCCTACGATTATCCTTGTGGTATTGCCGTAACATCCGAATGATATGTAAAATATTCACGATGAAGATGGAAATCCTTCAGAGCCAACATCTAACAAGCTCTTGGTGGGTGACATGTGAGATCTTGCAAAAGATCAAACTTGTGACAACTGGATAGAAACGATGGGGCGATTCACTCGTGAATCAACCTTGGTCTAGGATTGGATTTGACGAATACTTTTGAAAAAACCGTTCGATGTGGATATCTTCTTTTCTCTAGCACGTCGAATGTGTACTTTTGTTTTCAAACACAAAAAGTATCTCTGATTGAAAAAATACTTTTGGAAAAACCGTTCGATGTGCGAATCTTCTTCTCACTAGCACGTCGAATGTGTACTCATTTCAAATACAAAAAGTATTTATGATTGAAAATTGATCTTTCTCATAAAACCTTCGTCGTATTGCAAAACTCTTTCTTCAAGCAATACGCGATTGTTTTTCAAATCAATTTTCATCAATCGCTGAAACTTAATTATTTGGTTCACTCACTCCGTGTTGTCTTCTTTGAGATGTTCCGGTTTGAGAACGGCTAGAGCAACTCAAACCTCGTCAAGGAGATTCCTCGAATTATACCGATCACAAAAGATTGTACTAATCAACGGGAACCGTGGGCCGTGTACTCAATTCGACGAAAGTGATCAAAGACACTTCGTGTGTTTTATTGCTAATCGTTGTTTGCGCAGTACATTTGACGGTTGTACCGATCGTAATTGAGCGGTCAATCCAAAGCCGCATGCTCACAAAGATCCACACTTAATTGAAGAAATCATGGTGGTGCATATCTCCATAACTTTGCTCGATATTTCATACTATGCTTATGTCACGCCGCAAATATCATGAACCAAGAAGGCTTCCGCTACTCGATGGAAAGATGTCATGATTCAAAAGTGTGAGCATGTCGGTCCGAAAGTCACAACTTCACATGATGGCAACACAATAAAGGGTGATCTAGAGATTCTGTGGCTGATGATCTCAATGAAAGCTCGAAGATCATCAAAGATGTGGATCAGTTAAAGGCCTCCACTTAATGTACAAAGCATTCGGACTTTGAAGATGCACTACTTAAGTACAAAGATTGCAGAATTGAAGAATTAAAGTCTACGAGCTCAAGAACAAAGATAAAATAGAATGCTAGGACTCGAAATGTAAAACATGGGGTGACCTCCCTTAGGGGGAGATTGTTAGGAATTATAAAATTCCATAGTGAAGAGTCGGTCACCCCAAATGTTATCTAGCTTAAGTTAGCTCGTAGACTTGTCGCTAGTTTCATTATTTAGTAGTTTATTTATTAGTTTGTAGCGTAGTATAGCTTAGTGCAACACCGTGGAGGAAGGACGGGTCTTTACCCATCAGATGCACGATCCACATCCGATAGGAGGACGATTATTTGTAGTATAAATACCCCTTCCATCCATGGAAGGGTGTGGCTTTGAATAAACCTTTCATTTTACATAGAAACTCTTCAAGAAACATCCTCTCAACTCTCTTCATCTCTAAATGACTTTCTTATTTAATCATTGTCCAAGACCACCCGAATCATCAAACAACATAAATATTCACGATCCTACAAAAAGAACGTAAGTGATATTTTATCGTGTCCTTCATGATCTTAGCAACTGTCGAGAACATTTATGAGAGGTTCACGATGTGATCCTCATGATTGAATGGAAACTCCCGCCAGGTCAACATCAAACATGATCGACAAGCAGTCACTGTAACTCCCCGTGGATTACGCTTAGTGTGTCTCAAACGGTCTACGTCGTGAGGTGATGCTTGGTGTACCTCGACTCATCCGAATCAGAGGTGTACTTCGGCACATCGTGTTATCTCACTTGTGGGACTCAGTTCAGAACGACCTTTGTGAGAATTGGAGATGCGTTTTACACTATGTCGTTAACACCTCAAAATTCAAACTTATAAGTGCTTAATCCACTTATTACTAACCGTGTGTATGTTTTCTTCTTATGGAAGCTCGAGCGGATCGATCGTGCAGATTCTTCACATGCTCATACCAACATCATCACTAATGCAAGTTCTCTCAAAAGGCAACACAAAGTCGAATAATTCTTCACAAGTCAAAGAATCTACAAAGTTTAAAGACTAAGAGAACTTCATCAAGATCAGTAATCCAACGTTAAAGAGCGTGTGAGCATGTTTGGAGAAAGATGTGGAGACACCGAGCAACGAAGCACTGATGTAGACAACAACAACATACTATCACTACCATCACAAAGAACAAAGAACTAAAGAACAAAGAAAATGATGACGTCAAAGCGTAACTGCTCAAAGGAAACAATTTCTCAACACTGGGAGATTGTTCGAATCAAGACACTTTTCTCACAAGAAAGAAGAATGTCAAGACGCCAAAGCTACTATTACATCAAGACCTACAACGTTTATCACTCTTTCATTCATCACTAACACTTAGGGGAGATTGTAGGATCGTTATTTTATGTGTTTGATGATTCGGTGGTCTTGGGAGATCAAAATACATGTTATCATTAGAGAGAAAGTTAGAGAGTTGGGTGTTTCTTGGTAGAGAGTTACTTCACAAATTGTAGAATATTAGATTGAAGCACCACCCTTCCATGGATGGAAGGGTATTTATACTTACAAATACATGACCTCCCATCGGCCTGTGGATCGTGGATACATGGGTAAAGACCCGTCCTTCCTCCACGGTGTTGCACTATGCTAAACTAGATTAATAACTAACCAATAAAACAATAAATAACGAATAACGATTTGTCTACGAGCTAACTTATGCTAGATAACACTTGGGGTGACCGACTCTTTACTATGGAATTTTCTAATTCCTAACAATCTCCCTAAGGAGGTCACCCCATGTTTTACATTTCAATCCTAGCATTCTATTCTTGACTTTGTTCTTGAGCTCAGACTTCAATTCTTCAATTTCGCAATCTTTGTGCTTTAGTAGTGATTCTTTAAAGTCCGATAACTTTGAACTTTTAGTGGAGGCCTTTATCTCGATCCACATCTTTGATGATCTTCGAGCTTATTGAGATCATCACCACAAGAAATCTCTCCGGATCATCCATAGTAGTGTTGCCTTCATGTGAAGTTGTGACATTTGGACCGACATGCTCATACTTTTGAATCATGACATCTTTCCATCGAGTAGCGGAAGCTTTATCGGTTCATGATATTTCAAAGAAGCATAAGCATAATATAAAATATCGAGCCGTGTTATGTAGATATGCACCATCATGATTTCTTCAATTAAGTGTGGATGTGAGCATGCGGCTATGGATTGACCTCAATTTCGATCACCGCAATCGTCCGGGTGTACCGCGAACGATAGTTAGCAATAAAGCACACGAAAGTGTCTTTGATCACTTCGTTGAATTGAGGTACACGCCCACGGTTCCCCGCTGATCAAGACAAATACCGCTCGTGATAGGTAGGATTCCTAAGAATCTCCTTGACAGGTTTCGCAATGTTCTAGCCGTTCTCAAACCGAACGCCTCAAAGAAGACAACACGGAGTGAGTGAACCAAAGAAATTGAGATTCACCGATTGATGAAAATGATTTGAAAACAATCGCGTGTTGCTTGAAGAAAGAGTTTTGCAATACGACGAAGGTTTTATGAGAAAGATCAATTTTCAATCAAAATACTTTTGTATTAGAGAATGAGTACACATTCGACGTGCTAGCGAAAAGAAGAGATTCGCACATCGAATGGTTTTTCTAAAAGTATTTTCAATCGAGATACTTTTGAATTTGAAATGAATACACATTCGACGTGCTAGAGAAAAGAAGGTTTGCACATCGAACGGTTTTTCCAAAAGTATTCGTCAATTCCATTCTCGACCAAGGTTGATTCAAGAATGAATCTCCCATCGTTTCTATCCGCTTGTCACAAGCTTGATCTTTTGCAAGATTTCACATGTCACCCACCAAGAGCTTGTTAGATGTTGGCTCTAGAAGGATTTCCATCTTCATTGTGAATATTTTTTTACATATCACTCGGATGTTCTGGCAATACCACAAGGATAATGCGCAGGACTCTTAATATATTCTTACTTTCCACATTGTGTGAAAAAGCACGTCTTCAAGAATTTAGTGTCCTAACGAGATATTGTGGATGATCTCTTGGCTCTAGACTCAATAGTGCATTTTTGGTTCCTTTGCCGGAGACTAGGGAGAGGGTCTCCTTCTTCAATATCAACAATCTCTAAGAGAAAGTCGATATATTATGTCGGTTCCCGTGAGAATGAAACAAGCCCTTTAAGAGGAACTTGAGTGGTTTGGGAAGTTTTAGTGCAAAGGCATCACCGGGTCCATGATGTCTTGTCTTCAATACCGAGTGTTACCTTAGTAACCACCAAGAGTATATGAATTGAACCCAGTTCGCCCTAAGGTTGAATTGATGGAGGGCTATTTCTTTTCACCCTTTATCATTCATTTCTTTTTCATTCTTCAACCTTCATGCTTACCGAGACTTCATAACTAGAACCTTGTTGGGTTTATTCCAAGATTAGCTCGGCCTCACCGCACTCTTCCCATTTCTCATTTTTCTCCTTTTTTCAATATACCTAAGGATTCTACACTATCTAGTGGATTGTCCTCGGTAGATCCCTCCGGCTCGGCGGATCGTGGGAACAAATACCTAACCTAACCATCCTTATAACTCCATGCATAAAGTAAATTGGTCGGTTTTTGGTATTGTTCATTCCTTCATGAAACCAATTGAAAATCATTTGGAAAAACAATCAAGGTACTTGTGATACGAGATCAAAGCATTTTGTACCTTAATAGTTTTGATCATTTAGAAAACCTCCCCTCAACATGTGCGTATGATTTAGAAATTGTTTAGCACAAGGAGGCAAGAGGACTTTGAAATATTTTCTTTGATCACAATTTTCATACGAAAAATCCATTTGATTTTCTTTGGTAAATTCTCCCCCTCAATATGTGCATAGGATATTTGAAAACATTTTATCACATAGAGGCAAGAGTTAATTTGAAGCACATCCACGATTACAAAAGCCATTTAAGAAACCATTTGAAAACTCCATTTGAAAACTCAATCAAGGTACTTTATGTTAAAACATAAAAGCTTTTGTACCGATAGTTTATTTTCTTTGAAGTGCTCCCTCAATATATGCTTCGAGATTCAAAGCGCTTAGCACATATGAGAGCAACAGACATTTTCATCAAATCGATCATCATTTATCAAATTTCATTAATAAATCACAAATTCTCCCCGATCAAAATATCAAACCCTTTGAGATTTTGGATCCCAAGTGATTTAATTAGGTTTAGAAAACATGGGAGAAAATGTGGCCTTGTTTAAATACTCATCCGGTTTTTGGATAAATTCTCCTCCTCAACATGTGTATTGTGTATTTGAAATCGTTTGGCACATGGAGGTAGGAGTGCCTTTGAAGGACTAAACCAATTCCATTTAAAATGATTTGAGATTTAAAACACGATCTTTACCCCGATCGAAATATCAAACCATTTGAGATTTGTGATCCCAACCGATTTAAATCATTTAGAAAAATTTGGGGAAAGACGGCAAGATTAAATTTTGAAATATGATGATAAGGACCATTATAAGACATTAAAGATTGTTAGTGTCGTATGATAGTTTTTAAGAGATCTTTAAGTAAAATAAAACAATTTCACAATCAAACAAGAATGTAAAAATTTCATTTTGAAAGACCTTGATTCTAAAGAAAAATCATACCATGACATAACATTAAATCTTTAGATCACCACTTATTTTGTACAAACGGACTTTTGTGAAGAAATATCATTTGAAAATATTTTATTTAAAATCACTCTCCCTCAATCCATGACCGTAGTCGATAATTGAGTGACTCAAGTTTTGATAAAATGAAGTCCGTGATTTTCAAAATTTAGTCCAATATATTTTCAAAACAACATTTTTCCATTTTCAAAACAATTTAATTCAACTTACTCAAAATTGTTTAAAAATGGTATCCCGCACAAAGATTCGTTAGGTGGTTGAGAAGCGTCGTTGTTGCCGTAGGGCTTTGAAGAAAACCGCTCGCATATGCAAGTGAGACTTCTTCTTATGTTGCATTTTGAATGCCAACCGAGGTCAAATTAAGCTCGCTTTCAATCACTTAGAAGAAAACCATCACCGATGCAATGAGACCTCTTACGTTGCATTTATGCCAACTCTCCATAGAAGTCCAATTAAGCTCCGCTTTCTTCATTTGTCAACCCAAGATATCGTTACCCTTTCCTCATGCATCCAATCATGTTCATTAGTGGATCCGGATCGGGAACATTCTTATATACCAATATACCGCATATGTTAGTGAACACACATACAAATATATGGTGGTCGACAACACCCAAACAACAATCGACTAATAAAAGTCAATCCAACATATCAATCGATCATGTAAGGTATGGTATAATGTGTTTTTCAAACTCTAATCATCTAAACCTAACAATCATATCCTAGAAACCTAGTCCTTCAACATAGGCAATTATCATTTTTAATTAAGCACGAGGATAATTAAGAAAGCTCGTTAGATGATATAGATTTGAAAATATTTTCCCTCAATCAATGACTTGTTTTATAAAAGATTAAAAGTGTCAAGTCATTGATTGAGTTTTCAAATTTTACGAAAAAACTCAAACTCGATTGGTTTTGCAACTCATTAACCACCATTTTGTTAAAACACCAAATATTTTTCTCAAGAATTTTAGACGGAAAACATTTGTGTAGGAACAATGTTTTTCCTTCGACATACTTTCCTTGTTTTGTTTTAGGATAAGTGCATGAAATGTTTTGAAAATAGTTTAAGCGTAGCACTTTCCTTCTTTGAAGAGTGTTGTGCTATCGTAAATAATAGCAAGCCATGGTTTAAGCACGGTTACGCCAAGTAATCGCAAGCCATAGTATTAAGCACGGGTTACAATCAAATAATCAGAAGCCATTTTTGAAGCCCGGTTACAATCAAATAATCAGAAGCCATATTTTGAGACATGTTTAAAAGAAATATTTACACCTCCTGCTCGAACTTCATCTATGGTCCCGTGCCATTATTGAATGACATTTCTAAGACCGCAGATGTTATCGATACCGTAAGACATGTCATAGAAAACATATTTTTGGTATTTTTGAAATTTTCGATTTTTATGGGTTTTGAAGGTTTTATAATTTTCTATTTTCTTTTGTTGGTTTTATATTTTCTATTTTGTTTTTTTTGTTTTTTTTTTTTTTTTTTTTTTTTTAATAAATATATACAAAGATAGAATAGATGATATAGTTAAAGAGGATGATGATACGAGTACCGAGATAAGGATATCGAAAGACGTCGTAGAAGATAGAATTCGCCATCTCTTAAACATCCACCACCAAAGCTTCCAAGGCTCTTGAATTGAAAGAAATAGAACCATCCGAAAGTGAGACTCGCGCTTCCCCCAAACCGAAAATGCTTTAGCCGACAGATTCAAGCTCTATTTCAAGCTTGCCTTAGCCAGTGCACAAAGAAGCACACCATTATCATAAACTCGCCGCTCCTTTCAAGAATAATCACCGTGATTCTTCGCTCGAGGTTATATCATCAATAGAACAACAAGATCGTATCATCCCACATATAAAACAATCTTCTCAAATTTCCTTTTCAACCGAGTCTCAAGCGATCCATTCCAAAAGGTGTCAAGAGAACAATTCCCCTAGTAGTTGAATTGATGCATCGGTCTCTTTGTATAGTGCTCAAGAACTCTCCCGAATACACATCATGAGGGTAATGAAGAACAACTCCCCAATGTTCACATCTTTCGTCCCCGATGAATGTGTATGAAGCTCAAGAACCCGGTACACCAATATCCAAGAACTCTCCCGAATACACATCATGCCCTAAGGAAAACACCTCCCAATGTTTGTGGTAAACAATGGCTTTCTTCCCGATGATCGTATGAAGCTCAAGGACCCGGCACACACATTCCCAAAGAGAGAACAACCGATAACATTGAAGAAGCAGCCGAATCACTGATTATCTGCGGGTGACAATCTCTCGGATGTCAACACCGAATAAGTGATTATATCTCGAATCACGATTAAGCCCTCAAGTAAAACAATTGAGCATCCCTAATGTACACAATTTTCTCCCGATGATTGCGATAACATCGAGATCATCACACACCAATGTACCTCTTTCATCTTCGTAAACTAACTCTTCCATCTCTTCCCCACATAGTTGGAATAAGAACACTAAACGCCTTGATGAGTAAAACCTCGAGTTTCTGCGGTCATGACATTTGTTTTCCGGATAACTTCAATCACTTAGAAGTATTAAGTCCATCAAGTTTACTCGCCATGAGTCAAACCTTGAGTTTCTCTCGGTAATAACATTTGTCTTCCCGGATATCTTCAATTACTTAGAAGTATTAAGTTCATCAAAGTTTACTCGCATTTAGACGCGTGTCTCCTTCCCCTGCCGGTTTTGACACTCGTAATCAAGAACATATTATAAGCCCAAATACTTGAAATCTTTATGAGAAGAACACTTGTAATCTTGTAGGAATCAACTTGTCAAGAATATGAGCAAGTCTAATTGGGATTAAATTCGACATTTCACTCTCCCCCAATTAGTGCTCTCCCTAAACCGACAACTGCTTGATAAATGCCATCGATTAAGAAGAAGTCTTTAGATAATCAAATGCAACGCGCCTTTAGTCTTCTAACATGTAGCGTAAAATGTAGAACCGATCAGACTCGACCTTCTTCAAGATTGTCCATTGGAGAATAGATAGTTAACATCTTCGACTCACCAAAACACAAGAACATCACCAAAAGCTTCCCAATTAACTTACATCTTGCAAATCCCTTAATTAAGATCCTCCCAATCAAACAAGAATGTAAAGATGTTCATCAAGGAAATCAAGAATCACCCGCAACGAGCACACGAAATGGTAACACAAGCAAACAATCACATCAAACAAGAATGTAAGGTTGTTCGAATCATCATGTTGATGTGCACGTGAAGCATTAACCGAAGCACTTTGTCAATAAACTCATATCGCCTTGTGAAGATGTCAACTAACGGCTCTTAGAAGAAACACCATGTAAAGATGACCCGATAAGAAGCTCGGTTCTTACATATGTTTGGAGCCGTTTGACCATTTATTCTCGATATCGATCAACCATGCAAAATTATCATACTTTTCTCCCTCAAGAATTGCATATGAAGATGCCATTCTTGATTAAACAAGTGATTATCTTTAAAATGTAGTCAATTCACACTTCTCCCGCAAAATTAGCACATGATGTCGCCATCTTCATTATAGTTGAGCAAGTGGAATGAGAAAACAATCGGTGGTAGTCCGGTTCACTTGATGACTAAAGCGCATGGAAAAGTATGAAGCATGTTGATGAGAATGGTCATAATAAGAAGATTTCTCTTCGAAGATAAAGCGACCGAATCATACACTTTTCTTTTCTTTAGAGAACGAGGCCTGAATCAGGTGAGCAGACGTCATAAGAAGATTCTCTTCTTCCAAGATACGTCAAACGCATACATTTCTTTTCTTTAGAGTACGAGGCATGAATCAAGTGTTCATACGTCATAATAAGATTTCTCTTCTTTCAAGATAAAGCGCATCAAACGCACTTTTCTTTTCTTTAGAGTACGAGGCCCGAATCGATGTGAGCAGACGCCATAATCTCTCTTTTCACTCTCTTAGCAAAAACATGTAATCAACCCCATTATCATTCAAGAGGCTCTTTGTCGTGACACTAATGGAGAAAACCCAATATGATGAATTTGACCTCAAGTAAACTAACCCGAACTCGTGACTTAAACTTGCACATATGTAACAAAGAGCGGTGTCGAGAATTCATGCCCATTTGAATCTCTAAGTACTCTATACTCTTCACCCAACCAACCATCAAGTAATAGACGACATTACCTCTTGAAAATCCACAATTGAATGTGACATCGAGCACTACAACGTAACTCCTTTAAGTGATAGTTATTTTGAGGTGATAAGAGCCCAATTCCCCAAGTGGTAAAAGAAGAGGTAAAAGTCACCCAACAATAACTAGATTTCCAAGTCTTCGTTTTTGATAATAAGCTCGAACAAGGATCTCGAAGAATCTTCATCCAACCATCCCCGATACCTTCATATACTAAGTACACTCGCCCGTGATGTTTCACTTCAACCTCAAATAAATAATAGTGAATTAACTCCGTTGTCACATCTTCTTAGTTAAAAGCTCAAATCTAGCCTCCTTTGATGTTTTAAGTGAACTATGATAATGGTTTTCATCCCGACCATGGTTAAAAGCACATAACCCCGTAAAACTTTGAAGTAACCAAACCACCATGACGAATATCCAAACACACATCCAATTCATGAAGTACACCTTTTATCCTTCTTCAAGTAGAAACCGTGGCACCAAGATCAAAAGATCCATAATTACACTTTCTTCTCCAAGATGGTTCCATCATTACGGATTTTACAACTCTATGGTTTAAACCGAGAAATAGTTTCTTTCAGGGATTTTACAAAACCAAGAATAAACCGTAAGATAGATCCGAAATGCACTTTACTAATACCGTGATGTTTCCATTATCACGGATTTTACAAGTCTATGATTTAAACCGAGAAATAGGTTCTTTCACGGATTTTACAAAATCAAGACAAAACCGTAAACAATGTCACCTTGAAGGTGTTATGACAAATTTGGTTTCGTGAATATCTGCTTTAGGGAACTTGCAACGGTTCATCAACGGTTCAATATCCAAAATCATCAACCATCCAATCAATACTTTGGTAAATACATCATTCACACATTCTCGCTTGGCTATTATAAGGCCACATGGAGAAGTATACCCGATATGCCAAACTTGATCATGAAGTAAAATTCCCCATTTGTTACTTAAACTTGTACTAATCCATGTGAAAAGAAACAAAGGTACCCAATGTACAAAACCTCTTGACATTCTCAACCGAGTGAGACATCAAGTGATAGTTACGTTGTGGATTAAACGAGAAGGAATCACAACAAGAATTAAATAGTCAAGTCTTTATCACCCTCTATAAACGCCCAAACAAGTCATCTTCACGAAAGGGTAGAAAGAAGGAAGATGAAATAAGTAAACGTGCCTGGAAAAACCTCACAACAATTCCAAATAAGAAACACCGTCTAAACAACCCCGTAGTCAACTTTGTTCAATAACCAATTCAAGCCGTATCATAATGTCTTCTGTGAAAACGTATAAACCAAGTATCAAATCCGCACAACAGATCTCATTATCATCTCAGAACACACAACCCATGTGTTAATAACTCGCAGCATTGTCAAATTGCATCATCTTGTCACAACACGTAGACAGAGTATATTCGATCCAAAAGATTAATTAATTATCCCAAGTCATAGCCCCAAATTAAAATATCACATGATCCACATTCACTCTAACACAAATTAGTCAATGACTCGGTTTACATTTAGAACATAATCATTCGGAATAAGTAACTCAAGCCCACATTCACAATATATCTTTTCAGCCCATGTAACAGATTAACACCAATCTCCCTATAAAGACAATGTACGGTCCAACCATATCACTTATACCGATCCCGAAAATTGATAAACATCCAAACATAATTAGAGTGAGATGATACAAATTGGATTAAACTTTATATATCCGATTCATTAACACCGGATTGAAACATTCATTTTAACCGCTCTAAAGCCCGTCCAACAAAAGAGTATCATACTAGCCCATGTGATCCATATACACATCAAATCCGCCCACGTTAATCGAAATACAAGAGCATGTCCCATGGGGAACTCGATCCAATATCACACGTTCCCTTGCTAAATCTCAACACACATCAGCCCGTCAGTTAGTAGAATATCGAATACCACAAGTATTCGGACCATGCTAAAGACATCTAACCCAAATCCAATCACGTGAAATATATTATTCGGTGTATATAAAAAAAAACACAGGTCCCTATCACAACCCACCCAGGCCCATGAAAATACAAAATACCCACACCCTAATATTCGGTGTATAAAAACCGTCACACATCTCACAATTAACCCTAATCAAACTCTTCAAACCCTACAAACACTTATGTGCGCCTCTCTCTATACTTTCCTTCAGTCAAAAGATCCAACCTCAAAACCATTCGCCTCTTTTCCTGCTACTTATCAAAACAGTTAAAAACCAAACATCCGAACACCAATCATAATGCACTCCAATTAATAACCTAGTATCATCCAACTCAGCCGAAAAAGAGCACTACCACCCCTTTATTTCTTCCTGTAATCATACGAGTCTTTCACTCACCACAGGGATGGTTTGAGTGCCTTCGATGCCATATGGATGGTATCAAGATAATGATCCGTCTTCAAGATCCTTTGAGGTCTCGGGTAGGTATAAATTTATGATGTTGTTTTGTTTTGAGATTGATAAAAGCGAGCCAAAGAGAACAAATAACTAATTAGTTATCTTGTTCTTTTTAAGTGTTCGGAAATTATTAATGACCATTGAGGATAAAAGTTCAAAGAAGAAATCTTTTTAAGGATTGAAATAAACTTTGAACATTTCTGAGGTCACGATTAGTGTGATGAGAAGGAGTATGAGATAGGTTAGATTGGAGTATGTTGTTGGGGAAGATGTATATGGGTCTTGTTGTAATCATGGTACCTTGTATTTCTTTAAAAAGCATTGGACTGATGAGGTTTTATAGACTGAGGTCGATGTTGGTAAATGGTTTTGAGAGGTCCTGATCATTTCTTTCATCATCTTTTCTGTAAGTCGCTAAGTCAAGTTTGAGTCAGGTCGCTAGCTATTTTCAATACAAATTGCTATTGATTCAATAATCAATAGTTAAGTCGCTACCTCTTTTAAATGTACAAGTCGCTAGCCAACTTTTCAAACCAAGTCGCTAGCCAACTTTTCAAACCAAGTCGCTAGCCAACTTTTCAAACCAAGTCGCTAGCCAACTTCTCAAACCAAGTCGCTAGCCAACTTCTCAAACCAAGTCGCTAGCCAACTTCAAAGTTATTAACTCGCCACGACTTGTAAATACAAGTCGCTAGGTAGATTACAACTCGCTACACTGAAGTTCATTTGCTTACTAACTCGCTATTGACTTTTGACTCAAAAGTCAAAAGACATGCAACTCGCTAGAATGAAAGAAATGACCAGATTATTTCGAACAGTTTCAAACCCAGAAAACTTCATAAGAATGTATCATTTTGACCCATGTTTGACTTCATTAAGATAAGCAGATATTGACCACATGAATAAGACGATGACCCAAGAATATATTTTGATAAACTTGGTACAAAAATAATCACAAAGGAATAGTTTTGACACAAGACACCAAACAGATGTACGCATTAAACAAGGAAGGGACCAACACATATGATGACCAAAATCAATACATCAAAACTTGTTAAATACTGATAACACAAAAAAATATGAAAAACAGTTTTCCGACAACAATAATGATTTGAAATTAGTATAAACACGGTTTGAACCACATACAAATCATCAAAACACAACAACCTGGCTCTGATACCAATTGTAGGATCGTTATTTTATGTGTTTGATGATTCGGTGGTCTTAGGAGATCAAAATACATGTTAGCCATTGAGAGAGAAAGTTAGAGAGTTGGGTGTTTTCTTGGTAGAGAGTTACTTCACAAATTGTAGAATATTAGATTGAAGCACCACCCTTCCATGGATGGAAGGGGTATTTATACTTACAAATACACGACCTCCTATCACTGTGGATCGTGGATACAGGTGGGTAAAGACCCGTCCTTCCTCCACGGTGTTGCACTATGCTAAACTAGATTAATAACTAACTAATAAAACAATAAATAACGTAACTAACGATTTGTCTACGAGCTAACTTATGCTAGATAACACTTGGGGTGACCGACTCTTTACTATGAAATTTTCTAATTCCTAACAGATTGTTGGAATCACTCCTAAACCTTAATTCAAGTGTTAGTGATTCATATGTAATAGTTAGCTTAATATGGCCTTTATGTTTGTTATTAAGCTAAGGATTATGTAGAAGGCCCATAAGCCTTGGCCCAAGCCCATAAGAAGGGAAGGAGACTAGAAGTGTTGCCCTAGCTCCTTGCCCTATAAATACTCTTGTATAACCCTCACTTGAGGGTTGGTTGTTCAATTCATTTCATTACTCACGCATAACTCTTCTTATATTCTTACGCGTAGTGTTTGTGTTTTGTTCAATCGATCATCTTTGTCTATCTTTCTTATATTGAAGCTTGTGTTTCTAATATGGTGACCTAACAGAACGGTTCTTTGTAAGTACTTGTGATGATGGTAGGACGTAGTATGACTGATGACACATCTTTTCTTAATTCCTCGAGCAGTAACATCTCCCCCATGGCCCTGGTGAATACATAAGTATTTGGCCATCCATGCAAATTTGCCATTAATACAGTGAGTTAAAGCACTAATTAAACTGACAAGATTGTTATCTTGGTTTGCTTTTGAAATCCTTTCACTTTGTCTTACCCTTGCTTGTTCTCTTTGTGCCTCCATCTTTGTATATCTGATAACACATAAAAACATAAAACTCATAAAACCTGTAAAACTTAAAAGTCATAAAACTTGTTAGGGATTACAACTTGTAAAACTTAAAAGTCGAATAAACTTATTAGGGATTGTGTATTTATACACAAAAAAATAGGTTAAAATATATAAGGTATAATTATCTTGTAAGTAATATATATCATTTTTTTTTAATTGTTATCTTCATAATATACATTCCTAAATTACAAATTTCAGTATTTTTTTAACATGTCCTTATTTGTATTGATTTCAAACATATAAATCAAAAAACAATTTAGTCTAGTGGTAAGTTGTTTAGAAAACTCACGAATGACCCAAGTTCAAATCCAATATACGTCTTCTTTTAATTAAACCGAATTAAAATTTAAAATTCACAAATACATACCAAATTTTAAAATTAAAAAAATTAAAATTGTACATATACAAACCGAATTTTAAAATAAAAAAAAATTAAAATTGTACATATGTTTAAAAAAAATGCCACATGTCATTAAAAAATTAAAAATGCAACATAAAATCAATGATGACATGGAATAATGACATGACATTATATGTGATGTCTCCTCTTATATATATATATATATATATATATATATATATATATATATATATATAGGAAGGGTTCTTTTCGAACTATAAAAAGGTCGAGAATCATGGAACCACCATCAACCAATCGATTTTTTTGAATATTAATTTTATTATTTAATTTAAAAGGGTATAATAGTAAAAGTACATTTTTATTTTCTTTTTGAATTTTTGTTAATAAAAAACGTTTTTTTCCCTAATTTTAGGGTTTTTTTTTTTGAATAATTTTTTTTCCAGCATGCGTGTTTAGTGAGGTGCACATGTGTTTTTTTAGATAATCTAAATTTACGTGTGTTTGTAGTGTTCAATTTACATGTATTTTGTAAGGTGCATATATGTTTTTTTAGATAATATAAATTTACGTGTGTTTGTAGTGCATGGAATGGAAAACAAATGTATTTTACATGTATTGTATACAATTTAGAACAAAAACATTAGATACAAAATTTACAAATCATGTGATATAGTATTCTAAGTACAAATTTCTAAAAGCAAAAATATGTTGCCGCATATGCACATGTATTTTCCCTCCTTGGACACTTTGGATTTCTTTGTACGTATATGTGCACTTGTATTTATGTACACTTGTATGTACAAAACACATGTGCACTCTTTATCATAATTATCTTCTCGCTAGATACTATGTACAAAACACATGTGTACTCTTCACATCACTCATCATACTTGTACCTGCAACTACAACCAATTAATAAACGAATTATTTAATCATAATAACTAACAAAATACATATGAACAATGTAAATCTAACTTGTGCACATGAGACCATATTCTTGACTTCTTTCAAAATTAATACGGTCTTAAAACACAAAAGCTAAGTGCACCTTTAAATCATAACTAAACACAAAACATCCTTATATCATAACTAAAAACATATATGCGCTTTAATACATTTAAACTCAAAGCTCAGAAACACATGCACGTAAGGCAACAAATTCACCAAAATCAGAAACACGTATGCACTCTCTATACATATATGCATACTTGTTTTATTGATTTTGCTCAAAACCAATTATATTATATGCTCTAAAATAAAATAACACGCAAACCTTTTACCAAGCTATTATTTACATCAGAACTCAAAATGTGTATTAACAATAACAGATATTATTAAATAGCACGAAAATCACCGGATTTATAGACAAGTAGACACTAGACTACTAAAATATACCCACATTAATCGAACATCTTGGGGCACAAATAATATATACAAAACAAAAGCATGTGACACCAAAACAAAAGACCAGAACCAGAAAACATTTTTATACAACAAAAACCCAACCAAACGGCTCGTTTTTGACACCAAAAGCCAACAGCAAAACAACCTTGTTTGACATAAAAAAAACAGCAACTAGACAACCCATTGATATGTGAAAATACATCTGCACACCGAACCGAACCAAATTTCATACGTATATTGACGTTGATTCTTACACAAAGAAATGCATTCCATTAACTAAAAAAAACTATATAGAGAAACATGCACATTACTCAAATAGCAATCCTCGAGTTCGAAGAAAATGTCATGTATATTAATCGTATTTCATTTGCCTTTGTCTAAAGTGTGCATATGCCTATAGAAATCATCGAGTTCGAAGAAAAAGACATGTATATTAATTTTATTTCAGGACCCAAATCATGCAATTTAGAATTATGCACATGTATATGCGATGTCTTCCTCGCCTTGATTGGTTCAATCTGGTTGAAAAAGAAACCATAGAAATTACGTAACAGGCACAAGAAAAGAAGAATTTGTGATTTTTCTACCTGGCACTCGAATGGTCTTATGCTTACGGGAAGATGGACCTGTAGACAATACATGAACTGTAAAAGTTTGTTATTTAAGTTAAGCCTAAGTCAATATACATACTACTTCAAATATGATGCAACCTATAATATTTTCTTATCAAAACATGTGGAAGGAAAGCCTTGGTTAGATATAATACATGAATATCCTATGTAACAGATGTGCATATACATCTTCCACACATGACAATTAACATATAACACATGAAAAACATAACTGCAATTGCACATAAGAAGCCTACATCTTGGTTCAAGACATTGCATTCAGCGTCTTCATCTACGGTATCCATATATCGTCTTGGTAGTCAGGTCTTGAACAAAGATGGATTCTTTTGTGCAAGTGCAATTGTTTTTTCCTCGGTCAAACCAAGTTAAAAGGACATGTAGAATTTATATTATATTATTGGAGCTCTTTAGCCAAATTAAACACCATTTTTATACCTGCAAAGTTCTATAACAGATACAAAACCTTATTAATATTATGGTGTAGCATCTTCCGTAATTTGAATCCAAAGAAAACCTATAAAAAATATTTATCCCAAAGAAAAAACAACAACAAAACCGAATTTACAAAAGAAAACAAAAACTCCACGTTCGAACACGTCAATTAATGAATCAAACACCATTCTTTAATTGCAGACTATGAATTAATCATAACATAGAAGACATAGAGATCAAAGAATCTAGATCTACGATAATCAAACCTTAATTTTACGATGAAAAATATCACATAGGACGAATTAATCAGATATATAAACCGATGAGGAGGAGGGCAACAACCATTTGGGAGAGATGGCAAAGAGGTTACTTTTTTTTAACCTAATACGTTGCAGATATCCCTTTTTAGTTGGAACATTTTTTAAATGCAAAAATATACAATTCCATTAATACCCCTCTGCAATTTTGAAATTTGTATCAAACCTCTCATTTAATTACATTAGTGCCACAAGTCTTTTAGCCATTGATCAATTTATTTAATGGTACGGGATTGGATCTCGCAGATTCTCGACCTTTTTTATTGCTATATATATATATATATATATATATATATATATATATATATATATATATATATATATATAGGAGTGTTTTGGTGTTCTAATTTTGGTGAGAACGCGAGAAGAGATCCTAGCCTCCATCTAATCCTTCTTTTTAGATCTAATGGCCTAGATTAACCCATATACTAAACAAAAATATTTTTTTTAATTAAAACCCATCACAACTACTATATAAAAGAAAAAACACAAATATCTCACACACCTAAGGTGAAAAACAATACGATCCTCTCCAATCCAACCACCTTCAATAATCTCTGATCATAACCACCACTACACCGCCGGATCAACGCCGTTCAAACCGCCACAATTATAGCTCTCACACTGAACCACCATCACTTCCATCTCCATCGACCACAACAAGACAAGCCATTGGAGTACCAATCGCCGCCATAGCAACACCTTTCTATCACTAATATCGATCATCTCCTTGAGCTTATGGTTGTCATAAACCGCCATTAGAGGTTATTAGGTTAAATTTTGCTCTATAAAAGGTTCAATTCTTACACTTTCATCATCATTCACATGTTTGTAATTGATGTTCAGTTTGACGATTGCTTGTAATAGTTGTTCATTTAATACTTTTATCGCTATCATTGCAACAAATTGATTCAAGTTTATGATGCATATCAACTGTTTGATGAAATGCCTGAACCAATATCATGCAAGCTGTGAATTTTATTTGTTGATTCATTGTTTTAGTAGTCTTGATAGTACTTACGGTTATGCTTTCTTATCTAAAAATTTAGTTTTTACTCGAAAAAGGTATAGGTGAACGACTTCAATAAGCACATTTACAACTACAAGTATTATAAGATTTGTGAAGAACCTCGTCACATGTGGAGATATACGCCTTGCGCTTTTTAAGGTGTGTGAACAACTTCACACATGTGAAAATATACGCCTCGTAGCTTTTTAAGAATATCGTCACATGTGAAAATATACGTCTCAAATCTTTTTAAAAACTTCGTCACATGTGAAAATATAGGTCTTGTAGCTTTTTAAGATGTGTGAAAAACTTCTTCACACGTGAAAATATATGTCTTGTTGCTTTCTAAGATGTGTGAACAACTTCTTCACATGTGAAAATATATGTCTCGTTGCTTTTTAAGATGTGTGAACAATTTCGTCACATGTGAAAATATAAGTCGTAGCTTTTTAAGATGTGTGAACAACTTCTTCACATGTGAAAATATACGTCGCGTTGCTTTTTAAGATGTGTGAACAATTTCATCATATGTGAAAATACACGTCTCGTAGCTTTTTAAGAATATCGTCACATGTGAAAATATACGCCTCATTACTTTTTAAAAACTTTGTCACATGTGAAAATATAGGTCTTGTAGCTTTTTAAGATGTGTGAACAACTTCTTCACATGTGAAATACGCCTCGTTGCTTTTTAAGACGTGTGAACAATTTCATCATATGTGAAAATATACGCTTGATGTATGAACAACTTCTACATGTGAAAATATACGTCTCGTAGCTTTTTAAGGCGTGTGAACAATTTCATCACATGTGAAAATATACGTCTTGTAGCTTTTTAAGAAATTCATCACATGTGAAAATATACGTCTCGTAGCTTTTTAAGAACTTCGTCACATGTGAAAATATACGTTTGATGTGTGAACAACTTCTTTACATGTGAAAATATACGTCTCGTAGCTTTTTAAGACGTGTGAACAATTTCATCACATGTGAAAATATACGTCTTGTAGCTTTTTAGGGTGAGTGAACAACTTCGTCACATGTGAAAATATTTGGAGCATGAGGATACTGGATACATGTTACACTTAAGGGGTGTTTGGCTATCTTATCCTAGAAGTTTATGGTTCTTGCAAAAGAGGAAACTAGGCTATTTCAAATTGATTTTTCAAAAGTGGATGAGCCTGTTGTACCCCTAGGATGTTTTAATGCCTGAAAACATAGTACTAAACCATGGTGAATTCTTATGTGTATTTGATCCGTCATCTAGAGTAGGGAGTCATATTTACTTTCTGGCACTGCTTTAGATTTTCATCTACAATAAGTTTACTCATCCCCTTTTCAAGCCAAGGTCGACGTTCAACCACATTTATGCAGTCCTTTGTGGTATATTAGGAACATATATCATGGGCACACTGTCATAAATGAGGAACCAACTTTGACCTTCTAATATTAATGTTTTGTTCTGAGAGATTTTGTGATAGTACTTAGCATATAGAGTTATAAATGTTAATTTCTTACATAGACATGCTGATGTTATGTTACACACGTTACATCTGCATACACGAACCTCTTATTCATTTGTTGGTTAAATCTCTTATTCATTGTAGCTGTAGTTTGGTGATGTAAGTTAGAGTTTAGCGCCACTTGTTGATCACTATCAGAAATGAAAGATCAAGCACTTAAGACTTTTAATGCATAGTCATCATAGTTTACAACACATATGAAACATTTTGAAGTAAAAGTTGACTGATTTATATTTTCTCTTCTTTCTGGGACTTGACTAGCCGAAATGAGGCAAATGGGTCTGATAGTGGTATGTGTGATTCCTAAGTAAGTTTGCAACCGCTTTTCATTGGTAACTATTTATCAATTAATTTGCTGCACCATGGGCAATATTCTTGAGCCAACTAGTTAATGGTTATTCAATATTTGATAATCATGGGTGTTCTAATTTTCTGAATGTTAGTACTTATATACTAATTTGTTCGATATATAGTAAAAGATCTAGAGCTCTTTAGTTGTAACTAGTAGTGTAACAAATAAGTAATATAATCTAGGCGTGTTCGAATGGTGAAGCTAGTTATTAGTTTACTAAGCAAGTGATGCATAACCTTGATTGGGAGTCGTGATCGAAAACATGTTGCAAAGATTTGTCAAAACCCGAGAATGTCCTCAAGCTTGAAATTTGAGTCTTAGGATTTTTTTTTGAAATATAACTAATAGCTGATATTTAGGGACCAGAGCTAGCTTTTGCTACTTGAGAAGCTTTGCACCTTGTTACCGTTAGCTATCCTTGACCTTTGGTAAATAGGAACTGTTTCCATGGACTAAGGATAGTAAGAAGAGAAACTAGAACTGTTAGGATGTGTTGGGTGCACTAGTTGTTTTATAGAAAAGCTTGGTGAACAACTTACACTTGTAGGATCCAAGCTTTCCGCCCATTGAACCTATACGAGTGGGTGCAGTGAAATTCATACTCTTATTCAACTAATCTTCAAGTCTTGATATGGTCTGTTTGTAATTTGTTTGATGCAAGCCAAGGCTCAAACTTATATGAACCCATAAAACCGAGCCAAGCATGCGTGTAGCCCAAATACACCTATCACCCGATTTGGAATGGCATGTAGTGATGATCACCCTTAGCTTTGCAACACTAACCGCCATTTGTGGAGTACCCTCTCATTTGACTGTAAGTGGTCTTCAATTGTCATATGTTCTTGCCTTTTGGTATATAAGATTAATAGATAACCAAGACAACTACCAGCTATTCAGAAGAGTTCAATGTTACCTTTGTTTTCATTGTGCTAAATACAACCAATCAACCATAATTTTGAACATTTTACACTCTGTTTATCTTTATTTGTTAGAATAAATAAGGTGAATTAATCACTTGTTTCATATGATTATTTAGATTTTGGATGACAATGGTCCTAAAATTATCTTTTATTATAGCACCTAGAAGACCGTTTGACATATGACTAATTTTGCCGATAACGATGTAAACAATCACATTTACAATGTTGGTATATAACTCAATATTTACGAAGCTAAAGGCTAACATGTGAAAGTCGAAAACCAATCTTACAAAATAAATAAATACAACACCAAATGGAGGTTGCAGCAGAGCTTTTCTTGTGTGCCACCGTACATGTACTATAGTGTTCGATACTTAGACTCTTCCCCCACCATACCTTGAAGGATATTTGATCCCAGCATGAATCACAATCATGCTGAAAAGGTGGTGAAACGGGCTGATTCAGTGGGTCTCAAAATGGGTCAAAACTAGAATGGGTCCGGTTGACTCACAAACACTTTCTGTCTTACCTTTTCTTGAACTGTACAGTTAAAGATTAAAAATGGTTAGAAGGCTACATTAATGAATTTTTATTGTTTTATATCTATGTTTTACTCGCTTTGAGCATGTTTGGTAACATGTCGATGGTTATTGTGTCAAACATGTTACCAAATTGATATAGTTTAAGTAATAATCTATATAGAATGTTTAGTGACAGTTTGTCATATTAATGTTAATTCATAACAAAATTAAATGTCATCTCCAGTCGATGTGCTATACATCAAATTTTATAGCCTGGTTTTCAAACAGAAAAGAAAGACGTGTACATTTAAAATGACATATGGTATTCGTTTTGCATACTGATCAATTGTTACTGTTTTTGCAGTTATTAACGGCTTCTGGGCTCCTGACATCAGCTAAATAAAAGCTACAGAAAATTTGAGGTGGTAGAGTTGACCTATTTACTATTGAATGAGTTTTCGGTTAGAGAAAACAATTTAGCTAATAGGGGAAACGGGTCAAACAGTTTGAAGTAAAACAAAAGTCTATTTTGTATACATACAACATCCTAAATCGTTAATGTATAGTATATTATGTAATAATATTGTTTTTATAATTTATAATTAACACATTAATAAACCTTGCCCATTTGACTTGTTACTCGCTCCACACGACATTTTAAAAGCCTCATACACTCCCACTGTCTTTATGGTTTTGGAATACTAATAATGACTCTTTCACCTTTGTTGGTTCATGTGATGACAGGGATCTTGATTGCTTACATCATTAGAATTGCTAAAGCTTCGTTAGAAAAAGCACTAGCTTAGAGTATAGATGACTTAGAATTCCAGTCGCCCGGGCTGCCTATTAGAGCAGATTCAACACTCAATCTCCACAGACCTCTGATAGATTAAGTGGACACAACTGCAGACCAATCATAACTGATTCACTTAGCTTCACATGAAAATTCCCCCAACATCATCTACAATAAGCTACACTAGCAAAATTCATAGAAAAAGAACATTCGTAAGCACTCAATACAAGACAAAACCATAACTTACATTCTCTAAACTAGATATTAGAGAAAACATGATCGTAAATGCAAGTTTATTTCGCCTGTCTTTTTCTTTGGTTTGGCGACGGGGAACAAGTGTAACACTTGATGATGTAGTATGCTAACAAAGCTAATTTGTTACTTTACTACTCTATGCCCAGGACATACTGCATTTTTATTTATGCATGTAATCAATCATTTGGGTTTCAGTTTCTATCATTAGTGAAAACTTTATTCATTTAATTCAATAATATCAATTTTTACTCCTAAAAAAAGAGCTTTCGATAGTATCATTTATCACTCCTAAAACAAGGTGCATAATAGTACATTCGGTCCCATGATGTTATCAACTGGTCACAAGCTTTTTTACAAATTTAGTTGATACATGTACTGAACATGCTGCTAAATGTTGTTAAGATGGAAACTTTAGGTTGATGGATATGGATATTTTGCAGAATGCTTATTGTGGGCCTAAGAGTAGAGCAATTCTTTTGCCATTTTTAGATACACAACCAAGTGAAAATTTAATCTTAGTCATTAAACAACTCTGTGATGATCCCAAAAACATGGTGTCTGTTATCAGTGGGTGTGGTAAAGAAGGTCTTGGCATGTGGTTTGACTCGTGTGAGAAACTTGCAGTTGCAGGTGAGCACAGATACTTTATGAGGGGCCTGGAGATGCAAAATGGAAAACGTACATGTGGATGGAATAATTGTGTCGGATGCATGGAGAACGCTGAGTTGATAATGAACTTTTATGGAGAAGCTGATTCTGATGGCTCTTATATTGAAAGATAAAGGAGTGCGATGGATTGGCATTACGAGAATGCAGGGAAATTTGGGCACGAACATGCTAAGGACATGTTGGAACATCTTGAAAAAAAGAATAGCCGATGGATATAGACCTATAAAATATAAATAAAAAGTTTACTTCGTTATTTTGTTACTCAATCTGAATATGTTACTGACTTAAGGTACTATTGTAGGGTGTGAAACAAGGTACAACGGCGAATATATTTGAATTGATGACAGAGGTAGGCAGGAGTGCAGATTTTGTGTTGGGGATTGGAGATGATATAAGTGATGAAGAGGTGTTTGTGGCTATATTCACGAGGACTGGTTACTAACAATGGTACTGTTTTTCATGTAATGTGGGAGAAAAATCAAGTGCGGCTGAGTACTTTGTGCATGAAATGGAATTATTCTACCCATGCATTTGAAACTAGCGCGAAACAACATCTGATTTGCTTAAGTTCTTTTGACAACAAGATGTATAGGTATAGCATTGATTCGTATAGTATGAACTTCAGTTATGACAAGTTTGTTGACCAACAAAAGATTGATAGGTATAACTCTTGTTTCTTGTTAATTGGTTAAATTATTGTAAGACGATATCTCTGCAAGCTTCTGAACCACTCATGGTAACCTTTGTTAATACTTTTAGACAACCACATATATCGATTTTTATGACTGTTTTTATGACGTTTGAATGATGGCTGATTGGTTTTCTAATCCTATAGTACTATAGCAGCTTAATAGCTTTTAATTTAACTTTAAAATGAAGTGTATAATGGCGAGTAAGGAGAGCAAATGATGTCGAAGTGTAATGATCTTCTTGTTATATACTAACCCATTTTGAAGTTGAACACAGAACATTTACTAACTTGACACTAAGTCAAATTTTGAACTAAAGATTAGATAATTTTATTTCACTAGTAATACACGTACAATCATAAATGAGCGTATACTTTTTACATGTGACTATGTTCTTTACGCACTTAAAAAGCTACGACAATTTTTTTTTCACATGTGAGTATGCGACCAAGTTGTGAAGATGTCATTAAAAAGTTTCAATTCTTGCTCATAATTTTCACATGTGAAGATATTCTTACAAAAATTGAATAATCATCAATGTTTAAAAATACGTGTATTCAATAGTGACAAAATTTATTCATGCGTGAAGGAAAAAGTTTATTCTCGAGACAAATATTGGTCACATGTGAAAACATGTCTCGTAGCTTTTTAAGATGCTCGAACAAGTCGGTCATATGCGATAATTTTCCAAATAGCCAGAAAAGTAACTCATGTTATCCATAAAAATGAGATTACGATCAATATTAAAAATAAAAAATAATAAAAAATTTTAAAAATTAAAAATTAAAAAATCCAATTTAGTAGATCTCCTAGCTTTGATAGTTTTACACTAAACATTGTATGTCCTAAATTGTACACATCTATTTACCAGTTGGTGTCAAGTAACAAGTTTAAATCAAACCCATCTTATTTAAAAATAAGTAGCTACGACGGGTCATAAGCTTAGAAAGTTACCCAACATTAATTATATTGCATGAACATGAACATCCCAAATCAATATAAGCTTATATCGAACATGAAGATGATAGCAATTAGTAAAATATATCATTCTTCGTGAAGACAAGCTAGTCCTTTGCATGTTACCTCATCAAGTTCCTGCTCTTTGGCCCCAATTAGAAAGTTACCCAACATTAATGATATTGCATAAAACATCCAAAATCACTATGATATTATTCCCAGATTTCATCAAGAACCTCCAAAAGATGCTTGCATTTTTCACAATCACCGCTCGACGACACTTTTGCTAGTAAATCAACCAATTATCTAGACTCCCAATCAGTGATAGTTGATCCAGGTGGAATGATCATTTTCTCCCAAATCATATTTGTGAGAACAACTTGAGATGAAACTGGAGCGGTATACTAAACTCGAACTGTTTGCACAAAATTAGTTATTCCTACTTCTTTCAGAAAATTCCTCCAGCTTAGCATAGACACACCAGGTGGATACATCATATAAGTATTGTCGACCTCATACCATTTTACATCAATGCCACTGATCAACCTACTTATATCAATATGATTCCCGAAGTCATTACAGAAATGGATTTCAACCTCAGATGGTAGTACAAAACCATGATTGGTTAAAATATAAGCTTTATTATAAACCTCAGAGATTATGTCTCCCCGTTCAGTCCCATATTCTGACCAACTAGATTGTAAGCGAACCATTATAAACGATAAGTAATCTGTCATGAGATCAGTAGTCACTGTATTTTTATTGTCGCAAATAGCTGGTAAAACATGTGCCTTTACTATCTCATGTTCGGATAACCATTTGACACCGACTTTCAAAAGCATTTGGGTTAAGTTATTGGTAACAGGGCCATCAAAAATTGAGGGGTCAACAATTCGAAGATTGGAAAACAATCTTGTAAAGGCTTCGAGAATGTCCCATGAACCATTTAAACTCATCCAAATCATACCCACTTCAATTGAACTGTAACAACCGCCTAAAAGTGGAATGAAAGGCGTTTCCATCAGGGTATTCATAACATCAGAGCCGACTTTGAAAGCATAAGTGTTCTGGATGGACTTTGAATGTAATTCATTAAGCCAAGATGATAACCACTTATGGCCTATTGTTTTTAAACCATCTTTTGTACGACATAAAGAAGATAGCATCTTAACAAAGATTTTAGGTCCATAACTCTCGATACCCAATGCTCTTGCAAGTGAATCTGATAGTACTATATCCTTATTCAAGTAGCCAAGACCAAGATGCTCCTGAATCAAGCTATCGAGCAAAAGAGTACGAACCTGTTCATTCCAATTTCTTAGTACCCGAAACGGTGGGATCCACTTCTCATTTTCGCCTTCTAGAAGTAAACAGTTAGACGTGCATAGCTTTGATATGATCATTCTAGGAAGAGAAGCAAAAAATCCATGCACTTTGCCGAGAAGAAGAACATAGCTCATAAAGACGGAAATGCCCTTTCCTGGACAATCCTTGAAACCAGGAAGGCTGCAAAAAGATCTTTGTGAACTCACAAACAAGTTTGAAAATTCTGATAGCAAAAACTGGTTCCATGGACTATCACCGTCAACTTCTTCTCTTGATGAAGGAAGAACAAAATCACCTTGAATTGTAAATTTTAAACCATATGTTCGAAGAGGAAGAAATGCAAACCGCTAATCTAGCTTTGGAATCTAATTACCATTCCCTGATACTTTAAGAGCAAATGCAATTGAAATTTCAGTAGTTTTGACATGTTTCGATACCGTTAGCCTAAAGTTCCAGAGAGTCAACAAACCAAGTCAATGTCTCATTCCCAATGGAAACATTGATTAATCCATTTCCACTTATTTGTTTCCTCATGATGACAAATGAATCATAACACATCTCTAAACTTGATACATTGAAGACGATGAAGAAAGAGTAACAAAGATGAATGAAGATCTGAAAACATAGATTTCATGTTCTCCTCGGCAGAAGTTTCTATTGACTTTGACTTTAAAGGAAGGGCAATGCATGTGTTGTAGTCGTGGGTGCTCACTTGATCAGTAGTGTCAAATGAGACCAGGTTTGTGAAATAGTTGATATCACAAGGAGGTACGATTGTTGGCAAAACAAAACCGATTTGACCATCGGTTATGTCAAACTTGATATGGAATCCATTAGAATAGATTCTGGAGCATCAGAAACCTGCATAATCATCAAAGGAATGTTTTGAATACATCGTAGAAAATAAAAGAATTTATTTGACTAATATTAGAAAAATTCCTATACCCGAAATACTGATTTGAACCCAATGCCTTTCTTGCCAACGTACCCGGAACTAGCTGTCTTCTTGGTAGAATTTCCAACATCACAAAGCGCCCTGATGTTCTCAGTAGAAAAACCCTGCTCGTTACTCAAAACAATAATACTCTTCTCCTGAAGAATGAAAGTTAGAGTCGGCTCCACATGTTTTGGATAGACATTATCATCAGCATTCTGAACCTATAGAAACATACAAAATTACACAAACATGTCATTATTGTAACAAAATAACTTAAAATTACCACATCAAAGGATAAAGACAGAAACTTACAAGCTCCAGGAGAAAATGCGAGTCTTGGGAATATAACTCTGTAGAAAGACAATGAAGTGCTCTTCCTAAACGAGCATGCTGTTTTTCAATGCATTCTGAGATTGAAATATTTGGATCCAAACCGAATTCTTCAATTCTAATAGACTCTATAATACTAGCTGCATTCTTCTCTCTCAGAATCTAACATGGGCTGAACGCAACCATCATCAGCACTGTGCACTGTAAGAGTCATTACACCATCTCTTTTACCGTCTTCACTCGGTTGGTTGGTTTCACTCTGAAGAAAGTCTTCTATTCTCAAGAGATTCTTTGGATTCTGATAGACATGAACAATTATCATTAAACCACTCCACTATGCCTAATGATAACCCAAGCTCATGAACCAACATATGATCCTCTTTACTTTTACATTCACTCAAAATCGCCAGTTGAGCATCTATGATAATTGAACGAAGTGCAGAAACCAATAACTCTGTTGTAAATCGTTGAAACTCCTTCGGTATATAACCCAAACAATCAAGAACAAATCTTGATGCAATCGGCACACCTTCAAAAGCATTATTTGCATGGAATTTTAATAGGGACAAAGGTACATTCCTTTCACCACCATATAAAGCAATCAAAGATACGAGCTTTAAAGCTGTTTCAAAAGAAGACCCATGCAGAAAAGATTCTACAAATGGATACAGTGTGGCTGAATGATCTAAACATAAACTTTTCCATGTGGACATATTAACGTATAATTAACACATCAACTGGAACCTTTAATTGCAAGGAGTACTTGGATAATCGATATGAACTAGAGGTGGCAATTTCACCTCATTTACTTACAAATGATTCAATTCGGTTTACGTTCTTTTTCTAGTGGGTAAAACGGGTAAACTATAAATCCACGATACGGGTTAAAAGTTGACCAAAAGTGTAGTTTTAATTATAACATTACCAAGTAACATAATCGTGTTATATATTTGACACATCAAATATTTTTTTTGGCAATAAAGTTTTTCGGATCAACCCAACCAGCCCATTTTGCCACCTATAGAAGAAACAATGGACCGACCACCAATTATTACCTTTGTTAAGTGGAGCAAGAAAGCAACACCAAACGGCAGCTCAAGATAAGCACAAAAGCTATCTGGTGGTCTGGCCATATATACCCTTTATCCAAGCACAGCCTACATTCTTAAGTGTAACCGTATATAAGAAGGAGCAGATAAAATATTGAGTCCCACCGGAGGAGTTTTCGACTTCTTCATCTGAATCAGTTTCCCATAAAATCCATTTTCCATTTCCGTAGATTGGTTATCAGGATCTTTGTTTAATGTTTTTGCTCGGAGATGATGCATGCTACATATTTATCTGTAATAACACGAGAACAGGGATAATTTATCATGTGGACTTCACATAGTACCGATCCATCACATATATTATTGATTGAATAAAACTCTTACCAGCCAAGCTACGAAGGGCATTCTCAGCAGCCTGTTGTTGTGCATCCTTTCTCGTGTTACCCATTCCAATAACTACTTTCTCGCCCGTGAACAAGACCTGCATCATCATTAACCCCAATTTAGCACAGACCATATTATGGAATTTCAGCTTAAAATATCACTGTAACGGTGTACTCTGCTCACCTCACAAGAGAACAGCCAATCTCTGTTGGAGCTCATAATAGATCTATATTCAACCTACAAATAAAAATAAAGATGACACGATGCACGATAAGAATAACACATAACAAAAGCTTGTTTTCCTACTGGATCAAATTAGCATACCTTAGAGCCACATCTTTGTCCAATTTCATGCAGCACCGATGGATAACGAAGGTTGTGGCTGGTTTGAATTTCCGCCTCAGTAGGCCCTCTTCTGTTGTTAAATGATGGTGGATTTTGAAGGGTCCTACGCCTTCCAAAAAGTGAAAAAGAAATAAGAAAGCAATTAATTTGAACACAAATTGTTACAATAGAAGCTCTTTTCAATACCTGTTGGCGGGCCTGTTTATGTAAATTTTCTTTTGCAATCCATACCCATGGGATACCTGAAATTGGCACGAAAATATCAATTACGTGGATGGGGCAACTTTTGAAACATTTACTTATTTACTTATGCTCTATCTCTGATTTACCCAAAAATAGGAACAGGTTAAAAACATCTGAAATATATACACAAATGCATACAAACATCCTACACGGGTTAGATCATTTTTTATTGAACATAGGGATTTAAGATAATTAATACGAGTATCCGCAAGTGCCGAAGAACTTGCTAGATCATTTTGTGATAACTTATTAATGTGGTTCATGTGATCATTTTTCAAATAGCACATTCTTTATTTAAAAACTAAAAACTGGAAAAAGGTAAGTATGCATGTCAGGCCAACCCATTTCGAGAAGCAATTGAAAATGACCTGTTTAGCCACCTCCATAGATAACTGAACCAAATAAAAAAAATCCAAAACGTAGTATGTGTCCAGAACTAGCAGTAAAAGAATCCTTAACGAAAATATACAAGTTTTAGACGATATTGGTGAATCTGTAATACCTCAACAACATTTTTTACTTCAGGTAGTAATGGCTGAATCCCTGCAGAGAAAGAGCTAGTTGTACCGGAAACAGAGGATTGAAACCAGGTCGGTGTTTGTTCAATATATCAGGTGCTTGAATGGGGCCAAGTAAGCTAGGCTCTGCACAAAAATTAAAGAAACTATACTAAGAAAAGATCAACCAGCTTAAATACTCTTGTGTGTAAGTGAAGAAAAAGTTTTACGAATACATACTTTCTAAAGGAATCAATGGTCTGGAAGATGGTGGCCCGTGGATACTTGCATTTGGAACTAATACATGGGGGTCTCTCAGATTTTAGGTCCACGTTTCTGGAATCCTGAGAAAGGTTAAAATTGAAAGCAATGAAAATTAGTATATTCTGTGTAGAGCTTGTTGTGAAAGAAACGGTCTACGAGTGTGTTTGGGGTTGCTTAGTTTTTCTGCTTATGCTTCTGCTAATAAATAAGTACTTGTAAGCTGCTTAAAAATTAGCACTTCAAGAGATAGTGTTTGGATTTGCTTATTTTGTAAAAAAAATGTAATAAAAGTCATATATAATATTTTGTTAGAAAAGCTCAAGCGAATGCATTTATTTTACCTAAATAAGCTGATAAGCAGAAAAAATAAGCAAACCCCATTAACACCTACATGCATAACAAACGAAAGTAACATATATATTAGGAAAGGCTACCTGCTGATTCAGTCTTTGCGCAACTTCAGGACCATTCATCCCTTCTGTTACTGGGGCATTTGTATTCCCATTTGGTACGAAACTGGCATCCTGAAAACCAATTCTTCGTAGAATAAGTAAGACATTCTCAAAGATATTACTAACACCCATAGATGTCTAATTCACTCACCTCTGACATTAGAAAATTGGAAACATCAGATGCAGATGGTAGATTTGATGCTTCGTCTTCGTAAAAGTATTCGGAAAGTCTCCTTAGCAAATTCTCATCGAATTCTATGTGCCAAACACAGGATAAGTAAAGTAAGTAGGGCCAAAATGAATGTACAATATAAAAGAATGATTTGCTTAAGCTATCTTACTTGAAGAAACCTCTAAACTCAATCTTATATGATTTTCTTCACAAGTGAAGATATTTTTCTAAACTCAATCTTATATGATTTTCTTCACAAGTGAAGATATTTTTCTTAAACTTAAATAATCGCTCTAAACTCAATCTTATATGATTTTCTTCACAAGTGAAGATATTTTTCTTAAACTTAAATAATCGCTCTAAACTCAATCTTATATCATTTTCTTCACAAGTGAAAATACTTTTTCTTAAACTTAAATAATCGCCTCTAAACTCAATCTTATATCATTTCTTCACAAGTGAAAATACTTTTTCTTAAACTTAAATAATCGCCTCTAAACTCAATCTTATATGATTTTCTTCTCAAGTGAAGATATTTTTTCTTAAACATAAATAATCGCCTCTAAACTCAATCTTATATGATTTTCTTCACAAGTGAAGATATTTTTTCTAAACTCAATCTTATATGATTTTCTTCACAAGTGAAGATATTTTTTCTTAAACTTAAATAATCGCCTCTAAACTCAATCTTACATGATTTTCTTCACAAGTGAAGATATTTTTTCTTAAACTTAAATAATCGCCTTCTAAACTCAATCTTATATGATTTTCTTCACAAGTGAAGATATTGTTTCTAAACTTAAATAATCGCCTCTAAATCAACACGAGAGTACACATTATTCTCATAATATATCTTTTACGCAAACTAACTCATTCCTAGATGAATTTCTTCACAAGTGAAGATATTGTTTCTAAACTTAAATAATCGCCTCTAAATCAACACTAGAGTACTACACATTATTCTCTTATATATATCCATGAAAATTTCAACCAAAAAATACACATCACTAAGTAAGGCATTTCGTCGAACACTTGGTCTACACATATATCCATGAAAATTATAGCCAAAATACACATAACTAAGTAAGGCATTTCGTCGAACACTTGGTCTACACATGCAATCCACAACATAGTTATGCATTTTGCCAAACACTTAGTCTACGCATACAATCAATCAATCAATTACACAAAGCATCATATAACATCTTGACATGTGACGCAATAGATAAGATGTACAAACACATATTTTATAACTACAAAAAGTAAAAACATTCATTAGTTGAAAATTAATTACCAATATTAGAATTCAAATCCACATAACACTGTTTCAATTGATTAACAAAAGGAATCATCTTAAGAAAATTTTTGAAAAGTTGAAATTTATACCCAAATGAATCGGAAATCAATCAGTTAAAAAGTCAACCCGCAGTCAACACCGCAGTCATCGCCGGAGATTATTGGCGGCAAAGAGATGATAGGAGATGATAGGAGATGACCGGCAAGATGAGAGTAAAAACCACGGAGATGAAGAAAGGTGTGGTGGGTGTGTGTTTTGTAAAACCCTAAAAATACGAAACGTGTTAAGAGACTAAAATACCCTTGGAATCGAAATTTATTAAATACGTAAAATACATTTATATTCATTTAACGAAATTCAAAATCTAACTTATTTAATGTTTAAAACCTAACGTGTATATTAGACTACCGACGTTGGTACTACGAAAATAAAAGTCACGTGAATACCATTTCGGTCGTTTTCTTTTGTCGAATACCAACATAAGCTTTGGGCCTCGTTTGTTTTTGTGATCCGATTGTTTCCCTCAAGCCATGAGATCGTTGAGTTTGTGAGCCCAAGTAGTCCGGTTTGGTTGCAAGTCGACCCACACACAAAAAGCCCACCCGATCGGCTAGTATAAGAACAACACAAACACCAAAATTTGAAACCCTAGTTTTACAAGTTCACGGCACAAAGAAAATTCCCTGCTCCTTTCCCTTTTCCGATCGCTGCTCATCCCTTGTGTTCGTGTATGTTTGATCCGAGCTACCAAGGTATAACCATCTCTTCTTCGTCTCTAATACTTTTACATGAAAAGCGTTAATATACCTTGAATCCGTGTGTCATGCTAATGGAACGAACGAGTAAGAAGGAAACATACGTTTAAGTATTTGTGAAACATGCAAACGAAACACATGAATTAATACTACAACCGGCACACTAGTATAATAAGGAGTTCGAAATCGTTTTCGGTAATAATATGTTTTACGAAGAAGAATTGCATGGGATATGTTTCATAATAACATTGAATATAAAAGGATGGTTCATTGCATGTTTAATCACATGGTTAAAAAATGGTGATGCTTGTGTGTCGATTTGCATGAATGGTTTTGCCTTGTTGAAAACCTTGTTAAAAACAGTTTTGGAAGTCGACGTATGCATGGTTAAAATATAGGGTAACATGTCGACTTGAGAATAGTTAAGTGTAGTGTGTGTGTGTCGAGTAAATTGTGAGTCGGAAACAATATGTGAAACTGTCATGCCCATTGTGTTTCGTATAAAGTCAAAGCGAGGGAAACGGGTAAAGTGTTGGTATCGTTAACCCAATTAGGAATGGGACGATGTGGGAGTTGGTTGTGTAAATGCATGCATGAGTTTGAGTTAATTTCCGTTTGAGTTTTCATACGTTCTAGGTCAAGGTGAAAGTCATTAAAAGACGTGACATGTCAATTAAATGCATATTAATATGATAATAAAAGATGGGGAAAACCCTAGAACATAAATTAGAGTCGATTAGGGTTTGAAAGCTAAGTGTGTAATTCGTTATTTCATGTAAAAATAGTAAGTCGTGAGGTCATTAATAACGAATGAGTTAGCGTATAACGAGCTAGTATTAAGTATGTTGTGAACATGCGTGAGTTATGATTTTATGTAAGGAACTAAGTCACATATCATGAATTAAAATATTTCATGCATGGTCTCATTAAGGGTTGTGTGCGAACAATGTTACGTGTGAGTCTTGATTAATCATGTAAGTTAAGAAGGCTTGTATAAATTATTTTGAAAGAGAGTCCTAAAATCCGTTTTGACAATTATCAACCCTATACTTTGAAAGATGATCATATAAGTCCTCAAAATAAGATAATTATCATATTAAACCCTTACGTTTACCGTTTGTCATTTGCAACCCATAAGTTTGGCTAATTAATGACTAGTACTCTAAATGTTGTAATTCCGTCCGTCACTAAAAAAATGAGTACATTCTGACAACTCTAAAAGTAGTAATGAGATTAATCCGTTATACTAATAAGTATTAAATAAATCATAATCCGTGTAGATTCGTTGGAGGAGACGCGACGTTACATCTTCGTATTCGTTCATTCGTTTGCTTTCCCTTCATTTCTTTAAGGTACGGATATTCTGTCTTACTTTAAGACACTTGTGTTATCGTACAGATATTCTGACCTTTTCAGTAAAGGTTCTGTATGATGTTCTTTTCGTTCGCTTTCCTATTATGTTTATTAGGATTCCCAATGCCATTGCTATGAACCCTTTTTCTTGAATGTTGTTACTTATCTGAACTTATGTTCTAGTGAACTATGCAATATCTGATGTGAACTTATGTTAGGAAGATTTTGATATGCACATCTGCTGAACTTTGCTATGGTTGATTATGAACTTCGAATATGAACTCCGCTATGAATATATGATATGCCACTATGATATGAACTTATGATTTCGAATATCCGAATATGAACCTTATGATATGGACTATCCGATATGTTATCCGTGACCTTTGGGTTTGGATTATGATCCGTGTCGTTTATGACAAATCGGTTTGACCTAAGTTAGTTTGACACCCGAGCCAAATATTTAACTAGTCATGGGGTTCCATGTCCAGATCGTTGATGCACCTCCGATATGACTCTAGGCGATAGAGTGATGTTCTCGCCACGCCCCGGATGGTGGAGCATATTTTGTATATGTAGGAAGGGCGATGGATGCATCCTAGATCCGATCCGTTATCGATATGTTTTACGGTGAATGATGTCGCGTAATACGCGTCTTCACAAAATTCGGAGCTAGCTACTCCATTGGTTACCCGAGGTCTCCTCATATTATATAAGGTATTCCGAGGTCACCCTCCGAATAAGAAAGTTACTTCGATATGATATGTTACGGGCTCGTGGTAGTTTAACTAAATCTTTATCTGTTATTTCTGTGTTAAGTATTCTGATTATGATTCGGTATGTTCAAGTGTTTACAATTATGAGCTAGGCTTATTATGTGATATCATATGTTTTTTATGCTTTCAGATGTTTATGTGACTACCGTCTCGCTATGCTAAGATATGATTAATTTGTTTAGATATGATTCGCATTACGCCATCCGGTTGTCTCGTTAACTTATTGTTATGTGAACTTTTGATCCGAGTGATGACTACGTTAGTGATAATCAATTGTTCGAAAGTTTAGTAAGTATAATTGTTCCGTTAACGGTAAACTTTACTTATCGTTAGGGTATCTATCTGCTTATGATTTGGTCCGCCATGATTGTTTGTTGTTTCATTGCTACAATATTGAATTAAGTGCTTTAAATGTTGATTAATTGATTTGTATGAATGCCATGTTTATTTACTAGGAAGTGTTTAGTTAGTTATTAGACTTCCGTTGCCTATACGAATCGGTTATTGTGATGTGCTATGTGTTTGGTTGTTCGATATGTTTGTGTTTGCGTCATTAATGTGCTATGTAATGTCTAAACTGCTATGTGGTTGTTTCGATTTCAGATATTTGTGCTTCCGAGAATCCTAAAAGATCCTTCGTCATTATTTCATTTTATTTTCGTTATTCGTATATTTGTTCTGTTTTAGATTTGTGTTTCACGTATATCTGCTCTTTGGCTTTGTAAGCTCACCAAGACTTTCTTTTCCCCGCGGCGGTATTAAGCATTCAAGATGAGCTTGTGGGATGGCCGATCCGGGTTTGAGAGTAGAGTTGAGAGCAAGACTTTACCCTAGAGATCTTATATTTATTTTGATTATTAAGATATTTATGTTTTCTTTGATTATTTTGTAAAGGCTTCCGTTATTGAATATTATTTAAAGTTCTGATATGAAACCGTATTGTGATATCTTTACCCTTGTCGGGTCGGGGTGTTACATGTTTGGTCTTTGCAGAGAATATTTTTTTTTAGGTGGGAAGCAAATGAGAATAATACAGTTAGACCCCTCTAATTTTTGGGCAAAAATTACAAAAATGCCATTCCGCCCAAACTGATATTAATATGAGATGCACTTGATCTAACGGTCCAAATCTCTTCTCGCTCTCACAAAAATAGACTTCTCATTTGAACGCTTGTCCGTATATATATATATATATATATATATATATATATATATATATATATATATATAGGAATATATTAATTTAATTAATTGTAGCCAATGGCTACAATTTTGTACTAAAATGTGGGTCCCCGATTATTTTTGTGAGACCGATTCTTTTCTCGGGTCCCAAATCATTCTAGTGTAATTTTATGAAGGATTAGTTAATTGGCTACAAAATTGTAGCTAAGATATCCCCATATATATATATATATATATATATATATATATATATATATATATATATATATATATATATATATATATATATATATATATATATATTTTAAAAAGAAAGCAAATTTTTTTTGCCCCACGCCTCACGAATACCAAAAGGTGAAACATTCACCTTGAATGCTCCTCCTCCTTGCCAATCACTCACAACAACACCCCAATGGAGCTTGCCATGTGAAAGAGCTTTCCTTTTGCTCACCAACCTTGCGTTAGGGTAGCCTAAAATGCAAAGTACAATATGAATAAAAAAAAACAAAAAATAGGGTTGTTGCAAGGAAGATATCGAGTTTTGTGATGAAGATGATTGTTGCGACATACCAAGAAGAGAATAAAAAATGAATCATTTGGTTGTTGAGAAATTTTTTTGGTTTTAGTTTGTGTGTAAATGAAAGTGATATTGGAAGTAATGTGTGTAAAAATGAAAGTATAAAGGGCTATAAATATTGTAAAAAGTGAGGTTTAATTTTAATTATTAAAAAAAAATTGTTTTTTTAAGAATTAATCATTTGAGCCCAACGACCCTTTTATATATTTTGTTCTCTTTCGTTTTTCACGTCCGCCACTTATTTGGCGTTTCGGCTCTTTTATATTTTTTGTTCTCTTTCGGTTTTCACGTTCGCCACTTATTTGGCGTTTGACTTGGCGTGTGTGACGTGGGGGGAGGGAGGGGGTAAGGGGTGTTGCTACTCCAAAACAAAGAGAATAAAAAAAGGATCATTTGGTTGTTGAAACTTTTTTTTTAGTTTGTGTGTAAATGAAAGTGATATTGGAAGTAATGCGTGTAAATGAAAGTGTATATGGCTATATATTGTGTAAAAAGTGGGGTTATTTTTACTAGAAAAAATGATTTTTTTTAAGTAACCGTTTCAGCCTAACGATTCTTTTATATTTTTTGTTCTCTTTCTTTTTTCACGTCCGCCACTTATTTGGTGATTTACTTTGTGGGGTTTTAGGGGGGTGTTTGACGGTACCCATCTCTCTAAGTTTAAGGGGCTAGTTGTAGTTTAACTCAAACTTAAGAAAGTTAGTTGTGTATTAAGAAATTTTCTTAACCTCCTCAATTGTAGATTTCTTGTTCTGGATTAATTCCAACCCCACCCCCCAATTTTTTTTTTATTATCTATAAATAAAGAGAAGAGTGTGAGGTTTATTTGTACATATTTTTCAAAACAACAACAATATATATATATCCAATCTCGTCGGAACAATCACACCCTTACCCGAGAGTAAAGGAAGTCACACCCCTTCTTTTCAAGCTCAGTTTAGTAAATGTTTGAGTGTAAATATCTCGTATGTGTGTTAGTGCCACTCGACATTAAAGGATCATAACCTTTTGTCGAGGTCGTGTTGAAATTGTTCTTGATTTGTGGTTTCGCTCTTGAAACTAGTTTATTCTCGAAACTGGTTTATTGGATTTCTTCCAACATGTTGTTTAGAAACGACTAAAAAAGTTATATAGATAAAAGACTCCAACCGTGTGTTTTAAAAACCAACCATGTTGCCATTTATTCCATAGACCAATAGTAAGTGATATTTATAGAAAGTTGACTAAGTGATATGTAAAAAGTTTTCATTTTTAAGTTGATAAAGTGATGAGTTGAGATCCCTGTAGACCAACCATTATCCAAAGAACCATTGAACCCATCTCAACCATCCATTCCAATATAATCCAAAGGCTGAGATCAACTCAGATAATTACACTTGAAGGGTAAAACAGACAACTATATAAACCAAAAAAAGAATCATCCATTCATTTTTCCCCCAAAAATATCAGTGCAAAAACACACACACAAACACACTCTCAAAATCTGTCGTCGATTCAAGTTCCGATCAAAATTCCGATTACATAAAAAAACACACAAAAACCATCAATCCGTCGTTGGTCCTCCATATAACCGTCAATCCGTCGTCAATCCACCGTCGATCTGTTGATCAGGCAGAGGCTTATCTTTGCTGGAAATCACTTGGAGGATAGACGCACACTTGCTGATTACAATATTCAGAAGGAGTCCACTCTTCACCTTGTCCTTCGCCTCCGTGGTGGGTTTTGGCGGGTTTTAAGTATCCCAGTTGGTAGTTCTTTGATTGTGGATGTTGTTGGATAATGTTGATTTGTTCTTTATGATTTTAGTTTATGTTGAATGAATTTTGACTTATTTCTTCACAATGATTGATGCATAGAAATGATTTGTTCTTCACAATTTTGTTTTTTTATTGTCATTTTATCATTTCTGTATAGATTTTAATATTGAATGGACAAAAAAAATTCAAATAACATTTTGTAATATAAATTTACAGTGATCAGTTTTTTTTCTTGTTCAAGTACCCACATTTTAGAAGGAAAAAAAAACGTATCTCTAGTTTTAATATGCATTTCTTTGTTATACTCTTAAAGATAATATTATGCTTGAATTTTGACTTATTCATATTTTTCTGATACAATTCATTATTAGTTGTAGTATAAAAGGCCTAACATAATCAAGTTCATTGTATACATTGGCCACATCTTTAACTTACCAAAAGTAAGTGATGGTTGATTGATGCATTTACGCCATGTCCTTGCCAATGTTCGTCTCGTTTATGTTGGGTGACCAGTGGCACTTGCATCAGGACTATCATGTTCCATGGACTCAGGTACACCTACAATTAAATCAATGAACTCATAATGTGTATAGAAGAAACAATTCATGCCTTATATGATCAGTTAAACATTAATCAGTGAACTCGTAATGTGTAGAGAAAAAGACTATGAGATAACACATAATTGGATAAAGTAAAGGTCACACTACGGTTCGCTTTTAGTACGAGATCAAAACTTGGGTTGATATATGTTGAATCACATGTGATTTGTATTGAAACACATGTGATTTGTTCTGAATCACATGTGATTTGTTCTGAATCACATGTGATTTTGTAGTGTAACTCTGAGTCATTTAAAATTACATGTTACTAACTACATGTTTGTATTTTAGCTAACTACAAGTCCTGCTTAAAAAAGTTGAAGAAAAAGCCTAAACTCTAAGCCTATTCAAAGAAAAAGGGTGTTATCAGATTCCGACGAAGATTCTGAAAATGATGAGCGTAAGGTGTTAAATAAATTCAAGGGGAAGATGATTAGGTTTTATGTTTATGTACATTTCTTCATTTTATTAAGTTTAGATGTTGATTGTAGTCTTTTGGTAATTACTAATGGTCATAGTAGTGAACAAGTACTTATGGTTGTTTTCTGGTAAAATTGATGGTAATATTTCATTATAAGTATGAAATGGATTTTTACATGCCATTTTGCAGATTGTTTTATGTTTTAACATTTGTATTCTTATTATTTTTCTTTTTTTTGCTAAATGTCATAATCTAATGGTTGTAGCATAGGAATGTTTTTTATATCTAGATCACATATGATTGTCATGTGATTTGTCCCCAAAGCACATGATTTTATTCAAAAATCACATGTGATTTTAGTGATTTAGTGATGCAACTTTTCAACTTGCATTTATATTCAGTTACAAATACCAAATTTGCTAGAACATCAAACAAAAAATATTCAATTAAACATAGTTGAATTAAGATCCGCATAATACTTTTCGACAAGTGTAATAAAAATAAAGAAAAACCAAATCTAAACAAAGTATGATATGAAAACGCAAATCTAAACAAAGTATGATATTCAAGAAGCTTTAGTTGCTTGTTCAATTGCATCAATTCGCGCCACTTGTTCACCGCATCCACCTTTGTTTCGAGCCCTTATGGATTATTTACCTTATGTTGCTTTGGTTTCTCAACTGCATCTCTCGTTTTCCGTGAAGGAGGCTTAAGTACTTGAACCTCGACTTCTTTACTTTTGATGATGATGATGAACAAATCACATGTGATTCAAAACAAATCACATATTATAGACTAGCTCAAAAGACTTTGGTCAACATTCAACCCATTTGACCCGTTGAGATATTACCCAATCCTAATTCTACCCACTCATTAGTATATGGGTGAAATTGACACCTCAAACTCAACTCGTGATTTCTCATTGGGTTGTAGCCCACCAGGAAATGTAAGGTACTCTGAGTGACTTTAGCCCAATTTTGATGTCCTTTTCTGTAGGTAGCTTGGTGTGTGGTACGTTGTTGTACCATATCTGAAATATACATAAAGAAACATAATGAGATGACCAGTTGTAATAACAAATCACGGGTTGCGTGAGATTATATATGCACATTGTAGTAAATAATTTATTCTGATATTAAGTTATTGGAAAATAATAAAAACAATTACGGATGTAAAAGATATGAGAAGGGCATGTAAGAATATTTGATATATCGATTGATAATCCCTTTGGTTGCAGCAAGTAGCAAATTTATTATTAGAAACTTTTTGTGTGACCCGCTGAATAAACCGAAAGTTGTAAACTGTATAACATATTTCTAAAAAGGAGTCTGATAAATAATTAATGATATTCACCCCTAGAGTAGCAAACATGCGCTGAAGAACCAATAGTCAAGTACCAGCCTTGAGCCTTCATGTTGGATTTAGTCTCGAAGCCTAATATTTCCTTAAGCACCACTTTCACAGTATCAGATTTTTTGCCTTTAGATTCCCGAGTATAATGTCCTGTCTCCCCACACACGTGACATTTCCTTTAACAAAATGATTCAAGTTTTGTTAATGTATTGGGGCTCAACCATGTCATTTGAAAGGATTGGTACCAACCTCGGTAGCTTTGGTCTTAAAAAACGGCAATGTTTTCACAAGTGTACTGAGTTCAGCGTCATCTTTTACTACACAAAAACGAAAATGAATGAACATAATGACAATAGCAGACCAAACATAGAAAATAGATCAAAATACTTCAAAATAATCCCATGTGATAAAAATTTCTAGCCTATATGTGAAGAGGCATAGCACAACCTAATAAAACTGACCATTATAATTTAAGAATATCACTCACACTAATAGGCTTTTTCTTTATATCTTCGATCAATATATATTGGTTAACTTGATTGGTTTTAGATCTCTATGGATTGTGATCATGTACAGATGTACTTGCTTCTCACGTGCCCCAAGCTTGCTTCTCACGTGCCCCAAGCTTGTTTGCCCTGAAATCATGATCAAACAAATAAAAAGATATAAGCCCCTATAACTCTCAAATAGTCCAGTTACTGCATGAGACTGCATTCAAGTACTAGGGGTGTTGATTAATACTAGAAATGGACTCACTTAGAAGTATAGGTTGCATTTGCCCATTCAGTTTCCCTGATACTTCGCGGATGAAAGATTGTAGAAAAGTTTAAAGGTAGCTTCAAAACTTCCAATAAATCATGCATCTCAATCACTGATAAAACAAAATTGAACATTAGGAACCATATCAAGGTCAATTCAAACAAGTTCATTACTTACCAAGAAACTATTGATATGGTATACATGGAAGTAAAGAGAATCATTAGATATGTAGCTGAAAGTCAAGAAACACATGTGGTTGCTTGCTAAATTGGACTCTCTACTTTATAAATCGCGCGCTAACCATATTTGTACTTCGTTGACTATGTATGTTGCGTTAGCACCGCCTCATTCAAAATAGCCCAAACTCTCTTTCTCTTTGACTTTAGTTAGTTTTAGAAATAGAAAACATCTTCGTATATTTAATCATTCATATTATCATATATAATTTAACTTTAGGAAGTGTTAATTTGAGTTGATCAGTCAAGTCTAAAAAGTCTGTAAAAGCACCATAGAGCAACCAAAATTCTCTCCTTTGATCTTTAAAAAGGATGAATTACAAGTTGATGATGCAATCTAGTTAATGTTTATTTTCAATAACAATAAGTAAGGTGAACTGGTGACTTATAAATGTAATAGTCAACAACTTACAAGGCAAGCTCAAAAACTACTATGTATATAATAATATAACATCCACCATATACAGTGCTGCTGTTAACATTTGATGAAAAAGCCACATCCACTTCATTTAATAACTAAACAAATAATCATCATTTGATTTGGACATAAATTGTTGTAATTAACTCAAAATAAAAAATCAATTGCCTGTAGTTGCTTATAAAATATACTCGTAATAATAAAAGAGACGACATACCTTCATTTATAGTTCGATTTTGATACCAGAATCAGCATTTCTAGCCTTATTTTGATCGGAAATCGGCAACAAAGACGATTGAGGCAACGGATCACCTTTAGATACTGCTAATTAGACTCGTATATCCATTCTATAGTGTTAATTTTTGATCAATTTATGATGAATAACAGTTAGGGTTTTGTTACAGCGGTTTTGGGGGTGGCAGGTGTGTGAGAATAGTGTGTGTGTGTAACAGTTGAGTGATAAAGGAGAATACGAAATTACATAAATGCCCTACAGTAACTAATAAATATAAAAGGGCAAAATATATCAATCGTTGGATCAAAATGGGATGGATGCTTGAGATCGAGTGATTTGATCTTTAGATATTCATTGTTCTGCATTGAACTTTTGTCATAAAGTGATATGTAATAGGTTTTCATTTATTTTATTTATTCATACAAAGTTGGCTCAAGTGATATTCCATTTATTAAGGATTATTAAAGGGGTATTAATGGGTAAATTAGGGAAAACACTTTACTCATTTTTAAGTTTAAGGTGACGTTTGTTATGCGGATTTTGATTTAAGTTTTAAAATTTTATATTTTTGGTTGAGATGTTTGAGATTCAAATAGTTTAAGGAGCCTACCAAAATCTAAAGATAAAAAGCATGGTGGGTTTATTCTCTTACACATACACTAATTAATATTTCTCTTTCACATACATACACATACTTTTGTTTTTAAATAATATTTATACTTCTAAATTTATCATAAAATTTATTAATAAATATATAATTTTATCTTTCCAAAATCAAATCATCTAAATACGAATCCAAATCCAAACCCCTTATAAATAGATTATAGAGTAAATTACACCGTTCGTCTCAGTGGTTTGCATTGACCGCGGTGTTCGTCATTCTTCGACCAAAAAGTTGCACCGTCCATCCTTAAGTGGCAAACGTTATGCGCCATTAGTCCCTCCTCTAACTGAGCCCACTAACGGTCGTTAAGTCTTGTTAACCCGAGGTATAATCGCTATTTCAACACCATAAAACCACACAAACACACATACAAACCCAACCATTCATCATCCTCACCACTTTTCTCTCTCTCTCCCTCCTCTTGAAAACCCTAGCCGACCGGAAAAACACACCACCGGCTCCACCCCCCAAGACCCACCTCTCACCGCCTACTCCAAAAGACTCCCCACCTCCTCTTTTGATCTACTACATCACGCCCAAAACCACCCCCCCTCGTTTCTTTTACCCCCACGCCACCCTAACCCCACCATAGCACCACCACCGGCTCATATTCATGAAAAGATAAAGGTAGGTCACACACGAGTTTTAGCTCGTTATTCTTGTAACTCGTGACATGAAAGTCCGAGATGATGATGTTGTCTTGTAAACGTGCTAATGATTTACGTGTGTTTAAGTTCTTTGAATGAAGCGACTACAAAAGGTTTAGTAGATCGCTTGTGATAGGTGAAGGTGGGTTTCACGTGTTTATAGAGGTGTTTGTATGGTGGTGATGATGATGATGATGATGATAGATGTTTGGATGTTCTTTGAAGCATTTGAGTCGTAATGGATTCTAGGCATGACTTTTTCTTACCCTTTTCTCCTTTTTAGTTTATGTAGACAAATTGTATTTGTATTACTTAAGAACACAAACCATGGTGAATCTTGTGATATCCATGTAATTGGGAGACTTGGTTTTTTTTTTTTTTTTTTTTTTCCTTAGATGAACCAGTTAAATTTGTGCATATCTGTCACTTTTACATAGTCAAACACGAAGTGATTGTCTAATTATCACATATAGTTAGAATCTCGTTGAGCTTTGTTTAATTTGTTACAACCACTCATTATTATGAAAGTAAAAAAGAAGGGTTAAGAGTTTACTGGTCTAAGAGCACATTATGTATAAGTTACTACTTACTACGAGTAATAAATATCGTGATGGTGGTTGTGTACAAGTTAATAAATGGTTGCAGATACGCATAAGCATAATGTAGTGGTTGAACCAAATAAATATTTTCTTTTGTTTTTGTTTTTGATAATCTGTGATGGTGTTGATGAAAGTTTGAGGAAGAAAGGAGTTGGTGGGGATGAGAATGAAAAAAAGAAATCTGGGTTTGTGGGTGGATGTGGAAGAAAAGACTTAAATTACTATTTTACCCCATGGGTTAAGTGAGTTAACCGACATTAGTGGGATTTGGTGGGTAGGTTGGATGGAGGGACGACGACAACGTTCTTGCCACTTAAGGATGAACAGTGCAACTTTTTGGTCGAAGCGACGAACTCCTGCGGTCAACGCAAACCACAAAGACGAACGGTGTAATTTACTCTAGATTATATGAAATTTGAATGCGATTAACTAATGCTAGGCGCTTCTTCCTTGACCCTTTTGAGTCCAATGACTCTTCTTTGTTGACCCTTTGGATTGACACTTCGAGCCTATTTCATACAAACCAAACGCTACTAGCCAACACCTTTTTCTGTACATAGCATAACAAAAGCCACTGATACAGAAACCTTATATATTATAACCCAAAAACCGATCCAAGTTTCGAACCACCATTTGAACGACAACAAAAACAGGCCGCTACAATTTAAAAACCATTGAACAGCGACCAACTTGACCTGAACTACTTGCCGGAAAACGAACCGTAGATATCAAACTAAGGGAGGTTCAAAAGGGTTGCGATGGGTTCAAATTAAGGTTCAGTTCATCAAAAGAGGTTATATTAGTTTTCGAAGGCCCAAAAAGTGTTATCCATATAAAACACATACAATGATAGTTTTAGTGTTGCCCACAACCTGTTTGTTAAAATGCCAACCTGAATATTGGATGCATTAAACCAGTAGTAACATAATGCAGCATAGTGTTTAGTTCATCAGTTTGTTCAAACTTTAAAGGGTTATCTATCATCATCCACGGGGGTGTTTGGGATTGCTTATTTAAGTGCCATTATTTGCTTATATATAAGCAGAAACAAGTGTTTCACAAAAAAAGGAAATGGTTTATTTGCTTAGTTAGTTTTCACTGAAATAAGCTGGTTAGTACTTGCTTAAGGGGGTGTTTGGGATTGCTTATTGAAAATAGATTATGTGTTTTGAAAATGGATAATCAAATAATCAGTTGTTTCGAAACATGATTCTGAAATTTAATGTTTGGATTTGATTATGCTGTTTGATATTGCAATAATCAAATAATCAGTTTTATAGTGTTTGGCAAATCAGATTACTAAATAACATAGTCTCTGAAAATTACAAAAATAGACATTATAATTATTGAACTATATTAAATGAACTACATTGAATGAGGGTGTGTGTATAAGTAATTTACAACAAAACCATATCTACGTTTTGAAAAAGTAAGTCACTACTTACTTTTGGAAAACCACGTTTTGAGAGCCTAGAATAGTAGATAATCACTTTTTGACTTTTGTCATCCAAACACTCTTTATTACATTATCACGTTTTGCAAACGTGATAAGCTATTAATTTGGTCCACAACGCAATGTCAAACACCCCCTAAATTTATAAGCAGTTTATAATAAGCAATCCCAAACACCATAGACTCCTAATTGGACACTTACGCATAAAGGAATTACAAGAGCATGATCATAGTTTATTAGTTAATCAGTCTAGTTAGTATGAAGTTTACTTCTTTTTCAGAAATGATTCATGAGTAAACATATATTTTTCTGTCGTTTACAGTTTTCATTCTTTAATACTTATCAAACAAATGTTTATCATCGAATATCCACTAGCTCTCCAGTATCTTTTATGACACGCGTGAACATCCGTAAAATGTTTGCATTTACCCTTCTTAATTGAGCTGCAAAGTGTGTGTTTGTTATCAGTATGCACTTTATATATGGTATTATTTATACTCTATTCTTTTAAACAGGCTAGTTATTTGTAACTTATTGAAGATACAGAATGGGAAAAGGGTAATAAATATCTATATGCAGACTCGAAGATTCTTCTTTGGTCAATGAAAAAAGACCTTCTTTGGTCAATGAAAAAAGACCCTGATATCCCTCAAGCCCCGACAAACTAAAAATGTAGGACTTGATAAAAGCTACTACAAAGTTATGAAATCAATAGTCTTGTAAACAGTCTATAGTTTTGCAAAACACTTGATAAAGAAAACAATCTTAGAGAATATAAGTTTAACAAACAAGTACGAGTAGTTGAGGCATCATGGCAAGACAAACTATCAGCATGTTGACACACAAATTGACAAACCAAATATGTCAACAAAGAATATATCTCGGTTTGGATCCACTCAAAAGTCTGAATCCAATTCCGGTTTGCATTGGTGTTTTAATGTTCTGTATAATTAAACACCGGTTGACGAACAATTGCACTTAAATCAAACTTTGGTTCCAGTAACAAAACGACTTGCTTCATTCAGTCGTTTATGTATCATGCTATATTCACCAACTCCAAGTGTTTCTCACGTAAAGGTCATTCACAAAAGAATATCATTAAACTATTGATTAAAAAGACTATCACAGGAACTTTCAAATTTTCGTTGCAGTAATGTACCAGATCTCTCATCACTAATATCATGCATGAGATCCATTATCTTTTCTAAATTTGGTTATATAGATTAGTGTTTTGATTATTTTATGAATAGCCACCACTAAACATTAATTAAACACCAACTTCTTTGATTATTATAGCACCATCAAACCCAACACGAACCCTAAAAAACAATACCCGCATTTCTCATATCTCATCACAAGTACTGGGCCAAAATAAAACCGTGAAGTAATTTGTTTGACGAATTACAGGTAACTAAAAAGTGTTCCATACGAGGGTTGGCTTACTACAAAATATAATAAGATCGTACAGTATAAAAACGCGGTCCAAAAAGCCACTACACTGTGAGCTGCATCCTTCTTCTACTGCACAGTTTTACGCTTCTTGGATCTACCATTTAATCTACCCTCCTCCTTAGGTTCACGCTTCACAGATTTAGCCATAGGTTTAGCCTTGTTTCTGCAATGTAATATATACAACACCATCAGTTAGTCAATCTCATCTAATACAAACATGCTGTACTCATTTTGGGCATTAAAATTTCCATTTTTAAGTTCGGTTTAGCATGCAGAATGGTAGTTATATCGAGGTTGATATACAGAAAACATGAAAATAGGTTCATTTTGGCCAACTTCTTCCATTATTTCTTTTCTTTGTCGTACAATTTCATGATTATAGACAGAAGTGGGAAATATAAACAGGCCACTTCAGCGACAGTTTCAGTTTTCTTGTAAATGAACAGAAAACAAACAAACAACTGAACACATAAACTTGGAACCAGCAAACAAGAAGAAAAGTCACGGTTCAATTATTTGCTCCTGGTCCACATTCACACAACTCTACTTCAAGAAAGATACATATGAAATGCTTTCAACTTACTTTGTTCCTTTCAGTTTTTTCAAGTCATTTACCGCTGCCTCCACTGCATAAAGCGCCATTTTCTTCACCTGCCATGCAATTGAACCATTTTATTTTACATCAAAACAATCATCATCATTTTCGTGTAATCATATCTGGCTAACTCATCATAATTTGATGGTTCACAACAACTTTTTAGTAGATGATATGATTGCAACAATAAAGATACTGAGACTCGATAACTAATGTCTTGCAGAAACCCAACCTGTCAACTCGTGTTAGACTTTTAGATTCCGTCTCATACTGGTTTAGAATCCTTAGTTGGTAGTCAAATTTTATAATTCCATAAATTAATGATATATATACTACAAAAATAATTTACTAAATACGATCTTCTAGTAATTTTTTGATTATAAACTTAGGAGGTTACAACTGACGTTTTCACTACAACTAATGGCTTTATACGGACCCATCTGACCATAATTGGATTGTAAGTACCCACTCTACAGGATATAAATGTTGTATACACTAATACACAGACCATGAACTACCAAAAAGTGGAGTTCTAAACTGAAGGCTGATTAAAATATACTACTGCAATGTATATTGAACAGACAGACTGTTTACCTCCAACTTATCTTCTTTTGCCTTATGATTCTGAGGAAGAACACGGAAATCTTCTGTTAGGCGGATACATTCGCCAACATTTTCAGGAGAAACAAAATCCAATGCAACTTTTATACAAGACTGCAGTAACACATATTCAACCAAAAAGAGGCGAGGTCAATAATAAAATTACAGAACATGGCAATGAAAATTAATTCTGAATCAACAGCATATCATATCACTTAACATTTGCATTCACCAAAAATATGAGCAAGAAAGCAAGTGTGTCTACCATATATTAACCCGTGCTATGACCAGCTATAAAATATCAACAAAGTTTGCAGCAATAGCAAACCACAAAGAATGCAACAAGAACGGGGAGAAAGAACGAAATGCTTATTGAGGGTGGCAAGCACTGATATTAAATTATCACCATTAAGAGAAAAAAGTTTAAATAAGCTTATGACAACTGGAAAACAGCAAAAAGTTAATCATGTTGACTTATTGACCACAAATCAGAGACATTGACTTTAGAAAGAAATAGCTCTCTTAATTCAAATATGGTACTAATTCTTTATCTACGCACTTCAGCCTCTAGCAACAAAACTAATTCCGTGCGTGAAATTAATTTCATTGCTAACATTTTGACCTTTTGCTTTCATGACTAACAAGTCAATTACTCATATTCAAGACAATTAGTTGGAGTTTAACTGTGGTTACCTATTTGTCAATTACAAAATTCATGCTATAGAATTCCCAAAACCTCCATAGATAATAGTGGTTGTTTCGCAACTAAGAGAAATATATCCAATGAGTGTTAATTTTTGAAAGTAAATCGGATGGATAACTTCACTACCTTGGAGTCAACATATCACATACGATGAGCATGTAAAGCCGATTTTGGCTTTTCAAACTCGCTCTCAATAAATCTCAAAGCTCTGATATTCATTTTGTGACTTAAGTTGTAGTATTTCCCTTTTAAGATTGGAGATACATGTTAAAATAAGGATTAAATACAGGTTGATGTGATCACTTGTTTCAACCACTAGTTCCCATCAAAGAAATCACAAAAGACATATATTCACCGGGTATAAACCCTTTACCCAAAAAAAAATAAATCACAAAAGACATGTAAAATTCCTTTCATGATGTTTATATTTAAAGTATTCCTTTGAAAAACTAATTCTACCCATAGTTACTAATGGATCACAACATAAACCTCCCCGATTATCGGCTAAGCAAATCTAACTAGTCAAAGCAGTGGTATTAACATTGCTAGAGAGCACGTAAATCTTATTGGGACATGGAAACTTTAAGATGTGAATAAGCATATTCGGTAGACATGTCATCAAGTCAAAATCGTATTGTGAAGTGATGCTTACTTAACAAAGGATACCATTTATCATCGAACAACATATATGCATCAAGTCAACATGCGGTCTAACGACCAAGGTGTAGCAGAATCTCTTAGAAAATAATCTCAAGATATTCTGTAAGTCAAACCTTGGTCCCTATTATTTCAATTTGAGAAACATAATATAGTTAAGAAAACCTAAAAAAGAAGTAGCAAGTGTACCTTCAAATTTCTAACTTGATGAGCGCAACCAGCAGGTATAAACACAGCATCTCCTAGCTTTTGGACAAAAGTCCACGGTTCAATTCCTGATGACAGCCATAAGAGTGAGCACTATCAGAATCTATACATCAGTAAAGCTTGATACACTTCTTGCAAACGGTACTAACCAAACTCTTCTTTTAGCATCCTTTTATGCTCCACAGTCAAGTAAAATGTTTGGTCATGAATTGGATGGACAACCTGGAGACAGGAAAATACGATCAAACAATTCAGAAAACTACTATTTAGGATTGTGATGCTTCAGATGAATGATCTTTATCGAAGAACGACGATTTCAATTCAAATTACAGTTTGGTCTGTGGCTTTTGGAATCTATTGACTAACAAATAGTTTTCTGAATTTTCTGACTGCCTTGAATGATAGAAGAAAACATAGGTACGCTGATGCATCTATGCTCAATTTTGCAAGGCATGTAGCTAAAACTAAAATTACAAAGATTATGACTTAAGATACAAAACATGAAAGAGCGCAATCATGTATGGAGATAGCAATTTTATGGTTGACGTGAAAATAACAAGGATTGTCACGTATAATTGTGATCTCTAAATAGTAACGGCAGTTTTGCATTTGATGAACTGCTACAAACTTAAGCATTATAGCTTTGAAAGACAAACCACGTGCTTCAATTAATGAGCATTCTTATGTAGAAACCAAATATCCATAGCCTTCTTTATTGAAAGTAATAGTTACGTGACAAGAAGGACAAAAAACACGTGCATAGTTTGCAGGTCCAAATTTTTTTTCCACTAATTCATTTGCTTATAATTTCACATAGCCAGAGACACAAGGTCTGATCAAAGTAGGAAGTAGATTACCTGCTGAACTGGACGGCAGTAGACATGTCTGAACTCTGTGAAGTGTTTTTTAAGATATTCTTCCAATTTAGGAGTATCTTCCCTCCGAAAGATGTCCCACAGAGCGCCTCCATCTTCTAGATCAAATCCATCCACACAAGTACCATCCTCATTATTGCTTTCTTCAGAATCAGAAGGTGTCTCTGGTTTCACTTTCCTTTCTGCATTCCTATATTGTCTTGTTCTCCGGCTCCTTCTTTTCCCATTATCTTCTTGATTATTGTCAAGTTTACACTCAGCTTCATCAAATACTTCCTCCTTTGATCCGTGTCCATTTGACTGTTTACATTCAGTAGCTGGATCTGCTCCCTTTGCATTATCATGTCCATTCGAGCCAAAAAGTTCCTTCTTATCCTGAACTTTATGCTTCAGCTTCAGCTTATTTATCTCTTTAAGTTCTTTAGCGTTGGGTGTCACAGTTGCAGTATGAGTCAAGACGTTCACCTTCATGTCACCAGAAATAAAAATTTAATAAAAAATTATAAAAATGAGTCACAGTGTATGTGCCAGTTATAAAAATATACCCTTTTGAACATTTTCATTAAAAAATAGCTGTGATATGGAAAATAAATTTCTGCACAATGAGTTTATTCCATGATAACAAAAAGTTGAGAACAGGTTCTGGGAATTCATGAAATAGGTAGATGCATAAAGAACACTGTTCAATTCTAATGATTTAAAATGAATTACAGCATTGATCTTGTCTCAAGCTGAAGTCTTATAAGAAAAAATCATACCGCATCAGACATGTCACAATGAAGTTTAGTTACAGAGTCTCCACGCCCCAGTTCTTGAGCAATACCAAAAGCTATATATGTTTTAGGACCCATGTCTGGCTTCAGTGAGTCTTTAGGTAACTTAACAGCAAGATTAAGGTAGCCATCACGAGGATGCGTATATTCTTTAAAGGGTAAGCAAGTGATATATTCAATGCCATGACGTGGTAACCGTTCTTCAAATAAACTTGATGTAGGCCAGTCTCTCAGCTTAAGCATCTTAGGCCACCCTTTGTCGTCAAAATTACCCTCAGTATAAGACTTAAAAAACTGATGAACATTAACATCATCCTGCATGTCATGATAGAATTTAGGTAGTCTCCCAAAATATTACGTATTAAGGGGCACTTTAGATTAGGTTATTAAGAGGGCTTATTGGTTTATCTCAATTTCAAAACACAATAAGCCCAAAAAGTGGAGCTTATTTGAGGTCTTATTGGTTTACTTATGTAAAATTATTGAAGGGAAATCTGTAAATACTTAAGCTCTTCCATATAAGCTAACCAAAATACCCTGTAATAAATAAGTGTGACATAACTTTATGAAAAATGAGTATATGAAGAACAGATGTTCAGTTGAATGTGGAACGGACCTCACACCATTCTAAACAATTAAGAGCGGAAACATCCAAGAGCATGTCATGATTGACATTTGTGACCTGGCGAAAAGCGCGCCACATAACCATCGGCTCCCAGCTCAACCCAAGAGTAGTTTCAAGAACATTACTGACTATCACAGGCTGCCCTTTTGACCAATGCCACTGAAAATGCTTTAGATCTCCAGATTGAATGTCGATAGCACGTGGACAATACAAGTAGTTATCATCAGAACTTTCACGATAAGCAGCTTTTCGCAACTGGTCATCATCAGCAACAGCGCTTTCAATCTCTGAACAAGTACACCATTCTTTAGGCATTTCTCGCATATCTTCCTCCAATTTGTGCTTCTTTAGAAGACTTTCTGCAGACTCCAGTAATTCTGAAACCTTGTTACCTGGCTTTATGTGCTTTAACACTAAGATTCCATTCCCACAACCACCCATACTCTTTGGAGCACATGGAATTGTTCCATCGTCAAGAGTGTTCCAGTCATACTTTTGCTTCTTTTTTGTTCTAGGGGGATTAGCAGAACCATTCACGACATTGAGTTTGCTCTTCTCCCCATGCAAGTATTCAGTACCTGGATCTTCAAACTGAAAGATAACTTCTTCCTTGTATCCCTGAAGGTTTCCATCACGCAATTCCCAGCAACACTGAAGGCAAAGGTCATAATTGCAAGAAGGGCAGCTTCTATGCAAGTCAAAGATTGACGTTTTACAGCAGTCACTGCATTTATCAAGCAACAGAACGAGAAACGTATTATAATACAAAACCAAAGAAAATGATACAAAACAAAAATATATTCTAATGATGCAACATTTATTTAAGAAACATACCAGTACATCCGCTCTTCACTTCTACACATAGACTTTTTCGGTTGCACCTCCGATAAAGAAGTTCCTGCGCAAGAAGATACACTTAGGAAAACTATATAAAGTATAAACTATGAACGATTGCAATAACCCACCTTTTTTGTAAACAAAGTCATACCATTATGGCATTATCATTCCAACTCACTATCAAGCGAAAGAAATATAATTGAGCAATAAGACCAAGAACACGCAAAAAATATGACCAAGAACACGCAAAATCAGTCTAAATAAACCAAGAACACGCAAAATCAGTCTAAATAAATCACACTATTTCCTTGAGTTTGATAAAAATATGACCAAGAACACGCAAAATCAGTCTAAATAAACCAAACTCGGACCTGAATAACAATGTTTGATATGGTACATAATGAAATCTGTTCGTCTCGTACTTAAATCAAGCATATTTTTAAATTACCTTCTACAAACAATAAAGATAGTGTGTTTTCTGTAACTGTCCAGTTTGGGGACACACTCAGCACCTAACAATTAAGATAGTGTGTTTTCTACCAATACAAATACACAGTCATCATTTTATGCACGTAAGGCAATAAAAGAAAGATAAAAGGCAGTTTTATATTATTCTTTGTTGCCATAATATTAAGCAACATGAACCCTTCTTGAAACAAAGAAAATAAAGTGCAAGGTCAAAATTCAAGTCCATCTCTTCCATTTATTTGAATCAAACAAAGAAAATAAAATAAGCCCATGACCATTGAGGGTACTGAAACAATGAACTCATTCAATTGAAGCCTTCTTTTCATCAGAATGAAACAGTCATCCTCAATACAGAATCAAATATATGACAGTACTCATACAGATTAGCTACTAAGAAGAGAATGGAAAGTACCTTGAATTTTAGCCTCCATCTTTTTCTCCTTTATGTGCTCGTCATTAAGACGTTTCAAGAACGGAAGAAGAACATGTAGGATATAAAGAGAGTATTGGACTTTTGATCAGCACTAGGTTCAAATTTTATCTTCTCTTTGACCTACAAACCACCAACGGATTCAGCATTTAAATTATTAGGGTGTGTTTTGGATTGCTTAAAAAACTGCTAATCTGTTTATCCAGTTTTGATACAGCATATATATATAAGCACTTTGGACTTCTGAGTGTTCGGGATAGAAACAAACTGAGTTGCTTATCTGATCCTGATTGTTTTACCTTTTAAATTTCTATAATAATCAGAATTATGAAAGTTAAAAGTTGCTTATCTGATTACAGTGTTCTGTTACAAGGGATGCAAATTCAAACACCATCTCCTGCCTTGCATTTTTTACACAAAATTATTTGCTTCTATTTGCTTCTATTTATTTCAACAGGAATAAGCAATTTTAATAAGCATTCCCAAACACTCATGTATATGCCTATATGAGTAAGCAGAAAAACAGCAATAATGTCTGATAACAAAAGATCAGGTGCAGGAACTAACATTAGGCGCACATCGCGTAAGCAACCTTTACAGTTGCATATGTCGAGACAAACAGGACAACACTCAGCAAACATCTCCTCTGTCATGCCAGGGTACCTAATAACAGTATAAATGTAAAGAATAAGATCAGAGGCTGTAAAAGATGAGTAGATTGCAACACATTTTAAACCAATCCGCCAGAAGCTAGCATAGGTTTTGAACCCATATAAGTAGTTCCAAGCACATATTCAGGCAATGACAGGATATAAAAGACTAATCATCTACTCTCTTTTTTATAACAATTATGCATGTTCTTTTGCCTGTACATGAAATTCATGCAAACCAAGTCTCCATATGCAGTGTCCCTCTTTTTATATTGACAAGTCATTGTGTGGGTATTATTTTGTAAACTCTTTGAGGATGTAGCATTCCTCTTTTCCAAATTCTGTTATTGACACATTTTCAAAATTTTGTTATTAATTGATTAATCGTAAGTCATTTTCAAAATTCTGATGTTTCTGTTATTAACTGATTGACATGTCTGTTGGCTAACAATCATTTTCAAAATTCTATGAAGTCATTTTCAAAATCGTGTTAAAATGACTGTTGGCGGTTACACTCATTTTCAAAATTCTGTTACGTCATTTTCAAAATTCTGTTATTAACAGAATAATTTCTAAATTTTTTATTATGAATTTTGAAAATGACTATTAACAGCTCATTTTCAAAAAAATTACTCGTTTTTAAATTATGTCATCATTTTCAAAAAAAAATTACGTCGTTTTCAAAATTATGTTATTAACAGAATTTTGTTACGTCATTTTCAAAATTCTGTTATTAACAGAATTTTGAAAATGACTGTTGGTGGTTACACTCATTTTCAATTCTGTTATGTCATTTTCAAAATTCTGTTGTAAATAGAATATGTCATTTTCAAAATTCTGTTATTAACAGAATAAATGTTATTAACAGAATTTTGAAAATGACTGTTGGCGGTTACACTCATTTTCAAAATTCTGTTAAGTCATTTTCATAATCATGTTATTAACAGAATTTTGAAAACGACTGATCTGATGGTGGTTACACTCATTTTCAAAATTTTGTAAAGTCATTTTCAAAATTCTGTTATTATCAAAATTCTCATTTTCAAAATTATGTTAATAACAGAATTTTGAAAGTATTCTGTTAATAACAACATTTTGAAAATACTATGTTAATTATAGAATAATACGAAAAAACTAACAAAAGTAACACCTAATTCAAAATCATCCCATCAATACTTACTTATCAAATACCCAAAAACCAAAAATTTAAAAATTAAACTCATACCATCTTTTCATGCAGGGGTAACAATAACGCTTTGTTTGACACTTCTGACAACGAACAACCTCTCCCTTATCATTCCTTTGACACTGATGGCACATATTTGATACTACATATTTCATATTCCCCTGCACAAACAATAAACTACATAAATCAAATCATATTATTTATCAAAAGACACAATAATAGAAACTAAAGCATTACATTTTCATCAATAACAGGATGTCTAGCAGCACACTTAAACTTCGAACTCGAAGCGTCGTCATTCGACACTACGGCCACTCCCTTATTATCATTACTAGTATTTTTCTTCTTTTTTTCACCATGTCCCTTATTTTTCGCCTTTTTCTTGGTTCGAGTCTCTTTTTCTTCCGATTCTTTAATGTAAAACTCAACAGCTGTCCTATTCCTTTTCGGATACCTATTGACAACAACATTATCGTCTTTTTCTTCTTCTTTTTTGTTGGAAACCCTAAGAGCTGTTACCATGTTTTTTTTTTTTTTTCTTTTTGGTTTTGGTTTCGAATGAAAAAGAAAAGGGTTTTAGTTTATATTTAAATAAAAGAAAATAGTACAGTAAGAGATAAAGATGAGAAAACTGTGGGTTTTGAAAACCGCTTTCAAGAATGGGCTTTTTTCCCGCCTCTTCAATATCCGGGGTGGGACTGTGGGAATTTGTGACAAGACAATATTTCCTTTTTTCTTTAGCTTGTGTATCTTCATAATTTTTTTTGAAAATATCATACCAAACTTTCCTTGGAGGACAAATTTTATCTTTAAAAAATTTTGATTACTAAAATTTAAATTAAAAATCCTCTTCAAATAAATTATACCGTTACGACGCGCATTTAATTATCTTTGTATAAACGGATACTTTAATATACTTTCGACAAACTTTTTTCTATCGTTTTTTTACGTTTTATTTTCTGTGTTGAAATTCAAATGAAATATAACATGTGATTAGCTAAGTTTGAACACTAAATATATGTAACAAAATTGACATAGGTATTTGTCTATTAATCAAAAACTTGTATCGTTTTTTACAATGAAAAACTCACATTCATTTGTGAAACTTTTATAATCACGTGTGATAACAACACATGTAGTAAAAATCACATGTGATTGAGATCACGTGTGGTTAAAATCATATGTGATTTTATGTGTTGAATCAAAGTTTGATAAATTAACTCGACTAATCTACAATTCGAAACATAATGTATTATATATGGTTGGAAAGCTATAAATGTCTATTTTAAAAAAAAAATGGTGAAACTTTTAAAATATTGTAGAAAACGTTATGTTCATTTTATTAGATGTTTAGATATTAGAATATTCAAATTAGTGTTAAATCACATATGAAATCTCATGCAAGTTTCAACAAGGAAAAAAAGTGAAGAAAACGAAAAAAAAATGTCAAAAATATATATCAAAATGCCCGTTTATAGAAAGATAGCGAAATTCTCATTGCGACGGTGTAATTTTTTTTCTCTTAACAATTAGCTGTTTAAGAGATAATAGATTTTTGAAAAAAAAAATAGAGTGAAAGTGGGTTTGTTATCTAATCTAAAAAATGAATGACTATGATTAATCTCTTGTTATGTAATTAAATGTTTGGTATCTAAATGAACTTAAATCAAATAATAAGTTACGGTGTGTTTAAAAGTAGAGATATTTTTATATTGTTTTACTAGATGAATATCCTTACAAAGCGACGGTATATAGCGGCAAATAATTATACTTGAGAAATCGTGATTCTGGTTCGACTCTTGATGCAAAACATATATTTTTTAAATTGAAAATCGTGTTCTTTTGAAAATTTGGCAAGTTTAGAATTGATCATGAAAAAAAAAATATAATTTAAGCTGCCCAGTTTTAAAAAAGTTAAAAGTTTAAGGAGTACTCAAGGTAATTTAGTCAAACTACATTACTTAAGTTTCAAAATTCAATAAAAAAGATTCATTTTCTATAAGGAGTAAAGATATTTCGATCCTTTTAAATTAAAGGGAGAGATTTTATTTCTAGTGTTAATAATTTAGAAACACCTTTAGACCATATTTTTTGGAAAACTGAGAGTGTTTAGCTATTGGAAAATGATAAGTTTTTCAGAAAAGGTTTCTAATAAACACACAAAAAACAAAAAACGTGTTTAAAATGAGTATTTTCTGAAATTTCTCTACTAAAAACAGAAAATTAGATTTCTACTATTATAACTATGAGTTAAAGTACTTGAATTTAGAGTTTTATAGTTTTCAAAAGGTTCTCTATAGAAAGAAGAGTTACTTCATTCTCAATAAAACTAAAGAAGAAATGAGTTAGAATACTTGAATTTAGAATTTTCTTAGGGTGTGTTTAGTTGGTAAAAACATCTAATTTCTTTTAGAAATATTTTCATAGGAAAATGAAAAAGCTAACAAAACCCATTTAGTCTCACTTTTTTTTCAACAATTTTCCAAAAAGTTAAATTCTCTCTTTCTAAATTTTTAGCTAGAAAAATGAAAACCCCGATCTACAATTTTTAACGTTTGTCTCTCTAACGAAAAAGACGGGATTTCCCAATCTACCATTCAAGTGTCTCGTTCAAACCCTAATCACCATTGGTAACATCTACACCTTCCATCGTCGTCGCCACCGCCCACCATTGCATTCTGAGGTAATTTTGTTATCCTTATTCGAATCATTTTAAAAAAGAAAACTATAACTTCATCTAAAGATGAAAACTTCATCTGAGGAATTGATTGATAATTGTTGATCCTAGTTGAACTATATCTTCTTATTTAGCTTGTACAAATGACTAGTTATATTAGATTAATCTAACACAACTAATGATAGAAAGTGTGTATGAATGTATTAAAGATTATGCGAAATCTAATCTTTAATATTAAGAAGAATTCTTTAATGAAACAGTAAACACAATGAACATAAATCAACAAACAAGCTTCAATATTATTAATGATAATAATATGAATACTCTAATAGTATTAGGGTTACAAAACCTTGAAGCTAAACGAATGTGTGCTTCTGTACTTTTAATGTATCTAACTTTATGCCCTAGGACCTCCTTTTATACACCAAGGAGTCCTACACGGCTTACAATACTTTCCTAAGTATATCAAATTTTTTCTATACTTATATAATACATATCTTGTATCAAAAGTTATCTCATACATATCACATAAGTAGTACTAACAAAAATGTCTAACAGTACTAACTTAAGCCTAACAGTTGTAACTTTGACTCCAGCAACAGTAACTTCATCAACAGTCTTAACTTTGTCTAGCAACACTAACTTTGCACTGGCATTTTAAACACTTAGCATATTTTCTTTGAAGTTCATGAGCAACATTAAATTTATTTGAGCAACAGTAACACTATTATGAGTAACACCAACACAAACAACAATAAGAACTAAGAAGGTTATAGTATATGGGTGTCCTTTCTCGTAGTCTTCCTAGGTTTTTGGGTCTTTTGAGGTTGAGAAGAGGATGATGGTAAAATGTTGGGTGTATGTTGGGGATTAGTGGGAATTTCTGACCCTTCATCCATTTGAGCTTGGTTTAGTTCCACCATTGTTGGAAACAAAGGTGTTACTTTACCAGAAATACCTTTTTCTACCCTTTTCATATTTGAGAAAAAAATTTTAGTATGAAAGGGTGCAACATGTATTCTTTTATGATTTGGATTTTCAGCAAAATGTTTGTCCAAATACACTTGTATAAACCTTCGATACATAAAAAAAATTCCAGATAGATTATCCAAGTTTCTAACCATACTATCAAAAATTAATTTTGAAAAATTGAAAATCTAGTTTGTAGCCAAGCTGATATTGGCAGAAGCCATAGTGTTGCTAAACTCATTCCTAGCAGTAGTCTTTGGACTTAGACACTGTAAGATTGTAGGGATTAGAAATTTCTATTGTTGAGAGAAGAATGCTTTACAAAAAGTTGTTTTTCATAAGGTTTCTCATACCCCATCAATACAAGGTTTTATAAATTATAGAATTTGGAAAACACTCAACACCTTCATCATCGGCTAGTCGAAGAGTTCTTCTAATAGATGTTTCAGTGATGATGATTTCCTCACCATCTAGTACGGCATGAATATGTACTTCCCCATTGATAGTTTTGGCCACAACAGAAGACCAGAACTGTTCAATGCATGAAATATATATGGTGAGATTAACAGTGAGTGCATCTCTTATAGGGTGTGCATTCAAAAAATCTATAATCAGTTCAAATCCCTCACTTTCAGTAGGTTTTTACAAATACGCGACCATGTTGTGAGAATCAACAAATTTTAGGTTCGCCATTTGTGTTGAGTTTTGTGATTGAATGATTTAGGGTTTATTTTCGGAGATTAAATTGAGGAATGAAATCAATTTACTGATGAATTGAAGGATTTAAACCCTGAATTGATACATTTATGAAACAGACCCTGAACAACCCAGCAGTAGTAACTTATGCCTAGCAGCATTAATTTTGAGTTACCAGCAATAACTCCAATTCCATTCCAAACAGCTTTTCAATTATCAATCTAATACTTTTCTTTGCTTATCCTTCAAAATGTTAGTCCAAAAAAAAAAAAAAAAAAAGTCATAACTATTTTCACAATGATCACCATATGGATTATACCAACAAAACTCTTAAACTAACAGTAGAAACTCTTAATGACTTGAATAACAGTACTAATCCATACAAAACTCTACAAAAACATAAAGAGATAAAAGACTTTAAAGATTTAACATTCCAATACTAGCAATCAAATATTGAAATCTTGTTGGGTTTTAGGTTCCTCAGAATAGGAATTATTCTAAGTGTTGGAACCACATACAGAGTTAATGAAACCACTGACAGAAGAATGAATCCACTGCTGAAGTTAAACCGCGGCTAGTAGTAAAATAGAACCACCGCTAATGTATTGTGTTAATCGCTAGTTTTGTATAGTCGGTTTAATATTTTGTATTAGATAAATATGGAAAATATATTTATCTTGTAGGTTACGTATTGTATTATGTAAAGGACTCCTTAGCCTATAAAAGGAGGTCCTAGGTTAGATTAAATATACGTATGTTTTATATCCAAGGTCGATACACTTCAAGGTTGTAAAACCCTAATCTTGGTTAGAGTATTCGTTATTAATATAATTGAGGTGTTTAAGAATTATTGTTCTTGTTTTCTTCTTAAGGTTGAATATTAAATTCGCGTAATATTTAACAAGTTATTATAAAGTCGGTTTCTATAAGGATCGTTTGCTCAACTGGGATCAACAAGTGGTATCGAGCTTGTGATCTAGAAACCGAAACCAAGAAGAAGTCTAGTTAAGTTCTATTCAAGTAAGTTAAGATGTCCGTGAAACTCACATGGTTCTTGCATCAAAGGTGCCCATGCTTAGCCAGGTGAGTACCAAGTTTGGAGAATGCAAATGAGGCAATACATTCGCATGATTGATTATAACATCAAGGATGTTGTAGAGCAAGGTGATAAGCTACCATCTTTGGGTCCTGATGGAAAACCTCTTGCTATCAAGAGTGAAACTGACAAGGCTCAGAGAAAATTGGAGATCAAGGCTCATAGTATTCTCAGTATGGGAATACCTAATGAGTATGCTTTGGATTTTGAACAATATGAGACAACAAAGGAGTTGATGGATGCTATTGAAACAAGGTTTGTTGGTAATGAAGCTACCAGTAAATCAAGAAAGAATATGCTCAAGCATCAGCTTGAAAACTTCACTGCATTAAGTGGAGAAAGTCTAGATGGCACCTACAATAGACTCCAAAAGCTTATCAGTCATCTGAAGTTGGTGGACTACAAAGTTGCTCAAGAAGATATCAATTTGAAGTTCATCAGAAGTTTATCACCAGAATGGGCTGTGCATACAGTTGTGTGGAGAAATAAGGATGACTTTGAAAAGATGACTTTGGACAATCTCTACAAAAACTTGAAGGTTTATGAGTCTGAGAACAACATTGCTGGTGCATCTTCAACTAATCAAAACATTGCTTTTGTTTCCACAAACCACAAAAGCTCACAGGATGTATCCATGCGCCTATGGAATAACCACGGCCATTGCTAACAATACCATTGTTAGTGATAATGTTAGTGATGGTGCAATTTGTGCTTTTGGTCGATTTAACAACCAAGTGTTCTGTTTTGAATCAAGATTTAGATCAAATTGATCCCGGTGATCTTGAAGAGATAAATCTTCAATGGCGATGGCAATGTTGACTCTCCAAGCAAGGAAGTTTTGAGAAGAACGGTAGGCAAGTTAAGTATGATGGTCAAAGGAGAGCTGGGTTTGACAAGAGCAAGATGGAGTGTTTCAACCGCAAGAAAAGGGACACTTTGCTAGAGAATGTAGCGCCCCAAGAGGATTGGTGAAGGATACAAGAAGATCACTAAAGAACCGGTTCCTACGCTTTGGTTGCTCAAGATGGACTTGGTGATTATGATTGAGTGATCAAATTGAAGAAGGCCCAATCTTGCTTTTCTTGCCAAGAAGCTTCTAAAGAGCATAACTTTGCTCTTATGGCCTATGCATCTTCATCTTCCGGTTCGATTCGAGGTATCTAATGATTCTAAAATTTACTTGTTCTTATAAGTCATGTCAAGATAACTTAGAATCTCAAAAAGCTATTATTGAGAGTTTGAGAAAAGAAGTAGATAGACTTTCACTAGATAACTTAGGTTGTAAAGTTGGTCTTGAGAGTGTTGAAGAGAAACTTAAGTTTTGTATCAAATGTGAGTTTGAGTATGTAGATAAAATAAACATACTAAGTGGTGAAATTGATCTTAGGGACAGAGAAATAAAAGTGCTTAAAGAGAAATTGGAAGAGGCAGAGAGTGTAAAACAAGAAGCCCTAGTAGAAAAACAAAAACATGTTGTTAGGGTTGCTAAAACACAATATGCTTCTGATCTAGTTAATAAGCCAATTGGTAAAAAATTATTCAAGGAGAGTAGTGGTCTTGGATACAACAATATGCCACCACCCTCTCTTATGAAACATGCACCACCTACAAAAGAACTATCATTTAGTAGTGAATTCAGTTTTAACAAACCTGTAGAAGAGATTAGTAAGACTGAAACAACTAAGATAGGTTCTGACAAGGCATCTGATGCTCCTACTATTGAAGATTGGGAATCAGATTCTGAGGAAGATAGATCTGAATCAACTCAGCCTGAAAAGGTAGAAAATGTAAAGAACGTTGATTCTGAACAAGCCAACTTTGTGCCTAGATTTGGAGCACCAATTTCTAGGAAAGTTGTAGACTACAAGGAGATACCTAGGGAACAGATGAAAAGATACATACCTAGGGAAATCACGAAACTTCAATGGACTAATTTCAAGCAGTTAGGAGATGAGTTTCAATGTGTTAGAAGGCTTGTTTTGAATGTGGTAGTTTTGAGCACTTACAGAAAGCTGTTATAAAATCAACCACAAGTTTGGAATCATTGGAGGAGGGTAAATCATCAAAGCGTTTCAAAGAAAACAATCCTCATCCTAACAAAAATATGGTTCCTAGGGCGGTGTTAATGAGGAATGGTAAAACAAAATCAATAATCATTGTTGCACCCAAATGGGTTCCAACCATCGCTAAGCAAAATGTAAACATGCTAAGCAAAATCAATCCATCGCTAAGCGAATATCACCACCGATACAAAAGAAGTTTTAAAATTCCAAAGATGATAATCGACACGTTGGTTGGAAACCATTTTATGTTGTTAAGGCCTCACTAGGCGGCAATGGAAGCCTAAGACCAAGGTTTTACAACATGTCGGTTGTGCATCAATGGACCTAAAGAAATTTGATTATGTTGATGCACGGCGGACTCAAGTCGATTGGCTTGGGTCCACAAAAGGAACTAACTTGTTTAAATTCATGTGGGGCAATCTACAAGATGAGCTAAAAGACAAAGGAATTTTTATAGTGGTTGCTCTGGGCACATGACATGGGATGGGAGCAACCTGGAGGATTTTGAAGCTTTTGATGGAGGATATGTGGCATTTGACAATGATCTAAAGGGAGGAAAGATACTTGGTAGAGGCACAATCGTAGCAGGAAATTAGACTTTGAAAAGGTCTATCCTGTACGAGGATTAAAGTATAATTTATTCAATGTTTCTCAAATGTGTGATAAGAAAAAGCGGGTACTTTTTGGGAAACCGAGTGTGTGGTGTTGTCACTTGGTTTTAAAATGCCTAATGAGAAATTTGTGCGATTAAGGATACCTAGGAAAGAGAACATATATTGTTTTGATCTTAAAGATGTAATTCCTAATAGGTCCTTAACCTGTTTATTTGCTAAGGCATCGCTTGATGAGTCAAAATTGTGGCATAGAAGGCTAGGTCACCTTAATTACTAAACAATTAATAAACCGGTAAAAGGCAACTTAGTGAGAGGGTTACCTTCTAAGGTTTTGAGTGTAAGGAACTTTGTGTGGCTTGTCAAAAGGAAAACAACATAGAGCCTCTTGTAAGACCAAAACTCATAACACCATCACACAACCACCGTTTATGCTTCATATGGACTTATTTGGACCTAACTTTGTTAAAAGTTTGAACCATAAGCGATCGCCTAGTTATCATTGATGATTATAGTAGATTTTCTTGGGTATACTTTTTGGTCGCTAAAAGTGAGACTAGTGAGATCCTAAAGAGTTTCATTATTAAGATAGAAAATCTAGTAAACCATAAGGTCAAGGTAATCGGATGTGATAATGGAACCGAGTTTAAGAATGATGTGATGAATCGTTATGTGTAGCTACGGGTATAGATAGGCAGTTTAGTGTTGCTAGAACACCACAATGAGAATGGTGTAGCCGAAAGGAAAAATAGGACACTAATTGAGGTCGCTAGGACAATGTTGTCGAATCTAAGTTACCAACTACCTTTTGAAGTCAGAGGCACCTTGCATGTTATGTGCATAATAGAAGTAAGGTAGTGAAGCCTCATAACAAGACCCTCATGAAGTTGTTACATGATAGGATGCCAATGATTGCATTCCTAAAACCTTTTGGGTGTCATGTTACTATCTTGAATACCATAGACTACCTAGGCAAGTTTCAAGAAAAGTCGATGATGGATACTTTTAGGCTATTCTTCAATAGTAAAGCCTTTAGAGTATATGATGCGTGCCAAACAAATCAAGCTAAATCACTCAAGCCTCGCCACTTGTGAATGGCGGATCGTAATCGACTTAAAACCGCTCAAGCACGAATACAATGAAGATCCGAGGAGTATAGAGTCTCCCGGTCGTTATGTCCCAAATGAAGCTATGCAATGGATCACCCTACGAATAGTGATCGAGAAATTTGAACGAAAAGGGATTATGAATGTGAATTATAACTACAAACAAAGCCAACAAATAACAACGGCTTAAATGCAAATTAAAGGAAATTAAAAGATAAAATCTATTAAATAAACGCTATCACTATAATTAAAATGATGTTTTTGTTTTATGTTTTATAAACCGAAATTAAAACTACGCAGTCATGATAAATAAAAAATGTGAAACTAAGTCAATATTAACCCTAAAAATATGAAAATGATATTTTTACAAACCTAATGATAAAAGAAAATTATTAGAAAAAGAAAACTATTTTTATAACTAATTATCTAATTATTATTAATTAAAAACTATTTTTAACTATTAAATAATAACCTAAAATACAAGAAAATAGGAAATTAAGCTAGAAAATAAAATTAAAACTTAGAAAATCTAAAATATCAAAATAGAATTTTCAAAACTATTTTTGTATTTTTTCGATTATTTTCTATTTTTATGAATATTAAACTATTAAAACTAATTAAATTACTAAAAATTACAAAATAAACTATGAAAATCTGGAAAATTACTTTTTTACTTTTTATATTTATCTAAACCTAAGAAAAATGAAAACTTATTTTTTGAACCTTTTCGAATTTTTGTATTAAAACTAATTAAAAATGCTTAAAAACTAATTAAAATGTAGAAAAATAGCAAACAAGCTGGGAAAAATCTGAAAAATTCAGGAAAACTCTAAAATTATATTCTAAATCTGAGAAAAATATAAAAACAGGTGCTTGTGTACAAGATTATGGAACTGCTATGATAGGTGCTTATAAATAAGCACTTTCAATAAGCCAACAACCACAAAAAGCTACCAACAGTTACCAGCAGTTCTACTATGCTATAATAACCAAAATGCAACTTAAATCAACAAGCTATAGCCTCTGAATCACAAGTTACAAAGATATGGCTTATTTGTCTAATTAGCTAAAAACAGTTTTAAGGTGCCAAGTTTGGACTTAAGCACAAGCTACAAATAAGCACTAAACTGAAAATGAAAAGTTAGAATCTAAAATGGACCTGGTTGAGATCTTGTAAACCAAATTCCAGACCCTGGAAAGCTCTGATGAGCTCTGTGCAACCTTGCAAAGGTCTGAGAAAAACTCAGCTTAAGCTGAGTTTTGGTACAGGGCAACTAAGCCCCTAAAAACAAGCCTGTTTGGAGCTTAAAGAAAATTTGCAAAATTATACAAAAATAGCTACAAGAAAATAGACCAAGAGAGGTTTTTAAAATGCCAAGGTTCACTGATATTGGCTCAAAGATGAGCTCATGAAAAATCCATGCAGTTGGCCCCAAAACAGGTTTTTGCTACTTTTGACTTTTGAAGAGATATAGACAGTTGACTTATGTGAGTTTTAATCTTGATTTAAGGACTGATATTGATGTTAATGATTGAAATGAGACTAAAGCAACTTTTATCTATGTATTTTAAACACAACACAAGTGATTTGTTTCAAAATTCCAACAGATAAAGCTGTTGAGATGATTTTATGTAAAGTTGACTTTGGTGGTTTTGCGCACCCAAAATGAGACGGTATGAGCTAATTAGAGCTAAGTAAACTTAATGCAACAAGGTTTAACCACTGCACAATCCTTGAACACAGATAAAAGTCCAATTCCAAACACACCTTTATCACAACTGTTTAGCCAAATTATTGAGATAACAACTGATTAAGCTGTGATTAATGATCAAACTAAGTTCTTATATCCTAAATACAACTACTTAAACAAAATTTAACCATTTATGACAACAATTGAAGATTATGCCAAGAATTCTTGAAAATTACTTACAAAGGGTCCTAGCCACTATGGCTTGAAACAAAGAACCAATGGACCACTAACCTATCCAAACCCCTACCCTAGCTCAATATCAACCCAATTCCATGGCTGCTTCATCCATTGACCAAATCTGCATCATATTTGCCCCTGTTTGACTTTTGTTGACCAAGTCCCAAGATTACTTAAATCTTGAATGTGAGCTTGTACAAAGTTATAATAAGCTTATTTGAGCTTGTTGAAGCTTAAAGATAAGCTAAGAAAAGCTTTGATACATAAGTTTGAAATTGAGGATTGCAACAAAAGCTTAACTAAGCAAAATGGTATTTTGACTTAAATTGAGACTTGAAAATGATTTATATTGATACAAGAACTTAAACTGAGTACATTATAACAAAAGGTTACGATTTTGAGCTTAACTAAAACTTAACATTAAAAACGACATTAAGAAATATTTAAAACTACTAGACTCCTTTTCTTGATTCCTTCTTGCTTTTTATATCCCAATCTCTTTGCTCTCTCTTACGAATGTTTCCCATCAATCCTCACCATTGGATGGCTTAAAATAATCCTAGCCGTTTAAATGGATTTTTGGCGCCAAAGGTTATTTGTGATTGGAGAGATTGAGTGAAATGGGGGAGAGGTATTAAATGCATTTGGAGTTTGGTGGAGGTGGGGGGAACAAGGTGAGGTGAGAAGGAGGCTGGGTGGTTGTGTTGGTGGCTGGGATGGTGGGCAGACAAGGGGAGGGATAGAGGGGAAAGGGATGGCGGGGTGGATTGTTTGACTGCCATTTGACCAATGGGTTAAATATTAGAAGGGGGGTCAAAATGGCTAATTGACATGGGGTCCAAAAGGGTTTTGACCAGGCCACTTAGGTTTTAAAGGTTTAAATGACAAGGGACTATGTTGCATTTTCTGAAAATAGAGGGACCAGAACTGCCAATTTGCAAAGTTGCTTCAAGGGACCATAATTGACAATCTCAATAAGTACAAGGACCAAACTTGCCATTTTCAATTTCCAGGGACCAATTCTGCCAAATTTCAAACTTGAAGGACCACTTTTGTAATTTTCTCAAACTTTTTACATTTTTCACCAAAGGACTAAATTTGACAACTTATGATTTTAAAAGGACCTTTGGTGATTTATCTTTTGAAATTATGGCTTAGGGACTATTTTTGACAATTTTAGAAACTTGGGGGACTGAAACTGCCAATTATGCAAACTTTGCTCATTTTTCATCTGATTTTGAACATTTTGCATCCGAAACATATAAAATGCAATTTTGGAATATTTTCGAATTTTGATGCATTGTGAGCATTTTAAACGTTTTGCGATTCAGATTGACTAAAATGATGAGTATTTACACACTTATCAATCCCCACACTAAACTATTGCTAGTCCCTAGCAATCTTTTGAAAAAACTTAATGGATTTGAAACTCTTTACCAAAAGCCATTACTCGAGTAGCCAAATGTTTCAGTTCAAGTAAGAACCTTGGTACATCGATAACCAAATGATTTTGAGCAAATCATAAGTCGTAAACGGATTTGATGATTCTTTACCGGAAGCGTACCATACGGACTAGCCAACTCTTAGATAAATTATCAATATTATCTTTGGTGAGTGATTACCAATTATGGTTTTCCATCGCCTTTACCACAAGCCATAACCTTGCGGGCTAGCCAACTCTTCACTTTTTAGAATATGGTGAAATGAATACCATACAATTTTGGGCAAATTGCAAGCCATATAAACGGATTTGATATATCTTTACCAAGAACCGTTTGCTCTGGATTAGCCAATCCTTTAGTTTATCAAACATGGCGGATCGATAACCAATTGAGTAAGTGTAGAACACTTGCTCCAAAAAAAATTTTGGCCAAAAGCGGGTTGGGCGGTATAATTACATGATAAAATTCGTGAGAATCCCCACACTAGAGATGAATATTGCCCTCAATATTCAAAGTACCGTGTTATGCGAAACAAAGAACGTGAAAGGGAAAATACTACGGCCATTATTTAGAAAGAAGATTTTTTTTTTTTTTTTTTTTTTATATAGGCGACTTATATACAAAACATGTGGGCAACCCCCCACACTAGGGTGGTAGAAAGTAGAAAGAAGAAGCTAAACCGTCAAGTTTTGTCACACAAGCTAGCCACTTGTGAATGGCTAGCCAGTAACAAACTTAAGACACTCGAAATATGGGTGACAACCCATATGGCATGCTATTTTTTATTACCGAGTCGCTAGCTTGACTCGATCCCGCATTCATTGGTTCATGGGGAAAGTTTGTAAGTCGGGACAACCACGGATGGAATGTCCTCTCCAAAGTAATGCTTCACTCGATGACCATTCACTTTAAAATTAGGACCATCGGGTTGAGATAACTTAATGGTACCATAAGGATAAACCTTAGCGATAGTAAATGGACCGACCAACGGGACTTGAGCTTTCGAGAAAATCTTCAATCTTGAATTGAAAAGAAGGACTCGATCACCGACGTTGAAAACGCGGTTTTGATTTTGAGTCATGAATCTTCTTTGTCTTATGTTTGTAGATCAAAGAGTTTCGTAAGCTTGATCACGGAGTTCATTTAATTCATTCATTTGAACTTTCCGATGATCACCACCGTCTGAATATCAAAGTTAGCATGCTTCAAGGCCCAAGATGCCTTGTGCTCGAGCTCAACCGTAGATGACACGCCTCCCGCATACACGGCTTGTATGGAGTGCACCCGATGGGTGTTTTGTAAGTCGCACGGAAGGCCCGAGTGCATCATCTAGCTTATCCGACCAAGAGGCACGGTTTTCACCAACCGTCCTCTCCGAATTCTTTATCCCGGTTAGAAACTTCCACTTGCCCACTTGTTTGTGGGAGGTACGCAGATGGATAGGCGGTGAGTTACACCATACTTTTGCATGACTCTTTCAAACCGGTCATTGCGAAATGCGTACCACGATCACCGATTATGGCTCGTGGAGTTCCAAACCTAGCAAAGAGATTTCAAGAATTTCACAACAACTCGGGCATCGTTGGTGGGTAAAGCTTTAGCTTCAACCCATTTTGACAAGTAGTCAACGACCACGAGTATATATTTGTTACCATGAGAAGAAGGAAATGGCCCATAAAGTCAATGCCCGGATGTCAAAAATCTCACACACTTGAATGGCGTTTTGCGGCATTTCATTCCTTTGTGAGATATTCCCATGACGACAAGCGTCACGAGTTTTGACGAATTCATGGGCATCCTTGTAGATTGTGGGCCAATAGAATCGAATCAAACACCTTCTTGGCGGTGTAGTTGGGGCTATGATGTCCCCAGTGGGTCGAATGGCAAGCTTTGAGAATGTCAATAGCTTCGACCATACACACACCGCCGGATGACTTGATCCGCACAAATTTTAAACAAGTAGGGTCGTCCCGAAATAATGTTTCACATCTTTAAAGAATTTATTTTCCGTTGGGACGACATCCCTTTCACTACAAAGTTACCCGCATGGTAATTTGCAAAGTCAACAAACCATGGGGTAGAAGAGTCTCCACGAAAAGAAACCACATTGAGTGTTTCGAGAGGAAATGTTTCGTTTATTTCCTTTTCTCGAACACATTTTGGTGAGGTTCTCTAATCGACAGATGATCGCCACTGTGTTCTCGGCTCCTTTTTATCACGAATAATGATATCAAATTCTTGTAGGAGGAGAACCCAACGGAGCAATCTCGGCTTTGCATCTTGTTTTGCAAAGAGATATTTGAGTGCCGAGTGATCCGTATACACCACGCATTTGGTCAAGATAAGGTATGGCGAAATTTCTCAAACGCATACACCACACTAATAATTCTTTTTCGTAGTGGTGTAATGGGTCCGAGCTTCATCATAGTTTTACTTGCGTAGTGGATCGGTGAAAATGCTTGGTTTTGCGTTGCCCAAGACCGCACCGATAGCAAAATCACTTGCATCGCACATGAGCTCAAAGGGTAAATCCCGATCGGGGCAACAAGAATGGGTGCTTCCGTAGCTTTTTCTTAAGTGTTTCAAAAGCTTCGATGCACTCGGGAGAAAAGATAAAAGGAGCATCTTTTCGAGAAGATGGGTCATAGGCGAGCGATTTTAGAGAAATCTTGAATGAATCTACGATAAAACCCGGCATGACCTAGAAAACTCCTAATACCTTTGACGGTAGTAGGATAAGGTAGTTTAGCAATAACATCAACTTTGCTCTATCTACCTCAATCCCATTCTTGGAAATCTTATGGCCAAGGACTATGCCTTCTTTGACCATAAAGTGGCTCTTCTCCCGTTTAGACATAGATTGGTGTCTTCACACCTTTTAGCATTTTGTCTAAATGGGAGAGACATGTCCAAACGAGTCCCCAATGACCGAGAAGTCATCCATAAACACCTCCATAGTTTCCCGATCATGTCATGGAAAATTGCCATCATACATCGTTGGAGCGTGCGGGAGCATTGCATAGGCCAAAAGGCATACGTCAGTAGGCAAACGTCCCGTATGGGCGGTGAATGTGGTCTTTTCTTGATCCGGCGGATCAATGGGGATCTGAAAGTAACCCGAGAAACCATCAAGGAAACAATAGTACTCGTTCCTCGCTAATCTCTCAAGCATCCGGTCCATGAAGGGTAGAGGAAAATGGTCTTTACGGGTAGCTTCGTTTAACTTGCGATAGTCAATACACACACGCCATCCGTAACCAATCGAGTTGGAATTAACTCGTTTTCTTCATTCGTGACAACGAGAATGCCACCCTTTTTGGAGCGCAATGAATTGGGCTAACCCAAGGACTATCGAGATCGGGTAATTCAAACCGGCATCAAGAAGTTTGAGAACCTCTTGTTTGATAACCTCGTGAATCTTAGGATTCACCTTCTCTCGATGTTGATCTTTGGTTTGAAGTCATCCTCCATTAAGATTTTGTGAGTACAAAACTCGGGGTTGATACCCTTAATATCGGAGAGTTTCCAAGCAATTGCTTGCTTGTGTGACTTCAAGACCTTTATGAGAGCGGTTTTCTCCTCCTCCGTCAAGTCTTTAGCAATTATGACGGGTAATTTATCATCACCTCCAAGAATGCATACTCGAGATGAGGAGGTAGGTCCTTAAGTTCAACCTCGGAAATTCATCGGTAGATGATTGTACCGATTTGATTTCCTCAATCGTGATCTCTTTCGGAGGAGTGAAGGTAATGGATCTTCATTTAGCAATTGCTCAAGATAAAGAATATCCTCCGAATCATACACACCATCAATTCCGCGGAATTGATTCATCGATAGCCGAAATGCATCGATCTCTTCCGGAAGGAAGTCACCTCCTCAAACGGAGTGAGAGGGAAGAGTCGGCAATAATAGGTTGAGAAGATGTGGTGGAATCCCACCCACGAATTATGAAGATAACCAAGAAACTCTTGAGAGTACTCCTCAAGCAATATCAATTAAATCGACTCGATTAAGCGATTCAAGATCGTAATTTGAGGAGTACCTCAAGTTTGATCGAGGTTAAAAGTAATGACCGTTACCACACGTAGAGTGATTTCTTGCTCGAATACATCAATAAGAGCACGGCCCGTTCTCGTGAATCCTCGACCAACAATAAGAGGAACCCGATGATCGGCATCGAAATCAACAACCACAAAATCGGTGGAAAATGGAACTTTCCTACTTTCACGAATCGTCCTCGTCGATGCCAAAGGGACGCGAGATAGAACGATCTGCAAGCTCAAGAGTCATGCGGTAGGAATAAGTTCCGGAAGAAAGTTTCTTCCATATTGAATACGGCATCGATTGATGCTTGCACCAAGATCGGCAAGGGCAAAGCATTCAATCATCCCGGAAAACACAAGGAAGAAGAAATTTTCCGGGATCTCCTAGCTTCTCGGGAAGCTTCTTTAACAAGGCTAGCGAGCAATTCTCATTCAAAGGAGTCTTAGCCATTTCAAATAGCTTTTCCTTGTTGCTCAACATGTGTTTGAGTAGATGCAAACTTGGGCATCAACATGATGGCATCCATGAAGCTTATGTCAAAGTGAAGTTCTTGGAAAATTTGAAAGAATTTTTCCATCGATGACTAGCTTTCTCATGAGCTTTTGCTCATGTAAACGTGAGGGTAAGGAATAGAAGATTTGGATTCGATTCTCAACAGGAGCTACAGGAGGTTCAAAACAACTCCTTGATTTGACTTGGGTTTCGGACCACTTGAGGTTGGACTACAGAAGGTGGGACGGTCTGCGGCCGTGGGTTTGAATAATGCACCTTGTCCGTTGTTTCCTTGGTAACTTGACTTATTGCCACGGTGGAGGAGGCATTGGAGTCATAGGTCCATTGTGTGTCGGAGGTTCACTTTTCACTACCTTTGGGTGAGAAGAAGAAGAGGTAGTAGGAATAGCGGGTCCAAGATATGAAGCACCACTTCGGTTGTGATCGCTTTGCATCGCCTCGGATTAGCGATCGTGTTGCTAGGTAGAGTACACGAGCCCGAGGGTCGATCATTTAAAGACTTCTTGATGTCGAAATCGGTGACCAATAACCGATTCATTTCCTCTTGGGATTTCATGAATTGTTTCAACAACTCATCGATGATGGTCCAGTTGGAACAATGGCTTGAGTTTGCACAGAAAATTTCGCCTCTATTGTTAGGATTAGGGCCTTGATTCGAAAATTTCTTGGTTATTTCCATGAAAATACCACAGGTTGAAATTTCACGACACAGGTTTCTATTGAAATTTCCTTGGGGTTGGAAATTTTGATTCGATTTTGAAAACCGTTGTTTGGATTGAAATGACCTTGGTTTGGTCTATTTCGATTCGATTACGGTTTTGGTTGAAACCGGAGGTCGGGGGTAGTGGTTAGGACGGTGGTTCGGTCTCTGAGGAGCACGATATTGATTGCCTCCTTGATTAGACATCCGCCCACAGCATTGGCTTCAAAGGGTTACCATCGGTGGCCATACAGTTATAATAAGCATGGGGCCACCACGGGTAACACAGACTTCCACTTTCTTAACTTCAGCAGAGGTGAAGTTTGTGAAAAGAGACTTTCTTTGGTTGGAGAGAACCAAAGCTTGAATGGCTTCCGTGAGTTTATCAATCTTAGCATCGGTGCTAGACCGACTCACAGGCGATGATGAAGAAGAAGGACCAACAACGACTTGAGAAACAACCGCTTGCTTCGTGCGGTCAGGCGGACTTTAGACTTGTTTTCGATGATCGCTAAAGCTTCTTTGACAGTTTGCTTAGGAAATTTCCTCCCGGAGGAATTGAGAGAATCTTGATCGATTGACTCACTCCATTGTAGAAAGTATCGAGTTGTATCAACTCGAGAAACCGTGGTGAGGACATTTGCGAAGCAATTCCTTGAAACGATCCCACGATTCATCGAAGGGTTCATCAAACTTTTGAGTGAATTTGATGATTTCATTTTAAGACTCGTGGTTTTGGAAGGTGGATAGAATTCATTCACAAATTTCTTCACCGATCTTCCCATGTCTCTATTGACCGAGGGGTTGTTTTCAAGCCAAATCCGGGCTTGCCCTCAAGAGAAAATGGGAATGAAGGAGCTTGACAAAGATGTAGGGACATTCTTATACTTGATGGTAGATGCAATCTTGTTAAACCATCGAATATGAGCATGAGGATCATCCCGCTCAAAACCGTAGAATTGATTTGAGGTTACAAGATTGAGAACCGGTCTTGAGTTCAAAATTTTCAGCCACAATGGCTGGTACAACGATAGCATCTCCATACCCGTCGATGGGTGCTCGGAGAAGCTCACATAGGGCGTTCTTCCGCCATGACAACGGAAGTAGTGTGAGCCGTCCGGATCTCGAGATCCGATCGAAGGAGCAGAAGTCACGAACACGCCTTCTTGGAATCTTGACAAGCTCACGAAATGGGCTCACAGATCTAGAAGAGCGAGTGCGATATACTAGAGTTAACTCTAAGGAAACTCGAGTTAAGGAGAGAAATGGGAATTATGAAAATCTTTCGATGAGAATGAGAATTATGAAGGCGTTTTATAAAAATGGGTGAGAAGAATCTTTATGGGTTTTACGGTTCAAACGTCGATATCACAACAAAATCAATTAACACAAAATCGAGGCAAAACAACGATGAACTTTACCAATAATCACAAGATGAATGGCTTTTTAAAAAGGTACACCAATCACAAGGACACAAAGGCAAGTTTTAAATCTTTAGTTCTAGAACTTATTATGGTCGCACCCCAGTTAGGTAGTGCATCGCCTTGGTTTGCGGTGGTAATCTTTTAAGTTGTTTATTATTAAAGAAAACATTTAATCTTTTGTATTTTTATATTTGATACATATATAGAAACAAAAGGAAAAATATTTTTGTGTTTTATCGTTTTAGTTGTTTTGGGTTTTGGATTTATAAGAAAATATGGATATATATATAGATAGATATGGATGATATGAACAAAGAGTGAGTATTCAAACAACTAACTGCTAAACGGAAGATAGATCGACTGACTCCCGCAATGGCGCCTAAAATTTGATGCGTGCCAAACAGTCAAGCTAAATCACTCAAGCCGCCACTTGTGAATGGCGCACCGTAATCGACTTAAACCGCTCAAGCACGAATACAATGAAGATCGAGGAGTATAGAGTCTCCCCGGTCGTTATGTCCCAAATGAGCTATGCAATGGATCACCCTACGAATAGTGATCGAGAAATTTGAACGAAAAGGGATTATGAATGTGAATTATAACTACAAACAAAGCCAACAAATAACAACGGCTTAAATGCAAATTAAAGGAAATTAAAAAGATAAAATCTATTAAATAAACGCTATCACTATAATTAAAATGATGTTTTTGTTTTATGTTTTATAAACCGAAATTAAAACTACGCAGTCATAAATAAAATGTGAAACTAAGTCAATATTAACCCTAAAAATATGAAAATGATATTTTTACAAACCTAATGATAAAAGAAAATTATTAGAAAAGAAAACTATTTTATAACTAATTATCTAATTATTATTAATTAAAACTATTTTAACTATTAAATAATAACCTAAAATACAAGAAAATAGGAAATTAAGCTAGAAAAATAAAATTAAAACTTAGAAAAATCTAAAATATCAAAATAGAATTTTCAAAACTATTTTTGTATTTTTCTCGATTATTTTCTATTTTTATGAATATTAAACTATTAAAACTAATTAAATTACTAAAATTACAAAATAAACTATGAAAAATCTGGAAAATTACTTTTTTACTTTTTATATTTATCTAAACCTAATAAAAATGAAAAATTATTTTTTGAACCTTTTCAATTTTTGTATTAAAACTAATTAAAATGCTTAAAACTAATTAAAATGTAGAAAAATAGCAAACAAGTTGGGAAAAATCTGAAAAATTCAGGAAAACTCTAAAATTATATTCTAAATCTGAGAAAATATAAAAACAGGTGCTTGTGTACAAGATTATGGGCTGCTATGATAGGTGCTTATAAATAAGCACTTTCAATAAGCCAACAACCACAAAAAGCTACCAACAGATTACAGCGGTTCTACTATGCTATAATAACCAAAATGCAACTTAAATCAACAAGCTATAGCCTCTGAATCACAAGTTACAAAGATATGGCTTATTTGTCTAATTAGCTAAAAACAGTTTTAAGGTGCCAAGTTTGGACTTAAGCACAAGCTACAAATAAGCACTAAACTGAAAATGAAAAGTTAGAATCTAAAATGGACCTGGTTGAGATCTTGTAAACCAAATTCCAGACCCTTGAAAGCTCTGATGAGCTCTGTGCAACCTTGCAAAGGTCTGAGAAAAACTCAGCTCAAGCTGAGTTTTGGTACAGGGCAACTAAGCCCCTAAAAACAAGCCTGTTTGGAGCTTAAAGAAAATTTGCAAAATTATACAAAATAGCTACAAGAAAATAGACCAAGAGAGGTTTTAAAATGCCAAGGTTCACTGATATTGGCTCAAAGATGAGCTCATGAAAAATCCATGCAGTTGGCCCAAAACAAGGTTTTGCTACTTTTGACTTTTGAAGAGATATAGACAGTTGACTTATGTGAGTTTTAATCTTGATTTAAGGACTGATATTGATGTTAATGATTGAAATGAGACTAAAGCAACTTTTATCTATGTATTTTAAACACAACACAAGTGATTTGCTTTCAAAATTCCAACGGATAAACTGTTGAGATGATTTTATGTAAAGTTGACTTTGGTGGTTTTATGGACCCAAAATGAGGCAGTATGAGCTAATTAGAGCTAAGTAAACTTAATGCAACAAGGTTTAACCACTGCACAATCCTTGAACACGGATAAAAGTCCAATTCCAAACACACCTTTATCACAACCTGTTTAGCCAAATTATTGAGATAACAACCGATTAGTCGTGATTAATGATCAAACTAAGTTCTTATATCCTAAATACAACTACTTAAACAAAATTTAACCATTTATGACAACAATTGAAGATTATGCCAAGAATTCTTGAAAATTACTTACAAAGGGTCCTAGCCACTATGGCTTGAAACAAAGAACCAATGGACCACTAACCTATCCAAACCCCTACCCTAGCTCAATATCAACCCAATTCCATGGCTGCTTCATCCATTGACCAAATCTGCATCATATTTGCCCCTGTTTGACTTTTGTTGACCAAGTCCCAAGATTACTTAAATCTTGAATGTGAGCTTGTACAAAGTTATAATAAGCTTATTTGAGCTTGTTGAAGCTTAAAGATAAGCTAAGAAAAGCTTTGATACATAAGTTTGAAATTGAGGATTGCAACAGTAAGCTTAACTAAGCAAAATGGTATTTTGACTTAAATTGAGACTTGAAAATGATTTATATTGATACAAGAACTTAAACCGAGTACATTATAACAAAAGGTTCTGATTTTGAGCTTAACTAAAACTTAACATTAAAAACGACATTAAGAAATATTTAAAACTACTAGACTCCTTTTCTTGATTCCTTCTTGCTTCTTTTATATCCCAATCTCTTTGCTCTCTCTTCGAATGTTTCCCATCAATCCTCGACCATTGGATGGCTTAAAATAATCCTAGCCGCTTAAATGGATTTTGGCGCCAAAAGGTTATTTGACAGTTGGAGAGATTGAGTGAAATGGGGGAGAGGTATTAAATGCATTTGGAGTTTGGTGGAGGTGGGGGGAACAAGGTGAGGTGAGAAGGAGGCTGGGTGGTTGTGTTGGTGGCTGGGATAGTGGGCAGACAAGGGGAGGGAAAGAGGGGAAAGGGATGGCGGGGTGGATTGTTTGACTGCCATTTGACCAATGGGTTAAATATTAGAAGGGGGTCAAAATGGCTAATTGTGAGGGGTCCAAAAGGGTTTGACCGAGCCACTTAGGTTTTAAAGGTTTAAATGACAAGGACTATGTTGCATTTTACGAAAATAGAGGACGAAGCGCCAATTTGCAAAGTTGCTTCAAGGGACCATAATTGACAATCTCAATAAGTACAAGGACCAAACTTGCCATTTTCAATTTCAGGACCAATTTCGCCAAATTTCAAACTTGAAGGACCACTTTTGTAATTTTCTCAAACTTTTACATTTTTCACCAAAGGACTAAATTTGACAACTTATGATTTTAAAAGGACCTTTGGTGATTTATCTTTGAAATTATGGCTTAGGGACTATTTTGACAATTTTAGAAACTTGGGGACTGAAACTACCAATTATGCAAACTTTGCTCATTTTCATCGATTTTGAACATTTTGCATCCGAAACATATAAAATGCAATTTTGGAATATTTTGAATTTTGATGCATTTGTGAGCATTTTTAAACGTTTTGCAGTTCAGATTTGACTAAAAATGATGAGTATTTACACACTCATCAGTATACAATAGGAGGACTAGGATTGTTGAAGAAAACTTACATGTTAAGTTTAGTGAAGAGAATCCTAGTGTTGAGACTAAAGGACCAGAATGGCTGTTTAACATTGATATGCTAACCAAATCTATGAATTATGAGCCTATCATTGCAGGAAATTCCACTAATGTTGATGCGGTACACCAAAAGATTACGATGCGAAACAATTTCTAAGGAAGTCGATTCTCCAAAGGAGTTCTATTTGGTTGAAAAGTGGAAAGGCGGTTCTGTCTCTCCTATCATTGATAAGCAAGGTCCCATCGATGATGATGTCTTGAATTACGGAAGTAAATTTGATCATCATCAAGATAAGGATGAGTTGTTGAAAGATAACTCGATTGTCGGTAGAAGAAATTGAAAGGAAGAAAAGGCATTTCGAAAGCACCGCTAAGCCAAATGAAAGCACGGCTAAGTATAAAGAAAGCACGCTAAGCCAACTTCTACCACCGCGGTACAAGTGAAACCTCGGTGCAAGTCTTGGTGGTAGTACTTACTGGACAAGCGCAATGCCATTATTTGGTGATGAGGAGTATCCACATGATCCTAATATGCCTTTGGAAGAGATTGATACTCTATTGATGATGAAGACATGGATGATTTCTTCAATCTTGATTTTACTAATTTGGAAGCTGTCATTCATGAAAGTCCAATCACTACCACAAGGATTCATAAGATTCATCCCAAGGATCAAATACTTGGAAATTTGAATACACCAGTTCAAACAAGAAGCAAGGTTCGAACATGAAACCTTTCTGAACAAGGTTTCTTTGCAAGGTCACTTCACAAAGAAATAGTCATAAAGATCCGCAAAATTGCTGTTTGCTTGTTTTCTCGTCTCAAAAGGAGCCCAAGAGAGTTGAAGAAGCTTTGTCGGTAGAAGGATGGGTTGAATCAATGCAAGAGGAGCTTCTACGGTTTAAGCTTCAAGAGGTTTGGACATTGGTTGACCTTCCTAATAGAAAGAGGGCAATTGGGACTAAATGGGTGTTCGAAATAAGAGGATGAAAGAGGAATAGTGGTAAGGAACAAATCAAGGCCGGTTGCTCAAGGATACACAAATCGAAGGCTTGGATTATGATGAAGTATTTGCTCGCTTGCAAGAATTGAGGCTATTAGATTATTTTTAGCATATGCTTCATTCAAAAATTTTGTGGTGTATCGGATGGATGTTAAGAGTGCCTTTCTGTATGGCACAATTGATGAGGAGGCTTATGTTTGTCAACCTCTTTGGTTTTGAAGATCCCGATCATCGACAAGGTTTGAGGGTGAAGAAGGCTATGTATGGGTTGCATCAAGCTCCTAGAGCATGGTATGAGTGCATGTCTACTTATTTGATGGACAATGGCTTCAAAAGAGGGTTGATTGCTAAGACTTTGTTCATTAGGAAGCACAAGGATGATATTTTCTTGGTTCGGTCTATGTAGATGACATCATCTTTGGCTCAACAAATAAGGAGCTATGCAAGGATTTTGAGAAACTTATGCATGATAAGTTTCAGATGAGTTCTATGGGAGAACTCACTTTCTTTTTGGGGCTCAACAAAGGACTGATGGTATTTTCATTAGTCAAGACAAGTATTTAGCAGATATCTTGAAGAAGTTTGGGTTTCAGGATGTAAAGAGTGCTAGTACACCAATGGAGACTCAAAAACCACTACTACCAGATGATGGAAGTCCCAAAGTTGATTTAAAGTTCTATAGGTCCATGATTGGATCCTTGATGTATCTCACTGCATCTAGGCGGATATTATGTTCTCGGTATGTGTGTGTGCAAGATTTCAAGTCACACCCAATACATCACACATGAATCTTGTTAAGAGAATCTTTAGATACCTTAAAGGTCATCCTAAATTGGGCCTTTGGTATTCTAAGGATTCACCTTTGATTTGGTGGCCTATCTGAGATAGTGATTATCTTTGGTGCTAGTTTGGATAGGAAGTCTACAACCGGAGGATGTCGGTTTTGGGAAGCGAGACTAATTTCATGGCGGTGTAAAAGCAAACAATAGTGGCAAATTCTACAACCGAATCGAATATGTGGCTCTTGCTAGTGTTGTGGTCAAGTTCTTTAGATTCGGAATCAATTCTTGGATTTTGGGTACAATTTTATGCATACTAAGATTTACATTGATAATAACGATACAATTTGCATCATTAAAAATCTGTTTACATTCTAGAACTAAACATATTGAGATAAGGCATCATTTTATTAGAGATTGTAATGAGAAAAGGTTGATTCAAATGGTAAAAATCCATATTGATTTCAATGTTGCTGATCTTCTCACTAAAGCTTTTGACGTGGGATGGTTTCAGTACCTTGTAGTTTGTATTGGAATGATTAATCTCTAAATCTCAACTTGTTTTGTAAAAGTTTGTATAAGTATTGTACTGTTATTAGGTGATCTTAGTGTTGCTATTTTTGTTCTAACCAATGTTAGTTATGTTCAAACCACTGTTTGTTTCTTTGTGTTCCCACTAACCATTTTGCAGAGATATGAAAGTAAATCACTGATTGGATGATGCAAGAGACTTAAAAGAAAAGACATGGTTCTATTATTCTTATATTATAAACTGCATTCATACATGCAGTGGTTACAACCATGGCTACAAACAAACAGGAGAATACATCACAACATGCTTACAACAACCAACACAGGACACAAGCTTCACAAATAACCCTCCACCCACCTAAGGCTTCCTTGGAAAGGCCCACTCAGGCATCACTTTAGGTGCCCTACGCCTATCAATCACCCTCCACACCTTTGGGCATGCAAGCCCAATCACCTTTCCTCTGACAGGTGGTGAGGATGATGAAGGACCCTATGGTGGTGGTTGATAACGCTACACGCGTCGTTCGGGGTCAAGGAAACTTCCTTTTCTTCGAGCAAGTTTTATAACACCCTAGGCGATGAACCTAATCGTTGTAGTGTAGTAATTAGGGTAAGCCACGGGTATTGATATCGTTCTCTGGGAATAGGAATGCTAGTAAGGAGTTACTACGCTAAGGTTAAGGTTGAGGAAGATTATTTTTTATCTTTTATATTTTATGAAATGGAAAGGTACGAATCTCGGGTATTGGATTTGGGGGTTGGTATTTCTACCGATTACTCTACTATTATCTAATTATCTAAACTAAGGTTGTGGGAGTCTATGTCTAATTAATGTGTGCTCGTATGATAGTTTAAAGATGTGTTTACTTAGTTTGTATTACTCCTTAATTATCTCCTATTGATGGTTGAGTGTCACGTCTTATTCCTAGTTGCGTTGTGTGTCTAAAGTTGTAGGGTATGCGTTTCTCCTAACTCTTTGAACTTACCAAAGGGTCTTGTCTACAAACCCACTAGGGATTATAAACTCCTACTCTAAGGCGCTCTTTGGATGGTTTAGCCTACAACTACTCGGGTAATTATATTCTAAGGTTCACAAAGATGAATCAAGCATTAAGTACACAACGAATGACCTATCGCATTACTAGATCATTAATCAACTAAGATAAGAAACAACCAATCAATATTCAATAATTAAGTTTCATACTTCCTAAGCAAACACACAAATAAATTAGCGGACATGGAGAACATGCAAGCATACACACAAATAATCAAAGACATAATTGAATTAATGAAGTAAAGACTTATCTTGATGTAAGATAGGGTTTAAAACCCTAAAATCTTGTACAAGACACCTTAGGTTCGGTTTTAGGTTTTACTCCAAAGACTCTCCACACAAAGACCGAAAAATTGATTCTATATATAAGATTACAATTGCGGCGGCGTCACCTTATGTTTAGTGACGCCGTCGTGTCGCCGTCATTAGGGTTTCGTCTTGGCCACGTTAACCTTGCGACGGCGTCACCTATGTCCGTGACGCCGTCCTCTTGACCGGCGTCGTGCGGATTGCATCTAGGGCCGTCGAGTAGCGACGGCCTACTCTTTCACAACTAGACGCCGTCTCTTGAAAATCTGAGTTTTGGGTTACGGCCGTCACAATAATTTTGGGACGGCGTCACAATGTAGCTTTTGACGCGCGCTTCTACTTTCGAAGAATTGTGAGTGTCTCGATTTTGACTTTGGCCATTTTCTTCATATATTCGCGCCTTTTCGTCCAAATAAGTGCCATTCAACATTTTGCCTTCACGAGACCTAAAAGTGAAAAGGAGCGATATTAAGCAATAACGGATACAAAGTGATCAAATAAGGACTTAAACGACCCCTCAAAATGGTACCTTTTAAAACCTTATCAGTGGTGCTGTCAACAATGCTCTTGCAGGTGGTGCTTGGAGCTCTTCAGTTGGGAGTACAGTAGCAAGGGGAGGGACAACCAAGATTTTTGAAGAAGTGTCATCATCTATACTTTCATATGGTGAAATGTAGCTTGACATGTAGTTTGAGCTATCTTCCTTGATGATGGTATCCTGTGGCATTGGTTGAAGTGTTGATGGACCAGCAGATGAAGGAGTAGTGCTCATGGACACATGGTTTCTCTTTCTTGATGAAACCTCTGCAAACACCTCTCTCTTTGTTTTACCTGGATTGTTAAGAACATAATGCCAAGCATCATCATCCCAAATGCTATCTGAAAATGAGCTGTCTGATGAGACATTGATTGGGTTTGAATGGCTCATTGTGATTTTTGGTAAGCGAATGTTCAGAGATTTTAGGAGGAGAGAAGTGTTGGTGTGTTGGATGTATGTGAGTCTAATGTTATTAAATAGAGGTTAAGATGGAATCAGGAAGTTAATGAGGGGAAGGTGTAAGTGGTTGAGGAGTAAATGAAGTCTTTTGACTTTGGGAAATGATTTAATGTGTAAGTTGACCATATTGACTTAGAATTTAGCAACATTGGCTACCCAACGCTAAGTATATGGAACCACTTCTTGTTCTATCTAACCACCGCTAACCTTAACCATCTTTTCGGTGTTTGGTTTATGTTTGTGATATGCAGGTATGAAGGATTGTTGTACACATTGGAGCTTTTGCTGATTAGTGTAAAAAAAAAAAATCTTTTGTAATCCTTCATATTTTTTGTGATCTCACTCTTATTGGCACATATTTGATTGCTGTAAATCTTGGTCATACGATTGGAGTGTGATGCTGTATCCACTGCTAGAGTCTTTCAAACCACTGCTAGTGGTTTTCAATCCACTGCCAGCATATTGCTGTTCTTGGATACTTGAGGGGTTGTTTGGTAACTTTGGTGCTAACGCATTTATATCCCCAAATCACTGCCATATCATTTAATTGATCTTCAAATCACTTCCAATTGGCGCTCTACATAAACCCACACCACTTCTATCTGTTTAATTCATAAATCCCACATCATTAACATCACCAATCACCATGCCGAACCAATACTCCAAAACCCATAACCTAGTTGCTAATCTGGTTAAAAAAATCGATCCGAAGGTTTTCATGAAATGATTGATTTCCTTATTCACAGTCCTATTCACTTTGCATTAACTGTAGCACCCACCATTCTTAAAGCCTATGTACATCAATTCTGGGGAAATGCTAAGCTTGAGGAGATAGATGGGGTCGAAATTTTTAGTACTGTTGTGGATGAGAATGAGATTTTGGTTGATGAGGAAATCATTAGAGGAGTTTTGAAGTTGGATGATGCTGATGGTATAGTCAATCTTTCTGATGCTGAAATCTTTGAAGGTTTAGAAAGGCTAGGATATACTGGAAGGGGTGATAAGGTAAATTTTTTTAAAGGAATGTTTTCTCAACAATGGAAATTTTTGATTCATACCTTATTGATGTGTATGATTAATAAGACCATTGGGTTTGATGACTTTCCCTCCAAAATTGCTACTGCTATCATCTGTCTATCTGAGGGGAGGAAGTTTAATTGGTCTAGAATGATTTATGAAGGACTTGTGCAAAATATTAGGAATAAGGGTAAGTATTACTTATATCCACGGTTTGTGCAACTTATTGTGGAAAGTCAAATAGAAGCACCTGTTGAGCATACTAGGGAGTATGAGGTGCATTATATGCTTCCTAAGGTTTTTGCACATATGTGACATCAGAACCCTAATTTTCTAATAAGAGATGTTCTATTGTTCCCCCATATGATTAATTTTCCTGCTATTCCTGAGTTTGATGAAGGTCTTGAATCCCAATCCATAGAACCTGAACCCACTGCTAGTACACTTGAACCCACTGTTAGTGCATCTCAACCCACTACTAGTACACCTGAACTCACTGCTAGTCAACCTCAAACCACTGTAGAACCCATTTTGTTTACTAGGAGGAGGAAGGGCACCAAGCTACCTCAGGCTGGTGTTAGTGGTGTTGTTCATGAGGCTGTCACAAGTTGTGGAGGTGACATGATTGGAAGGGCTTCCACTACTGATTCATGCTTAGATGCTGGTCAGGACAATGGAAACATCATTAAGACCCAACCTTTGGCAACTTCTAATGTGGAGAGTTCCTTGGAACTCAACACAAGTGGAGGAATCCCTACCCAACTGGCTCACTCAGGTTGCATAGATGATCGGGCAAGGTCCGATACTATGTTTAATTTATCAAGGATTCACCTCGAGGAAGCGGTTAACACATTCGAGTGATGAGGACGATTTAGAACATGACCATGAATTGACGGATCCTAAAGCGGTACATGATGACTTTTCAATGAACCACCTCTTGGACCGATTAACACAGTCGAAGTGGGAGGATATTCTTGAACATTTAAATGAATTGACGGCTAAATGTACCAAGATGGAGAACACAATCTCTAGTCTTCAAGAGTTGGTCGTGTTTCGAGGTAAAGAGATTAGGAGGTGAAGCACGAATGTTTGTGATGGAGAAGGTGAGGAGACACAGGGTTCTTGTTTTAAGGAAAGTGAGAAAGTTGAAAAGGAAGGTGGACTCCTCTCCAGCTGTGAATGTGGAGGATGTACCCAAACAGGGAGGAGTGAAGGCATGAATTCAGGGGAGGCTGTTGGTGTGCATATGGATGAGGATGTGGATAGTGGAGATCAAGGAGAACAATTTGTGGTATCTGATAAAGATGAGAATGAAGCTGTTCTTGAAAGTTTGAAGATTGTGGTAGAAGATGAGGTGATGCAGGACATAACCACTGATAGTGTGTCTGCAACCACGGCTGATGTTCTTGAAACCACTGCTGCAGTTTCAGATAAGGTAAACATAACCACTCCCACTTTAATCTTACCCACTGCTATCATAACCACTTCTACATTTGTCACAACCACCTCTGTATCACCACCTAAATCAAAAGAAGTTGAGAAGGAAGTTGCAAGTACATTGATCAATCTAAGCAAAACCTCATCTAACCCTACACCCATCATTGCACCTGCTCCATTATTTCTTAAACCAACTGGATCTAAACCCTTAGGTAAAAGTTTGACAATTGGTGAACCTTTGAAGAAGAAGGTGGTTTTACCAGACATAGGAAAGGGAAAAGGTATTGCTGAACCAACTTTGAAGTTTAAGAATAAGCAAGAACAAATTGCTTATGATGAAGAGTATACAAGAAGACTGATAGCTGAAGAAAAAGCAGCTATAGAGAAAGAGAAGCAAGAAGAAGAGGAGGCTACTCAGAAATGGTTAGCTGAATGGAATGAAACACAAAACTATCTTCAAGCTTCTAATAACATACAGAATGAGTATACTACTCAAGAATGGGCATTGTTATCTATTGATGAAAGAGCTAGAATCTTGGGTGAATGGGCAAAGAGGATCAGTAAGGAGAAGAAGCAAGTTCAAAGAAAGAAACATCCTACAAAAGGTGAGATGAGAAATGCTATGATGAAGATTATCAAGAATTCAGGCATACACATTGTTGAAAATCTAAGTAAATTCAAGAGCTTTATCAGATGTGCATGAGGGTTAATGAGAATTTCTATCATATGGATTCTGAAAAGGAAGCTGAATGGATAAAAAAGCAAGCTGATTCAAAGATGGAATCTAGTTCTAAAAGACAAAAGATTGATGAAGAGGTTGAGAAGAGTGAAAGAATTGAAAAGTATCTTATGGAATCTGCACCCCCCATTGATCCTATTCCAGTTAGAGCTATACATCCCATTGAAGATTTGCAGATTGTTATTGAAGGGGATAGAGAAGTAGATGAAATAACAAGAGGAGATGAAAGAAAAACTACTTATTTCAACTTTAGTATACTACTGGATTGTTTGACTAAGGGTGATGTGGAACAATTATGGAAATAATGGAATTCAGATATGGGAAGTTTGGTCCAAATGGAGAGTTAGCTAAGTTTGTATGGACTCCTCTAAAGAATATGTTTCAGCCTGATCCCAATGAAGAATTTTGGAATGACTGTGAAGTTGTTGAGTGGCTGTTATATTCATACTACAAGATTCATGTTGTAAAAACTACAAAGGAAAGGTTTTTCATGTTTGTTGACAGAGATTATCCTTTGTCCAAGAATGTGGCAAGACAAATGTTGGAATCTAAACTCACTTCAAGAGGAACAAAGAAATCACACCCCATTATTGATCCACTGTTTCAAAAGATAGAGAAGATTGCTGGTATTCAAGGGCCTTTGGCAATTAAGGCTAAATCTAAAGGTAGATTGAAGAGAAAGCGATATGTCTAAGGTGTAAATTACACATCGAATCGGATCTAAAAGGTAAATTGAGATGTGTTGACTTACGGTTAAGTGTTTGGATACATCCTCCAATTCGGTGTTTTGAGTTTAAAAGAAACTTGAGAATTCTATTTGAATGTATCAAGTTTAGGGGAGATTATTGGGTTTTAGGTTCCTCGAATGTGAATTATTCTAAGTGTTGGAACCATGGACGAGTTAATGAAACCAGCGATGAAGAATGAATCCATCTTTGAAGTTAAACGCTGGCTAGTAGTAAAATAGAACCCTTTGCTAATGTATTGTAAGCCTTTGCTAGTTTTGTATAGTCGGTTTAATATTTTGTATTAGATAAATATGGAAAGATATTTATCTTGTAGGTTACGTATTGTATTATGTAAAGGACTCCTTAGCCTATAAATGAAGGTCCTAGGTTAGATTAGATATACGTATGTTTTATATCCAAGGTCGATACATTTCAAGGTTGTAAAACCCTAATACTGGTTAGAGTATTCGTTATTAATATAATTGAGGTGTTTAAGAGTTATTGTTACTGTTTTTCTTCTTAAGGTTGAATATTAAATTCCGCGTAATATTTGACAAGTTATTATAAAGTCAGTTTCTATAAGGATCGTTTGCTCAACTGGGATCAACAAATCTACTTACATCAAAAGCTTTTGTAAGCAAATCTGCAACATTTTTGTCAGTATAGATTTTCACCGTTTGAATCAATTTCTTTTTATTGCAATCTCTAATAAAATGATGTTTGATCTCTATATACTTTGTTTTTGAATGAAAAACTGGATTTTTAATTATGCAAATAGTAATTTTATTGTTAATAAAGATTTTGGTTTGCATAAAATTGTACCCATAATCAAGTAGTTGATTTTGAATCTAAAGTACTTGTCCACAACAACTTGAAGCAGCCACATATTCATCTTCTGTTGTGGAATTTGTAACCACTGTCTGTTTCTTGCACTGCCATGATATCAATCTACATCCAAGGAACTGACAACCTCATGTTGTAGACTTCCTATCCAAGCTTGCTCCAGCATAAACCAAATCAAAGACCATGATCATCTTCGGGTTTCTGGTCCTCAACCGTGGGCAAGACTTTTATCTTTGATCTCTAGATTAAAGGCTGATAACGCTACACGCGTCGTTCGGGGTCAAAGTAACTTCCTTTTCGTCAAGCAAGTTTTTCAACACCCTAGGCAGTGAACCTAATCGTTGTAGTGTAGTATTAGGGTAAGCCACGGGAATTGATATCGTTCTCTAGGGGAATAGGAATGCTAGTGAGAAGTTACTACGCAAAGGTTGGGGTTGAGGAAGATTATTATTTTTTATCTTTTTATGTTTTTTAGGAAATGGAAAGGTACAAATCTCGGGGTTTGGATTTGGGGGTTGGTATTTCTACCGATTACTTCTATTATCTAATTATCTAATTAACTAAGGTGAGGGTAGTCTATGTCTAATTTTTGTGTGCTCGTATGATGATTTAAAGATGTGTTTACTTAGGTTGTATTACTCCTTAATTATCTCCTATTGATGGTTGAATTGTCACGTCCTTATTCTTAATCGCGTTGTGTGTCTAAGGTCGTAGGGTATGCGTTTATCCCTAACTCTTTGAAACTACCAAAGCGTACCGCCTACAAAATCTCTAGGATTTATAAACTTTAACTCTAAGGTACTCTTTGGATGGTTTAGCCTACAACAACTCTAGGTATTATAAACTAAGGTTCACAAAGATTAATCAAACATTAACTACACAACGGATGACCTATCGCATTACTAGATCATTAACAATTAAGATAAGAGACAACCAATCAATATTCAATAATTAAGTTTCATATTCCTAAGCAAACACACAAGTAAATTAGCGGACATGGGGAACATGCAAGCATACACACAAGTAATTGAAGACATAATTGAATTAATGAAGTAAAACACTTATCTTGATGTAAGATAGGGTTTGGAACCTAAAATCTTGTACAAGACAGTCTTGGTTCGGTTTAGGTTTTACTCCAAAAGACTATACACCGAAAACTAAAAATTCGGATTCTATATATAAGATTACATATGCGACGGCGTCACCCTTTGATTTGTGACGCCGTCGGTCGCCGTCATTAGGGTTTCGTCTTGCCCACGTTAGTCTTGCGACGGCGTCACCTTATGCTTGTGACGCCGTCCCTTTAGTCTCGATGTCGTCTAGATCAAATCTAGGCGATGCGAGTTCATGACGACCTACTCTTTTAAAACCCGGCCGTCACTTGTAAATAAGCAATTTGGCTCATCGAGTCACAAAAGTGGTGCGACGGCGTCGCAGATAACACCGACGCCGTCCCCTTGGGTTCAAAGACCCGAGTGTCTCGATTCTTGACTTTGGCCATTTTCTTCAGTATATTCACGCCTTTTGTCCGAATAAGTGTCATTCCAGATTTTGCCTTCAAGATACCTAAAAGTGAAAAGGAGCGATATTAAGTAATAACGAATACAAAAGTGATCAAATAAGGGCTTAAACGACCCCTCAAAAATGTACATTTTAAAACCTTATCAAATATCTCTACACTTGGTATTTGCTTGTTCTCAAGCAAATGTGCTTTTAGCCAATTAATTTATAAGTTAGGGGTCATGAAGCATTGGTTTAGAACAATCCACAACACATATAAGCCCCGCAAAAGTCATAACATGCACGGAAATTACATACTAGCACCTTACGTGGGGTGTTTGGATACTCACATCTCTCGGGTGTATATGAAATATAACAAGTTGGAAATGGAAGATAAACACTTATTAACCGGTCCTAGTACATAGATTACCATAGGCTTGAGACTAGATTAAACCTCCATCGCTTTGGTGTAAGCACCTAGGAAAGAATATCCAAGAGGTCTTTTTAATGGGTTGTAATGTTAGGCTTACGGTAGGGAAACAAAGGGTTTGGTGGGATAGGCTATTTAGTGGTGGCAAGTCAAAAATCTTTATGTTACAAGCAGGCGAAGAATGGCGTTGCTAAGCCAAGACTCGACACTCTAGACTCTAGATAACTGAAACAAACAAACAAAAATTAAAGATAGATGTAGAATGGTAGCCAGTATGTTTTTTCATTTTTTTTTCAACACTCTATTTTTTTTTCTCTTTTCCTATTTTTTTTTTTTTTTTTGATTTTTTTTCTTCATACACTTTTACTCTACCATCCTGTACGATAACATCAAAATGATAGGGATTTATAGGCACATCCCTACACTTGAGTTTTTATTACTCTTAACACTAATATGACCCGAATTGAAGAGATCAAAACACTTGGAGTACATTATTATGCAAATAAAGGGAATTTGAATTTAACGTTCCCTTCCCGTCATTTCACAAAATTTAACTTTTCCCATGAGTCCCAATCGTCCCAAAATTGTGTACAAAGGATATGACTCGACTTAGAAACTTATGCAAGCAACTAGATAATTGAACTAAGGGTTTTAGGGTGATAACAATAATGCACTAAAAGTGAGTGCATACAAGGTAGGCTAAGGCGATTTGGGTGTACATTTGGGGTGGGGTGTAAACAATGCTCTTCATTGATATTCGGAAAACCGAAACATCACGAGAACCGCAAAAGGATAGGCTCGAGGGGTTAACTAGGGGTATCGTGTACTAAAGATGAGTACAACGCAAAGGTGTGGGGAATTACTCAACCGATGTGGAAGAAGTAATTATATTACGGGTATCAAACAAGGGTTATCCTAATGCCTCTTATCATTTAGTTATTCCTAACTACACAAGTGTAGTCTTACTAGCAATCTCGGAATGCATCACAAAACAAGTTCTAAAATCTATTATACTACGGTTCACACACTAAGCATTAAAGATGAATGCTTTAATTCCTACTAATCTAAGGCGATCCTCACATTTTGGGTGGAATTTAAGTGGTAAAGGGTTTTGTGCTAGTCATATAACTTCCTATCCATGAGGCGCTTTATTAAGACTAATGGCCCACTCCTATATGTCATGAAAAATTTAAATTTGGTGCCAAAATTACCCTAACCGACATTTTCTCATGGTTTATTACACAAATGCAATTGGACAAAGCAAATATTCAAGGATAAGCATAGTTTCAAAGTTCCGTTTATTTTCTATCCCTACACTTAAACCGAACATTGTCCCCAATGTTCCCGAAAGTATCAAAGTTATGATAATGGAAGGTAATAAAAGATGAAAGAAACTAGTACTCCACGATTAGCTCGGTAGGATCCGTGTAAAGTGGTGGTTACATCTTTCTTCAAGAAGAGCGTTTTTGAAAAGCTCCTTCTCATCTTATGTATCTTCTTCTTGATAAATTAAACATTCACACTTGAAGAAAACAAAGCGAAACCTTGGCGTAAAATCGGCGGTAATAATATATATAGGACTCTACTAAACTAGGATATAATGCTTGTGGAATGGATGTTTACTGAAATTTACGAAAAATTAAGACACAGAAAATTCCAAAAATTATAAGTAGCTCGAGAAACGAGAAAAAGTAATCGATTGGTTTTGCTCCTTCACGGCGCCGTCAGTTGCGATCTGACGCCGTCGGTTATCTGACAAAAGCGGTGCTGCGATTTTTGGAAAAAATTCGGAAAATTTACATCTTTAGAATCGGAAAAATTTCCGCAAAACATCCATTATGACTCGATACAAGCGTTTGACTCGAACAAACACACATGTATATCTTTCAAGTAACCGCAATTCTCATGTTCACGTTCATTTTGAAAACGTGTGTAATCCTCCCTACACTTATCCCTTTTGTAAAATACTTTATATGTAATTAAGACAAGGTTAAAGACAAAATAAAGCATTTTTACAAATTCAAACATGAGAATAAATAATCAATAAAAGATATACGACACACAAATAAAAATGAAAAATAAATACACATGTGTTGCCTCCCAAGAAGCGTTTGTTTTTGTTCGAGTCACGAGCCTGACTCTACCCTTATTTAACGGATAAAAGGGAGGTTTTGTAACACCCCAACCCGACAAGGGTAGAAGTGTCACATTCTGGTGTCATATCAGAACATACAAAATAAAATACTTACAAACGGAAACCTTAAAAAATGAAGTTTCAAATCGTATAAACAATTGTCTGACGAGGAAAAATACAATATCCAAAATGAATGAAATCTCAAAACAAAACTCTTCAAAGTAAGTCCATAAGTACTATGGTACTAGGGTTGGTCCACTAAGATACTCTAACTCTCCCCATCTTCAAACCTAAAACTGCTTGCAGGAAAAGAAATGCGGTGAGCTTAAAAAGCCAGTGAGAATGATATAACAAAGCGAAAGCTAAACAAAAGCGAGAATACGAAATGAAACAAAGGGACAATAGCAAAGTTGCAACGGAAAGGAAACAATGAGTCAATGAGGACCCTGCAGAACACAATTTTACAGATATCCAACAAGAATAACAATCAAAGAGAACACAGCAAGCAACGCATCCATGACATATATATAATCACATATAATCAAGCGGACATACAAGCACGAAACCAAATTAAGCATACCAAACGTCGCATCCACTCAACATAAGAATAGCACGCAATCGGATCAGAAACCGAATATAAATAAGCCAACGGAAAACTAAGCATAGCGGAAGCAATTAATTAGGAAGTGAGCATGGCAATCGCCTGATTAAAAAGCCTTAGATGAAAACATAACAAGTATCATAACAATGAAGTACTAATAGCAGTCAAAACATGGCAGTCACACATAACAAGTAGGAATACAATATGAGCATTATCATTAAATGAATAAGAGACATAGCAAGGCAATTGAACAAGTTAATAAGCCAAACATCATAAGTTGAACCATTTACCCAAATCGATCCGTAGCATAGACAGAAGTGTAAACATGGCAGGTCAACAATAAGCAGATAAGGATACAACGAATGGTCAAAGTCCATGAGATTAACCGAACGAAGTATATATATTGAACAGACAAAATTATCGATTACACATCAGCATGGTCACCAAACAATTCAGAGGGTCACATAACAGTGAGATCACATATCGTCAGATGACAATAGTTAACTCAATATAACCGCATATTAATCATATCATAGCAGGGTAATCAGTAGTCACATAAATATGAATAGCATAATCAAATTCAATAAACATATAATAACCCGGTACGTGAATGGAACGATAATCGAAATTAACGGAATGAGAGTGTGACAGATCAAGGCAATGGAATATATATATATCTTGGTAGTAGAGTGAGTCATATAAGGGTACACAGAATATGGTGCGTTGGGGAATGTAGAAGGTATATCAAAAGTGTAAGGGTTGTCAGAAATCTACCACGAGCCCGGAACATATCATATCATATCATATCATATCATAAGTAACCATTGTATTCGGAGGGGTGACCTCGGAATACCAAACCAATAGGAGGGGAGACCTCAGTAACCAATGGAGTAGCTAGCTCCCAGATTATGAAGACGCGTATTGCACACGACATCATTCACCAGACAAATCATATCACAACATATCAGATAACATAACAAATCTAGGATGCATCCATACGCCCCTGCAGACAAATAGTGGCCATACAATATATATCGAGCTCATAATCAGATAACAGAAAGGGACGGTGTGGAACATCACTCAACCACACTAGAGTCATGCCATTGGTGCATCAATGACACGGCCATGTTACCTTCATGGCTAGGGAAACATATTTGGCTCGGGTATCAAACTGAAGGGTCACATCATAATCATATCATAAGGGTTCATATAAAGGTTCGAAGTCAAAGGTTCATATCATTTCCATAACATAAGTTCATAATCGAGGTTCATAATCGGATGGTTCATAATCATAAGTTTCATAATCGAAATTCATAATCATAACAAGCGAATATCATAGCGAACAGAATCATATCAAAGGATTATGTCGGAATCATATCAAAAGGATCATAGCATAAAGAAATCATAGCAAAGGAATATCATAAGTGAAGTAAAGTCAAGGATCGAAAAGTTATGAGAAATCCCTACTGAAAAGGGATAGAATATATGTACCTTAACGCCAATGAAAAGAAAGCAAACGAATGAATGAACACGAAGACACAACGTCACGTCTCCTCCAACGCATCTACACGGATTACGATTTGTTTAAATACTTATTAGCTCATTTAAGTCATAACGGATTAATCGTATTAATATCTTTAGAGTCATAAGCGTATTCTCATTTTTAGTAATGGGAACCCAAAACAAGCCTAACTATTGACTCCTTTTTTTTTTATTATTCGATATATACACACACCTACTCAACGTTTATATCACATATACTATACATGTTTATATTCCAATCATGCATGCCCAGCCAATACTACACACCACAGACCCCACTTAATGAGTACAAAATATATTACAAAGTCACATAAATCCAACCTTATATTCACGTTAAAAAAAAAGAACATGCACTCTCATGTTAATTGTTTAAGTTTCATAACTAGATCTTTAGTACGTCTCTTATAGGTTAAAACCAGTGTATACTCATGTCTTAATCTCATTTAGGCACGTTAACAACATGTCGAAAGATGACAAAAATCAGGTTCACGACTGGGTTTTATCATTATACTATGCGACACCATTAACCCATACATGTATGTTTTATGTGACCAAAATTTTAAGTTAACTCATCATAGATATATATGTCGAGGTTTAAGGAGACCAAAACAAGGCCTAAACCAATTCACGTATTATCATATTGTGGAGCATGAATAAGGTCTTACAAAACTGTTTTCAAAGGACCAGATCCATGCCTTTTAGATTGACACATATAACGTTTTTACACCTGATTTTATGTAGACTGATACTAGGTTTTTCCATGGCCTTATTTAACATAAAGAGGAGACATGTTATAAGCCATGTTATAAGCTCCAATTGCATGCGTATGAGATTCTAAACCCACGACCAGAATTCAGAAAACAAACGGAGACGACGTGATGAAGATGATACCTTTGTAGCGTGACACCGAGAGGAGAAGAAAAGCAAGATCGAGAACCAACAACCAGGCACCTTCTTGGGCCCTAGAAGTCACGATCAGCAGCAGCAAAACAGTCTCCTTAGTCACAAAACACCTACGACCAGCAGCCTCCTTCGACCTAACGACACCCAAGACAGCAGCCTTATGAAGCATACGAGACCCTTCCTTTGAACCTTCTTTGTGTCGACTGGTATAATGGAGAGGAAGAAGGGTTTGCCGTCACAATTCAATTTAAGGTTTTACATTTTTTTATTTGAGAGAAAACATGGGAATATAAGTGAGATGTCAATGAGGTATTTGGGGAGAATATATGGGGATATAAATGAGATCTTGATTTGGGCGTGAAAAGGGGTTAGGCGTTTAAGGTTGGCGAAAATAGGGATAAGAGAACATTGACCAAATCATCTATTTCAATTTACTATTATTAGATTTGTTACACTTCAATTCAAATATCTAGTATATGATTAATATATAGTCCAAAATGAAATTATAACGTGTGATATGAATATAATTCGCAGACATAAGTGTATTTTATTTATCTTGTCTATTAAGTAGTACATGTAACATTTAAATGCGTAATATTCGTTTATATTATAAGTGAAACTTTAATTTGCAAGTCTTGGGTAATTATTTATAATGTAAATATGTAACGTGTATAACGAGCTTCTTTATGTTTCACGGAGGTTTTCACAATGAGGGGTATAATGGTCATTTAACGCATTTACGATTTTATGGTTTTACAGGTTTTCCCTACACTTAAGTTTAAGTGCGGGTGATAGTAGCGATACACACCCTTAGGGTGGAAATTTGCTACGTGAGGAGAGGGTGATGGGTGATTTATATGTTCAAAGGGGTGTGCTCCATTCATTCTAACCTTACCTAATTTTATGGGTGTAGCGGGTGAATCAAAATACTCTCCTAAAAATGGATCATCTTCTATCAACTTCAAAAGATTCTTAGTTAAGGATCCATCTTGACCTAATAAACCCGGTTTAAACCCATAATGTTTCTTGTTATCAACTATGAATGGGTGATATAAGTGTGTAAGGTCATGGGTTACTCCTATATTAGCTTCCACTCTACATGGCCTAGAGTCTACCACCTTTATCAAGCAACTACCCGGACTATTTATTTTGATGGGTGGATTGGGGCCTAATTCAATTCCAAGATTCACATCTAAAGACGGAAAATTGGGTAAGGTTTTTGGTTGAGGCTCCGGTTCATCAAAATTAGGAACTTCCCTAGGACTAAGCGATAGGTCATGATAACAAGCATCTAAACCTACATTCTCTAGTGGCGTTTGGTCCAAGGTTCTATATCAATCGGGGTTCCTATAGTCTCTTCTACTTCTTAGGGTAAGTTATAGGCGATGTGTGTTCCTCAGTGATGGTAGGGCTTGTGGGCTTGGAGTTTTCACCTCATTCTCCATTATATCTAGATCTCCTAAAAGTTCATCATGTGTTTTAGTATGATATAACCCAAATACACTCCTAAGTATCTCAAATCCTTCTTTAGCCATTTCAAATTCTTGGTCCGATTCATAAGAATCATTCTCAAAAATTTGATCACCATGTTCTATTTGCCTAAAGGATTCCTCACGCGTGTCATATGTTTTGGTGAAATCTATCCCACGCATGCAACTAGACAATTCAACTATAACCCATCTCACAATCTTGTTCGGGTTTAGGTTCCATGTTCTTAAAAACTAGGTCTTTTTGATCATGATGCCTAAGGTTGGATAAATCCTCCTTATCCATTTCCTCAAGTTGTGACAGCTGATGGTTTATGCTTAGGAGGCTTTTCTCAAAAATTTCACGAGGGTCTCACTAAAAGGAGTTGATTCTAACAATGATCGTTGAATAGAAGCCACACAAGCACAAAATTTATCAAATCCATCCAACCTTACACCCGTCTCCTTTTGGATATCTCTAAGATCACTCACAAATTCATTAGAACAATAAAAAGCAATACAATATGCGAAATTCAATTGTTCCTCATTTGTTAATGATTCAAATGCAACTTCACTTGCCATAGCGACAAATGAAAAGGGTTTTACGAACACAAAGAAGGGGGATAGACTATGAGGAAGCTAAAATTAGAAAAATTTACTTGATAGGAATCAGCAAAAAAACCTAAGCGAGGTGGACTCTAACTAGCTATTCTATTCCCGGCGCGCGCAAAACTTGATAACGCCACGCGCGTCGTTCGGGGTCAAAGGAACTTCCTTTCGTCGAGCAAGTTTTCAACACCCCAGGCGGTGAACCTAATCGTTGTAGTGTAGTATTAGGGTAAGCCACGGAATTGATATCGTTCTCTGGGGAATATGAATGCTAGTGAGAAGTTACTACGCTAAGGTTGGGGTTGAGGAAGATTATTTTTATCTTTTATGTTTTTAGGAAATGGAAAGGTACGAATCTCGGGGTTTGGATTTGGAGGTTGGTATTTCTACCAATTACTTCTATTATCTAATTATCTAATTAACTAAGGTGAGGGTAGTTTATGTCTAATTATTGTGTGCTCGTATGATGATTTAAAGATGTGTTTACTTAGGTTGTATTACTCCTTAATTATCTCCTATTGATGGTTGAATTTTCACGTCCTTATTTTTAATCGCGTTGTGTGTCTAAGGTCGTAGGGTATGCGTTTATCCCTAACTCTTTGAAACTACCAAAGGGTATCGCCTACAAAATCTATAGGATTTATAAACTTTAACTCTAAGGTACTCTTTGGATGGTTTAGCCTACAACAACTCTAGGTATTATAAACTAAGGTTCACAAAGATTAATCAAGCATTAACTACACAACGAATGACTTATCACATTACTAGATCATTAACAATTAAGATAAGAGACAACCAATCAATATTCAATAATTAAGTTTCATATTCCCTAAGCAAACACACAAGTAAATTAGTCGGACATGGGGAACATGCAAGCATACACACAAGTAATTGAAGACATAATTGAATTAATGAAGTAAAACACTTATCTTGATGTAAGATAGGGTTTGGAACCCTAAAATCTTGTATAAAACGACCTTGGTTCGGTTTAGGTTTTTACTCCAAAAGACTATACTTGAAAACTAAAAATTGGATTCTATATATAAGATTACATATGCGACGCGCCACCTTTGATTTGTGATGCCGTCGGGTGTGCGTCATTAGGGTTTCGTCTTGGCCACGTTAGTCTTGCGACGGCGTCACCTTATGCTTGTGCGCCGTCCCTTTAGTCTCGGCGTCGTGCGGATCAAATCTAGGCCGTCCGAGTTGCGACGACCTACTGTTAAAACACAAGCCGTCACTTGTAAATAAGCAATTTGGCTCTTGGAGTCACAAAAGTGGTGCGACGGCGTCGCAGATAACACCTGACGCCGTCCCCTTGGTTCAATGACTGAGTGTCTCGATTCTTGACTTTGGCCATTTTCTTCGTATATTCGCGCCTTTTGTCCGAATAAGTGTCATTCCAAGCATTTTCCTTCAAGATACCTAAAAGTGAAAAGGAACGATATTAAGTAATAACGAATACAAAAGTGATCAAATAAGGGCTTAAACGACCCCTCAAAAAGGTACATTTTAAATTCTTATCAAAGGCAAAAAACATAGTTGGCTAAGAAACCCTTCAAAGAAAAATTGGAGACGGATTATCCACTAAATTCTGGCACGAATGTTGGTTAGACGGCATAAATTTGGCTACTCAGTACCCTCGAATTTATTCTTTGGAGACTCATAAAGATTGCTTTGTTTCAGAAAAGTGGAACTTAGGTGATGGTTGGTTTTGGATTTGGCATAGGCAAGTTAAAGGTGGAATGGAGCAATCTCAGTTTCAAGATCTAATGGAACGGCTTCAAAGTTTCTCATGTTCGGGCAATGTTGATTCTTGGATTTGGAACTCGGATCCAAGTGGTGATTTTACAGTTGAATATACTCGGAGATGGCTCGACAACATTATCCTTCCAGCGAATGTCTTAGTGACTCGATGGAATCCTCTTTGTAAAACCCTAAAATCATAAACGCGTGAAAAGACTATTTTGCCCCTCAATTTAATATTTATAAAACACGTAAAACACGTCAAGCCCATCAAGTACGTTTATAACCTAACTAGTATATGTGTAATTTGTACAAGATAAATGAAACCGATTACGCTTACGTTTAAAAAAACATTGTACACGTCTACACGTTTTTGTAATGGGCCGAGTTTTTATTTAATACACAAATGCATGACAAGTAAATGTAAAAGCCCAACTAATTTGGTCATTGGCCCATATCTTCTTTTGTTCGGATAAAACAAACCATGTAACCCCCCTCCCTCATTTTTTCGTGACTTTCATTGCAACCAAGAAAAACCCTAATCTCCCTAGTTGGTAAAAGTGACGGCAAGGCTCCTCTTCCATTCTTCCATTCGACAACAAGCAAGACAACAATGGTGTGAATGAGGCTGCTATGGACGTGGGTCTTGGATAGGAAGGCATGACGTTTCTGTGGTCGTGGGTTAGGGCTGCTGGTCGTAGGACTCTAGGGCAACGAGAAGGGTACTAGTTGTATCGTGTGACCTTGTTTCTCTTCATCTCTTTCAAGTCAAGGTAACAATCACCATCTCGTCGTTCTCCTTTTTATTCTGATCTGGTCGTGGGTTTTGTATCCCATACGCATGAAATTTCTACTAGTAGTCTCACATAAAACAACATCTTGGGTCACATGAAATCCTAAAGGGTAGGGCCTATATGTCGAATAGAAGGAGTCTTAAGTTATAACCATGAATCTGTTGTGGACCTACCTTATACACGACACATGCAAGGCTCCTAATTGGTAGCAATTTAAATGGTTAAAACATATATACGAGCATGGATTGTGGTATCATTTAGTAATGGAACAAAAAGAACTGATGTCAATTGCTCACATGAAATCATGATTTCCCAAATATATTGCCGAATGAAAGGTACATAAAATCTTGGACTTGAATCTGTTTTTGGACTTATTTTATGCATAGCATGGTCATACTTTAATAACGAGCTAGATGAGTTTAGTACAAATCGATAACAAATTGGTTAAGGTCTCGTTTGGTTTCATGATGGGCAGTGCCGTCTTTGAAAATGTAAAAAATATTTGGGGCCCGGCTCGAGAATAAAAAATGGGCCCCTAGAAAATCAATAGTAAAATGCAATAACATAATATTATGACGATAAATGTTTTCAACCTTAAAAATAAAATCATTAAAATCATTAATGTTCTACACTTAACTAAACAAGAACAAAACCGTATAAGCACCACATGGTTTTAAGAACATATATAAATTTGAACAAAACTTTTTAGGGGTGAGCGAAAAAACCGAAAAGACCGAATAAACCGAAAACCGAAACCGAACCAAACCGAAAATAACCGAACCGAACTAATAACCGAACCGAATTTGCTAAAACCGAACCAAACCGAATTACTAATTCGGTTCTCGGTTTGGGTATGGGTTTGGCAGTTTGAACCGAAAACCGAATTCATATAAATATATATATTTTTTATATATTTATATATTTTTAAGTATATTTATATATAAATAAATACTATTAAAAGGTTATCATAATATAATAAAATACTTTTTATGTTTGAAATATATTTTTTTGCTAAATATCTATCTAATTATTAATTTTTTTTAAAAAAATAGTGAAATTCGGGTTATTCGGGTCAACCCGAAAACCGAACCGAATTAGAATTCAAACGAACCGAACCGAAAACCGAATTTGAATTTGGTTCGGTTCGGTTCTCGGATTGACCTAAAAAAATATTTTAACCGAATTAACCGAACCGAACTACCCGATGACCGAACCGATCAACACCCCTAAAACTTTCACACTTTGCAAAAGCACTAAAAAGACTAAGTATAAAAGAAAACCAAACGGTAAATGGGCCTGAAAACTAAGTTTACTCATATACTACTAGTTGGGCCATCATTTAAAATAAACTATAGTGGAATATATAAAACCTTTGACTAGTCAATTGTTTTTCTACATCTACATCTCGCTCGCTTCAATAAACCGTGATTTTTCCGATGATGATAATTTTTCCGATGATGATAATTGCTCCGCCTCGAATATGGGCCCTTGGGGAAGGGCCGGCTCAATGAGCACCCTTGCACCCCTCAGGCGGCCACGATGATGGGCGCATATGATTTCTGTTTTGGGTAAGGGGTCACGGCTTGAAATAGAGTCATCACAAGATTCTTATAACCTTGTGTTAATTTAGTTTTAATGGTTGGAAACGCAAAGGATATTTAAAGTCTAAAAACTAGGACTCAGTTGTAATACATATACACGATATATATTAAGTTAAGAGGTTGGTTTGTAAATTATAAAACTTGAAGGCCTATATTGGTAATATAATAACTAAGGGTACTAAATGGGTAAAACATGTACACTTGCTATATTTACACTCTTGGCACTCTACTTTGAAATAACGACACTTTAGACCCTAAACTTGAAAAACTTGGCATAAATGGCCCTTAAAATACGATAATACTTGTTTTCACTATTTTAATCTAATTTGACCTTGATCACACCATTTATGACTAAATATAATAAATACGGAAACCTGCTATTTTTGGAAAGTTACTAAAAGTGGGAACCTGCTAAAAATGGAAAGCCGTCTAAAATGAGTAATCCGACTTTAATAAGCGTTATCTAATTCATAGGTTCTGGACGGCGGGATTGATTCATCGTGTGGCCTTACTTTCCTGTTTTGCTTACTTCGATTGAGGTACAGATATTCTGACCTTTTTTATAAGGTTTCTCATGATCTCTATGCACCTTTTGATCTCTTGCTATTTTGAATTGAACCTTGCTTTGAACTATTGAATTGACCCTTTGCTATTGACCCCACTGTTACTGAACCTCTGTTATTGAACCTCTGTTACTGAACCATTGTTATTGAACTCATTCTTGAACCTTTGATCTTTGGACCTTTGATATTGAGCTGTTGCTCTTGAACTTTGATATTGAACTATTGCTATGAACCTTTGAGCTGTGGACTCACGATATTGAACCTCTGATTGTTATGGTGATATATTGCTACTGTGGACCTTTGTTTGACCCTTGATTGATACCGAGCTAAATATTGTTATCCTAGCCATGAAGGTAACATGGCCGTGTCATTGATGCACCAATGGCATGACTCTAGTGTGGTTGAGTGTTGCTCCACACCGTCCCTATACTGCACTTATTATGCGCGCTTCACTATTATTGTTATGGCCACTATTGTCTGCAGGGGCGTATGGATGCATCCTAGATTTGTATTGTCTTCATTCTTGATATATATCTGTTCGGTGATTTGGTGCGTGTGTGCAATACACCTCACGGTCTAGGAGCTAGCTACTCCACCGTTCTTGAGGTCTCCTCCTATTGTCCGGTATTCCGAGGTCGCCTCCGAATCGATGGTTACTATTGATTACTGGCTACTATTGCCACTCTCGATATTCTTGTCTTGTATTGTTGGCTCGGGATAGATTTGACAAACCTTACATCGTTGATATACTTATATTGTACCGTCTGTTTACCCCAAAGACACCATATTATGTATTGATTGCCCATTACTCGGTACCCTTAAGTGACCCATCCTACTACCATTCCATTCACGTCATCGGGTTATTATATGATTATTGAATCGATTATGTTGTTGCATGTTCTATGTGATTACTATTTATCTTGTTACGATATGATTAATATGCGATTATGTGATTTAACTGTTGTCATTTGAATATATGTTATCTTACTGTTATGTGAACCTTGATTGGTCTGGTGATGATGTTTGAGTGTAACCAGTTGATTTATCTGTTATTATGGCTACTTCCGCTTAAATTATGTTCATGGGCTATGATTATCCATTGGTGTCTTATTTCTAATTGTCGACCTGCCATGCTTATATCTGTTAAGATATTGTTATGTTATTAATCTGTGGGTTATTTGTCTTGTGTGATCGCCGTGCTCACTTCTTAATTAATTGCTTCCGCTTGCTTTTAGTTTTCTGTTGGGCTTATTTATATTCTGATTTCCTGATCTGATTGCATGCTATTCTTATGATGAGTGGATGTGACGTCTGTTATGCTTGATTTGGTTTCGGTGCTTGTACGTCTGTTTGCTTATATGTATGTGCTGGATGCGCTGCTTGTTGTGTTCTTCTTGATTGCTATTCTTGCTGGATATCTGTATATTTGTATTTCTGCAGGATCCTCATTGACTCATTGTTCTCATCTCGTTGCGACCTTGTTATCAGTTTCCTTATTTCATTTGTATCTCTGACACTGGGCTTTTTAAGCTTAGCCGCATTTCTTTTCCTGCGGCAGGTTTTAGGTTGGAAGATGGGCTTTGATGGGCTGAGAGTTGGATTACCTGAGTGGACTGACCCTAGTTACCTTGTCATTTTGGGACTTATTTGAAGAGCACTTGTTTTGAGATTTCATTTCATTTGGATATTGTATTTCTCCTTGTCAGTCAATGGTTTATATGATTTGATACTTCACTTTCAAGGTTTCCGTTTGTAAAATTTTAATTGTATGTTCTGATATGACACCAGAATGTGACACTTCTACCCTTGTCGGGTTGGGGTGTTACACTCTTGTCCCTAGAAAAGTGAACATTTTTTGTTGGCGAATGTTGCTCGTGACATTGACATCTCGGATGTTTTATGCCCAATCTGTGGTATTGATCAAGAAGACACTACCCATGGTATTGATCAAGAAGACACTACCCATCTTTTTCTAAAATGTGACGTAACTTTAGACATATGGAGAGCAATCTTTGCTTGGCTGGGGTCTGTTCCTCTGGATTTGGTCTCGATAGATGATCTTTTCCTTTGGATTGATAACAGCCATATGGTGGCTAAGAAGAAGGGTTTTGAAGCTATATGTCTCATTACATGTCGGTACATTTTGAGATTTCGGAATGCTAACATCTTTCAAAATGGTCACCCGCGGAAGGATGAAATAGTTGATTCGATAAAGGAAATTTCATTTTTATGGATTTGTAATCGTAGTAGAAAATTTGGTTTTAATTGGACCAAATGGCTTATAGAACCTATTTAAGGGGTTCTTATTATCTAGTCTCTGGTTAGTGTTTTTCCCTTTTTATTGAAGTTAGCCGTTTTAAAAAAAAATTGCTTAAGTTGTAGAATAGCAATGTACTTTTCAAAGTGTCCTGTTTTGGTACGTGTACCTTTTTTAAATTGTAGAATAACAATATACTTTTTGTGTCATGTTTTCATTCCAACTTTCAAGTACTCCTACTAGGCTACTTGTATTTTCTTTTTTAAAACGTCTAAACAGAAACACAATCTACTAACTACTAAGTAATGCTGAAACAACCATATTGAATCGTATTTATACTCACACCGACTAAAAACAATATTCTTTAATTCTAAATTCAAAACAAACAAATCGGGTAACTTTGTGATTATTGTGGCAATCCGACTAATGTACTGTCAAACGGATCCGATGAGATTTTCCCTATTCAAGACTCTGACTAATGTAATGGGAAATTAATTCATTGACATATTTAACGACTGTTGGAATCAAATGGAACCATATGATAGAAAATAGTAATAGAGATCATAACTGTATCATCAGTTTAACTTTTAATCAAATGATTCAGGTCGCTAGTTAACTTACAATTTAAAAAGTAGATCCAAACTCAGGTTTATAAACCCAGATTTCCGGAACAATTAATAAATCAGATTCTAGTCAAAACCTAACCTACAATCATGGGAAACATCTAAACAATTCAACCCACAATCCGGAAAACACCAAAATCAGTGAAAGCATCAACCTTCAACCAGTTTTAAACATACAGCTGTAACATTCTTGCATGAACACAGTAGTACATAGATATATAACAAGCGTTCACAACGATGCTGTTAACAGCATAATATCTTACAACAGTCAACATCAAAAGGCAAAGGATATACTAATACAACTACTATCTCGAATTAAAAACTTCTATATATCTGCCTTTACTGCACCTTTTTGTCATGAGAATATTATAGCGGACAGGAAACTCTTTCTCCGTTTAAAGACCTGTTATTCATATGGCATATTAGACCAGCTGACAAAAGTGATCGAAAAATAAAAGCATATTCTATCAAGATAATCATTCAGCAAGTGTTATACAATAAGCTATACTTAAAATGATTCTTTATAGACCCCTGCAGCTTTGAGTTTGCTGTGAGTTTACAAATTTAAGTGTAAAGTCCACTCTTAATTACAAGTTGTTTACTTACTTCAGTTGCATGAAATAGAGCGCTATATGCAAACCAGAACAATCAATGTGAATGCGGATTCTTTATTGTAATCACTTAAAGCCCATATACCCATAGTCAGCTAGATGTTAAACGCCTCGATAGCAATAATGGAGCCGAGTCATCAAATTTAAGTAATACTGAGTAGTATTTAAGAAACCTTAAATAGGTTCAATCTATAAGCTTATTTTGAATCAGAAGAAAAATAGAGAGTCCATTACATCAGCTTAGATCAAGTAGTTTGAGGGTTAAAAGAACTTTTGAGCTAGCAAGCAAAATACAACTAGAAAAACACATTCAAATTGAAAACTTTTACTTAATCTACTGCCTCATTAGTTGAAGATGATATTCATTCTTAGATGGGAGGAGGGTCCTTAAAAGCAAACCTAATTGATGAGTCCTCTCAAGGAGTTGTTGATGAATGCCAGTCACATTCAAAGATATAAATCCATTAATAATCAGAAGTTTCTTTACGATGACATGTTGGTCGTTTAGCTCTTTTAGTTGCATAAAAATAATGAGCAAATATTCATGCACTGCGAATGCAATGTCCTGAAAGTTATCACTTGGTCCCACATTGACCCCAATACGACTACAACCTAAACATGTACGTGAATGCAGCTCAAGTAGAAACAAATAAGTGATCAAGTATTCCAAAACATCAAGTGCTTAAATACTGATAATGACCCACAAACTCATGATCTAAGCTACAGTATCGCTAAGATTTAAGCAAAAATACATAGGATGCATACAAGTATAAACAAAACCTTTTGAAGTAAAGATCCATAGTTCAGGAAATACATTAAAATCGAAAACTTATAACAAGAAAATTACTGTTTGGTGATTATGCTAAATTCATACTAATACAGCCTCCCTATCAAGCCCGCATGTTTCTTGAAAATTTCTGTCACCGCTTCACTATAAGCAGCCTCCTCTTTATCCTCAAAATCACCCCAATCAATAGTATTGTTCATAAAACTATTATAATTATCATCCGCGGGATCATTCATCTCCGCTAAAACAAGAGTTACCCCCTTCATCACATACCCTGTGACTGGCAATTCCAACAAGGGGATGTAACCCAGACTCACACTACGACGATCTATAATATGCCATTTACGCAGCCTTACTCTATTAGTTTCAAGGGCAGAACCATCTGCAATAACAGAAATCCTCCCTCTTTTCCCTGAATCCGTAATAGAAACCTTTTCCAATAATGGAAAATCTTCCCAGTTAGTTGATTCCAACAGCAACCAGTGCCTCATAATCGCCTCACCCAAATAACATTCTGCAATGTCAAGTTTCCTTATAATTGCCTCAAAGTCTTTTTCTTCTTCTTCTACTTCTTCTTCTTCTTCTTCTTCTTCTTCTACCTCTTCCTCTTCCTCTTCTGCTTCTTCATGGATATTTTCATTAACATCTACCCCCTTTCTATCACAAACTGAATTAGGTGACAGAAATACATATGAATCGATTTTATTTCCAAAGTTAACCTTCCACTTGAACAAATAGCAATGATCATCAACATCCTCAAGGGAATGAGGAAGGTTGATACATAGAGACTTGAGTCCTGTAAAGCTCTTTAAAGTCTTAATTGCAGAAAGATATAACTTGGATTCATAAAACCCTTTGTCAGCATAATACATTAATGGTCGATGCCACACTTCAGCGGGATTGGGAATCGTTGTTGTTGTTGGTGCATGACTCTCGGGAAACTCAATAGGGGTCACAAACATACTACGTAGAAGCTGAAAGGGTTTCAATACAATGCCATTTATAAAGAACCAAAACAGATTTTTAGGAGGTCTGGGGTCCAAAGTGTTTGAATCAGAACTGAAATGGTTAACGGCAAGAGTAGTGAATGATGAGGTATGTCCTCATCCGGATACTTCGGAGGAGACAATCACAATTAACTCCAAATGTTTCTAAGACAAAACCAATCCATGATGAGGCAATGCGCTCGGGAGGATAATGAGGAGGTGCACGCTTAGGAGGTATAGTGATGAGCGGTGTGCGCTCGGGAAGCATAGTGATGGGCGAGGTATCGCTCAGAGCCATAGTGATGAAGCGATGCTGCTCGGGAAGTATATTAATGAAGCGATGCACGCTCGGGAAGCATAGTGATGAAGCGGTTCTGCTCGGGAGGTATAGTGATGAGCGATGCACGCTTTCGGAAGCATAGTGATGGGCGATGTGCGCTCACGAGGCATAGTGATGAGCGATGCACCTTTCGGGAAGCATAGTGATGGGCGATGTGCGCTCGGGAGGTATAGTGATGAGCGGTGCACGCTCGGGAAGCATAGTGATGGGCGGTTATGCGCTCGGGAGGCATAGTGATGAGCGATTGCTCGCTCGGGAAGCATAGCGATGGGCGATGTACGCTCGGGAGGTATAGTGATGAAGCGGTGCACGCTCGGGAAGCATAGTGATGGGCGATGTGCGCTCATGAGGCATAGTGATGAAGCGATTATGCGCTCGGGAGCCATAGTGATGAGCGATGCACGCTCGGGAAGTATATTAATGAAGCGATGCACTGCTCGGGAAGCATAGTGATGGGCGTTATGCGCTCGAGAAAGCATAGTGATGAGCGATGCACGCTCGGGAAGTATATTGATGAAGCGGTGTCTATTTAGGAGGCATAATAGCGGGCGGTGCTGCATCGGAGCTAGTACACTAGCGGTGACATACAAGTACAATGATGACAAATAAGCACGGAGGCTCGGTCCACAACTAGTACTTATGGCATAACGACAACTTGGACCACGAGAACCATGCACGGTACTCATCAAGAACTTACATGTCGCGCATAAATGACAAATCCGTCCCGCAATACTCGTGTCGTGGAGCACACTCGGGTAGTATAAAGGAGATGTTCACACATGAACAAACACACTCTACTCCTCACTCACCTCTTACTATCTCTCTAGTTTCTCTCACTAGAGCTTATGCCAAGCATATACCTCTCACCGGAGCTTGGTCTCGGATTAAAACCGGGCGAGCTAACGGTGTTCTTCTTATTCGACCTAGAGGCGAAGGAGCAGCTGCAAGACCTCCAGGATCATTCTGAGACCTCCCAGGATCGGTGAAGAGCATCTCTGAAATTTGCTCAAACATTGGCGCCATCCGTGGGACCCTTATACCAATCTACTAAGTTCTAAGCAATGGACGGTTGTATTAGGGATTCTCATCCGGAAGAAGGGAAAAACTTGAACACACCAGGATACAAGGGACTGGGAGGACTTCTCCAGGAAGACCCTCCGTCCCAGCCGGGCCAGTTCATGAAGTACCTTCTCCGACATTCGTGAAGCGAAAAACATTGAGGTTTTAAGGACTGTGATCAAGGAACTTGGCAATAGGGGTAAAGAGAAAACAATTCCTCGCAGACTCAGCTCGTGCGGAGGATCATGAGGTGCTGGACCGGAGGAGTGTCAGGAAAGTCCATATGTGGAGATAAGAGGATACTCCTCCGATGGATCAAGGCCATGCGAAGCGCCATTCATCCGGTACCCACTTGTTAGTCTCACATATCAGTTTCAGATACTTGTAAGTGCTTGAACCCTTTGTTTTTCGGCATTCTCAAACTACCATGTGAAGTTAAAAGCACATTAGTAGACATGTTGGTAGTGCAAATGCTAATCTTGCCTTAGCCTCTTGTAAACGATGCACCTTATCATATTCGTAGTGTATATCTGGGCCTCATACCTAAAACACACGTCGTGAATGAAGAAGCAACGTGTTAGGCTTTCTAGTAAAATTTATAGTTTGCATATATTGGCAAGATGATGTCCTTTGGTGGTTAGGAGTATCTTTGCCTTACAAGTCACTTGGCTTGAATTAAACTTTAAAATTATACCATGATATTGCATTGTAAGCTAAAGTCTAAACATAAATGTTCTTTTGAAAATGATTTACATATGGGTGGTGAATACCCAACTTTAGGGGTATGATCCGTAAAGATCTAGTATGCAAAGGCATGAAAGTATGCACTCAATACCTTGACGAGATAGGCCTCGAGCACGGTCATTGATAGGTGAATGTTTTACCTCACCTCGGGAGAGCTCATAGCGCCTATAGAGCATTAGCACATGAATGTTAGAACCTTAACTTTAAGCTAATGCCTTACCGCATGTATCGAATCCGGAGGAGTTATATTTCCTTACTCCCTAAAAAATCCGATCCTGAGCTCTGTAACTTTCCCCCAGGTGTAGTTTTAAGTCACGAATAATAGCTTTAATCTCTTGAGCATGCTCAGTTGTGCGCTCATCAGGATTAATATGAGCAGACTCATCCTTTGGGCGTAATGAATGAGAACTACGTGCTTCCTCTTCGGAGTAGTCCTACTATAGCCAGAGGCATCGGAACCTCCTAGAAGAGGAGATAGAGGCTATTCGCTTCTTTTCTAGATTGGGATCTCCAACTATGCCCGGCTAAAGACTATTGCCTTTATGTCATAAATAACGGAGGCGCAGAGTAGCTAAAACAACCTTTGTCTAGGTTATGTGATTGGACTTGTTATCAAGAAACAATCAAATAACATCGGATGGCTCGCTACCTCCGAATGTAAAAGGGTAACTCCTACTAATGTGTTCCCCATGGTGAACGTGTACCATCGGTGGCTAGGCTGAGCAACCTTTGCTAATTGACTCCGCAGCAGAAGGCCGGGAACACCCACCCTTCCTTTCGCGCGTATATGCTACCAGATGACTTGCTACATCGGTAGCGGAATGTACACATATTATAACTACATTCCTGAGTTGGCAAGTTAAGCAACTCAAAGGACTTAGGTCCATGATACATCACAAGCAGGCGGTGCCCGTGGAGGGACGCCTACTAAATATCTTAAGGATGAACCATCTTGACTTAGTTTATGAGCTTGTGATGATCTACATAGGGGATTGACATCCGATGGTGCAATATGTGATCTGGCTAAAAGTTCAGCTAGCCCGTAGCCTCCTCCGAAGTGGTGAAACAACCCCTCCGTAGTGATGGTAAAGTAATGAATGTAACAGTTAGTAACTTGCTCATAACCTCCTCTGGAGTAGAGGAACAATGTCTCCTCCGGAGTAATGATGCAATCTTTGGTTGAGCAACCTATCCGGTTAGCTCATGGTCTCCTCCGAAGTAGAGGAATAATTTCTCCTTCGGAGTGATGTTATAAACTTCGGTTGAGTAACCAATCCGGTTAGCTCATGGTCTCCTCCGAAGTAGAGGAACAATGTCTCCTTCGGAGTGATGTTGTAAACTTTAGTTGAGTGACATATCCGGTCACTCATGGTCTCCTTTGGGGTAAAGGGCGATGTCTCCTATGAGTGATGATACAACCTATAGTTGAGCAACATCTACTTAGCTCTAGTAATTACTCTCTGGCAAGTAGCTACACCGAAGGGAGAGGATAGCACAAGGATATCCAAGTGCTACATATATTAAAAGCATTGTTATAAGGTGCTACAATGGTATGCGCTGCATATAAGCAAGCGTTACGTTAAAATATATAAGTAATACAAAGATATTGATCTAAGTGTTACATCTAAACATGGGAATGAGTATGTCGGTACACTTAACCCACAACATATAAGGGTGAATGCATTATACCAAACTAGACACTCTGTCACGAGTTGTTTCATCTGCAGCTGCTCCATCGGGACGTGTCGTAGTATGTGTTATGTATTCATCTAAGTGTTGAAGCATCGACAATCTCAACGACACAATTCTAATATTAATGTTGTGTATCTATAATTGTTAAAATCTATGAGTGGCTAACAGATGTTACTCTAGGAAACCTCGCTGATCACGGTCTGGTGTTATCCGTGATGTTGTAAAAGCGCACATGCGAAACACCAAGGCATCCAAAACATGCAAATTCTAAGATAATCGACAAATGTATGCATAAGGATCCATTGCTTTGGTGGGATACCTTGTCACAAAATCATAAGGTTTACATCTCGAATAAAACTAACAAAGGTAAAGTAGAAACTAAACTAGCTACTTATTACATAGCACTACTTATTACAAGCTGGAACATCAAACTCCCAAGAGAGCATCGGGTCGGGAGAGTTGTTTCTTCTTTGTGTCTTCCCATGTAATGACTCAATCAATAATAATCTTGTATGCCTTGGGATCCTTGAAGGGTTCTTTATTCAAAATCTAATGCTTACAACATGAGTTTTATCCCACTTTACCCTCATATATTTGGGAGGATTGTTGTTTAAACCTTCATCATAAGGATATAGCATGTAGTATGGACTAGGAGCGGGGAAAGAAGTTCCTTGTGAATTTTGTCTCCAATTGTATCTCGAATTCGGCATGAGAATAAAACCAACGTTCTCATTATCATCTTTGTCGGTGAGGTCGTCTTTATCGACCCAAAACCGTCAAAATTCTCACCTACAACAATATCAAGATGATGCATGTCTTCATTAGTGTCATCTTGATGAAAATTCTTATGAACACCATGAAATTTGAGCACTATATTGGTAACATTATCTTGAGCGGATGCCACAGTATTCTATGGGTCGATACTTCCTTCCGTGCTATGGTTCTCATCTTCAACATTTTGTTCACTTGACCCTACCCTGGAGTTCTTTTCGGCCACCTTTCTTTTTTGGTTGCATCAGTAGATACCTCCGGCCGAGTAGAGGCTTTTCTCTTAGCCGCGCTCTTAGCCTTTGCAACCACCCCAGGGTCATCCCGGGTGGAAATGATCTCCTCCAGAGTAGGCTTAGGGATAATTGTTCTCTCTGAAGCAGGCTTTCGATCAACAACTCGTGGTAAAATATTGGTGTTTTGATCCTGTGGTTCCTCCCTTACCTCGGTACCATCCCAATAGGGAATTAGCATGAAGTCATAGATACTCATAGCTGCAAATGCTAGCCAAATAAAAGTCCGACCAAAACCTTAGATTGAAACCTTAGAGTTGTGATGCTAGTTGAATCGAAACTTTGATCGAAGCGTTAGATCGAAACCGACAGACCAAATCTCCGATCGAAACATTCGAGTGAGACACTCCTTAAAACAAGACTCTCCTCCGAATGAGATCCTCCTGCAGTGAGACTCTCCTCTAAATGAGAGTCTTCTCTGATCGAAACCCTCATTCGATTTGAACCTTGTAATCAAAAACTGAGGTTGAATAAGAGATCCGATCGAAACACTCCGAGTGAGACTCTCCTCCGAATGAGACTCCTCTTCGAGCGAGACTCTCCTACGATCGAAACCCACTCTCAACAAAACCTAGTGAGTACTTTGCTCAGAACTATCTCCGATCGAAATGCTATAAGCTTAACCTCGGTCTGGAAAGCTCTAAGTTGTAGAAACAACCTCCGAACGAGAACCTCTATGATGGAAAACTCCGTTTGAAACCCTCTAAGAGCACTACCAATTGAAACCCTTGTTCGAAATGACCAAATCTCCTCTGATGGAGAGCTCTGCTCGAAACCTTGGGGCGGAGCAGTTGTGGAAAAATAAAAAAAAGTGAAGTTTGAAGTGTAGAGCTCCAATGGAAACCACCTAGCAACCTTCGATCGAGACCTTTGTCTCAATAAAATTCTGATCGAGACACTTCTCTTGGTTGAAGTCCTTGTTCGCGAACCACCAAATAAACTCCGAATGAAACCTCTGGTCGAGCAGCTATACCGATCGAGAGTCTTAGTCGCGAATTACCCAAGTCCTTCAAGTGAAACTCCGTTGGGTTAAGGACACTCGATCGAAACCAACTACTTGGTCTTGTAAATAAGCTCGGGCGAAACCCGTTTATATGCCTTGTGAATACAACTACGGGAAGCCGCTTATTGGGCTTGTGAATAAAACCTATGAACGAAAGCTTCAATTTGTGAAGAAAACCTCTGGAAGAAACCTTGGAGTTAAGACCTCCGATCGGAACCTCCGAAAGTAACCTTGGAGTTAAGACCTCCGATCGAAACCTTGCGACCAAAACTTCGATTGAAACCCTTGAATTTTGATAGTCGAGTATAACTCAGTAGGAAGATTTTTTAGTAATACTTGTCGAATCATTCACTCAAATCCTTCGGTTGAAACCTTCGAGTGGTGAAGGTGAATCCGAACCAAATCCTTTGAAAACCCTTCGATTGAAGTCTTATAAGACTCCGAACGAGATCCTTTGGAATGTGATGGCATCTCCAAACGAGATCCTTTCAGTTTGGGATAAAACCTCCGAATGAAAACCCTCGGTATATGAATACAACCCCCGAACGAAACCTTGGGGCGGAGCAGTTGTGTAAATATAAAAATAAATAAATAAAAAGTGAAGTTTGAAATGTTAAGCTCCGATGGAGATCCCCTCGTGACAAAACCTCCGATCGAGAGCTCTTTGTGTTAGTAACATAAAACTTTGAATGAAATCTTAAAGGTTAAAAGATCTGATAGAGACATTTCTCTTGATTGAAGTTCTTACTCGCTAACTACGCAACAAACTTCGAAGGAAACCTCCGATCGAGTAGCTATACTGATCGAGAGCCTTATTCGTGAATTACCCAAGTCCTTGAGTAGTTTAAGGGCACTCCGATCAAAACCCTTGGTGTGGCCTCCGATGGAGACCATACCATAATAAAAGCTCGAATAAAACCCCTTTGGTTTGTGAATAATACTCGAGCAGTCACTTGGGATTGTGATAAAACCTTTGAAATAAACCCCTTTGGTTTGTGAATAGAACTCCGAACAAAACCATTGGGTTTTGCTCGTGATTAAATCTCAGAACAAAATCTTGTGGTTTGTGATAAAAACTCCGATTGAAACCTAGGATTGTGGTACTAGCCAAGTAATTGCTCCGATTGAAACACTAATCGTGATACTCAAACCAACAAAATCCGATTGAAACACTAATCGTGATACCCAAACCCAAAAAATCTGAATGAAACCCTTCAGTTTGTTATGTTAGATCTGAACGAGGTACTCGAGCGGGTAGGCAAAGAACTATAACTTTAACCTCCGAACGAGATACTCAACTTGTGAGACACATTTTCAGAGTCTAGTATCAACTCTTTGGCAATATATTGATACTAGACTGGGGGACATGATGAGGTACATGGTCCAAAACTATTGGTAGGATCGAAAAATCTCTTAGCCTCCTAATGAAACACTCAGACGGAAGAGCAGCTTTTCTAATTAAGCTCATAAATTCTTCATAGAGGTACAATATAGGTTCGACCCAAACGACTGACAACATATGGAACATCATTTCGGAAAATAGATTCGGATCTAGTCTCGACTACGAAGATATGGCGTACAATCCACCACCAAAATGGGGTGTGAATTACCAAGTGGGAATCGCCAACCGAATCAATATTCTTCCCGTGACACCCCCAACACTTGTACAGTCAAGAGGAGAAAGTCTCTAGTCAATCTCATGACCGTCTTCATTTAATGACTCACTAGACCACCTTTCGGAAGTCCTCTTGGTCAATCTCCCTTTTTGGTTGCATTGGAAGGCTCTTGTAACTTAGTAGAGGCTTTTCGCAGTCGATGCCTTTACCTTTGCAACCACTTAGGGATCGGATCTAGTGGCAATGATCTCCTTTAGGCGGTGAGGATAGCCATGTCTCTAAGGCAGGTGGAGTAATATGGTTAGTGACTCAATCTTGTATCGAACTTCGAAATTTAATGGTATTCTTGGAAACTCTTTCATCCTCGATTGAGACATTCGAACATATAGACAAAATTCTAGAGAGTACCAAGTCTTTGGCAATTTTGGCCTCCGAACCAGACAAGCTTTTTTCTTTGAAGTCTAGTACCAACTCTTTGACAATACATTGATACTAGACTGGGGGACATGATGAGGTATGTCCTCATCCGGATACTTCGGAGGAGACAATCACAATTAACTCCAAATGTTTCTAAGACAAAACCAATCCATGATGAGGCAATGCCTGCTCAGGAGGATAATGAGGAGCGATGCACCTTGGGAGGTATAGTGATGAAGCGATGTATGCGCTCGGAAGCATAGTGATGGGCGATGTATGCGCTCGAGAGCCATAGTGATGAGCGGTGCTGCTCGGAAGTATATTAATGAAGCGATGCACGCTTCGGGAAGCATAGTGATGAAGCGGTTCTGCTCGGGAGGTATAGTGATGAGCGATGCACTGCCGGGAAGCATAGTGATGGGCGATTATGCGCTCGTGAGGCATAGTGATGAGCGGTGCACGCTTTCGGGAAGCATAGTGATGGGCGATTATGCGCTCGGAGGTATAGTGATGAGCGATGCACGCTCGGGAAGCATAGTGATGGGCGATGTTCGCTCGGGAGGCATAGTGATGAAGCGGTGCTTTCGGGAAGCATAGCGATGGGCGATGTCGCTCGAGAGGTATAGTGATGAGCGGTGCTGCTTTCGGGAAGCATAGTGATGGGCGATTATGCGCTCGTGAGGCATAGTGATGAAGCGATGTATGCGCTCAGGAGCCATAGTGATGAGCGATTGCTGCGGGAAGTATATTAATGAAGCGATGCACCTTTCGGGAAGCATAGTGATGGGCGATTATGCGCTCGAAGGCATAGTGATGAGCGATGCACCTCGGGAAGTATATTGATGAAGCGGTGTCTATTTAGGAGGCATAATGACGGGCGGTGCACGATCGGAGCTAGTACACTAGCGGTGACATACAAGTACAATGATGACAAATAAGCACGAGGCTCGGTCGCAACTAGTACTTATGGCATAACGACAACTTGGACCACGAGAACCATGCACGGTACTCATCGGCAACTTACATCTCGCACATAAATGACAAATCCGTCCCAGCGTTACTCGTGTCGTGGAGCACGCTCGGTAGTATAAAAGGAGATGTTCACACATGAACAAACACACTCTACTCCTCACTCACTCTCTTACTATCTCTCTAGTTTCTCTCACTAGAGCTTATGCCAAGCATATACTTACTCTCACCGGAGCTTGGTCTCGGATTAAAAACCAGGCGAGCTAACGGTGTTCTTTCTTATTCGACCTAGAGGCGAAGGAGCAAGCGCAAGACCTCCGTAGGATCATTCTGAGGACCTCCTAAGGATCGGTGAAGAGCATCTACGGAAATTTGCTCAAGCAGTGAAAGATATGGTGTCAACTTGATGGACAGTCCGGAAAAAACGTTTGCAAACGAGGTTTGCAAAGGCATAGAGTTTTCAAATCGATTATTTTGCTTAAGATATGGAGAACAATTTAAATGCGGTAAGCGACTAAATGAGGAAGAATCACCGAATCACGGTCGGTACAATTTTCATAAATGAAAACATTTGTAGCTTCACACGTATAAAAGCGGAGGTTAGGAATAGATATAAGGGTGTCTTGATAGTATTTCATACCCCTCTCTAGTTTAAATTAGTAATTAAATAAAATGACAATCTTATTAAATTCGTTATGATACATAGTGACTAACTATAATAAGTAATAACGGTGACTCTCTAAAATCGACAAATAACCTCAAACAGAATTTGTTAATCCAGATATTAAAAAGTGGAAAATTATGAAGTCGGGTAACAAAGCTACAAGGCACACCACCAAACATCCCAACAAACATGCACTGATGCACTGATGAGTGATGAATAAATGCTGATAAATACATAAATTTCTTAGAAAATTCGTACCGTTGTTTAAAACATATAAAGAGAAATTACATATGTTTAAAACTTAAAAAATTTAAAAACTTAGAAAATTAGTACCGTTGTTGGGACTAAAATACCATTAATTATAAAAGGCAATGCGATCTTTTAAATATTTAAATACGTAATTACAATCTAAACCACTAAATTTCTTGAGCTCACTTACTCCACGCATACATACATAAAAAATTGCACACATAAATTGACAATATTATATATCATCGCATTATCTGTGGTAATCGTCTAGTATTCTTATATAACCAAAAATTTGGGACATTAATATGGCGAGTATATACAATAAGTGGCCAAATAAATTCTTCATTTAACGTCACATGTGTGGAGATTAATTAGGTGAAGCTGTTCCTCATTTATTGAAATACACATCAAACACAAACATACACGTGCCCCACACACGTATAAGCTAAGTGGGCTAAAGATTTTGCTGCCAAGGTAGATATCAGTTCGACATACTCAACAATTATTGTATCAGTACGACAAACACTTTTTATTTTCAAAGGTATAATGATTGCTTAGGTAACATTTCATCTAATATAGCAGCCTCACTTCTTTTTTTAGGTGACATTTCATCTAAATATAGCAGCCTCACTTCGATACAAGTAAATCCATACATATACGGAAATACAAGTTAACTACACGAAGAATATATTCATAGTCCCTAATAAATAATCCTATGATGGATAATATATCTAATGCTGACAAACGACAAAATTAAGACCCATGTCATCTTCACATTCTTAAATGTGTTTGGGTGCTGTGAGAATATTATAAAGCTTTAAAGGTTTAATGCATAATGAACAAAGGTTTATAACACCAAAAGGGTTATAGTTCTTGGCACAATTATAACGCTTTATAAACCCTAATTTGTAATCAGGTACACTTTTCATGTGGTAAATTGTATAAAAAATAGTTAACATCATATACATATATATCTTACCAAAACCAAAACTACAAAGCCTAAACAACAAACAAACAATTGTTGGTATGATGCACTAACGTACTAACATAGGTTTATATATATACGCATAAATTGCAACATGAAAAACAACATGAAAAGTAAAAAAACAACAGCATGTAAATTATAAATAGTTAACATCATGTAGTGTTTGACAAAGGGTTTATAATATTACCGGAAAATGAAATGGATCGAAATTTGTCACTGCCGCTTTACATTATTCTTCTGAAATTTGTTGAGAGAGAATCGAATAGTGCAGTGATTTGGGGTAATATGGTAAGCCAGTTTCGATTTTCATAAAATAGGTCCCTTTACTTTACCATTTACATCAAATGGCATATTCTTATTATCCAGCGGATAAGCGACTGACGATATCTGATGGCGTCAAATTTGTATGCTCATTTTTGTGTGTATATGGCTATGAAGTAAGTGATAGTGTAGATTTTGTAGATTACATTGTAATTAAGTATTTTAGTAATTAATCTACTCCATTGCTTTTTATATGTAAGGGTCTTTTGGTAAAAATAACATTACTCGTTTTTAATTTTCTTATGCAAATGTATTTTTATTTGAGTAAAGTCAAATTACATACGTGTGGTTTGTTCATTTTCCGCTTTACATCCATGTAGATGTTTTTGGCATAAACATCCCTCATTAGTAAGTTAGCCACCATACATACCTCCATGATAAAATCGGTCAATGAGGACTATGATTGCAAAATTATTCTTCGTTATCACACAAGAAAGCGAAAATATTTTCATTCTTAGTCCTCTATTATCACCACCATACATCTCCTAAGCGATTTACGTTTTCTTCCATTTTACATTATCCGTTTCGTCCGTTTTATCGTTTTAAATACATTTTCTAACGTTTTATCTGCTTTTGTACATTTTATATGTTTCGTTCGTTTTCTTATGTTTTACGTTTCGTCCATTTTGTATGTCTACTTACGTTTTCACACGTTGTTATCCGTTTTCGTTTGTTTTATCGCCTTCGTCTATTTTCTTACGTTTTCTTACGTTTTCATCAATTTTATACTTTTTATACGTTTTCACACGCTTTTATCCGCTTTCTTACGTTTTCATCAGTTTTTAAATGTTTCGTCTGTTTTTCTTACGTTTTCATACAATTTTATTCGTTTTCGTCCGTTTTTATACGTTTTCATCTATTTTTATGAATTTCATATGTTTTCATATGTTTTTATCTGTTTTCGTCCATTTAATACGTTTTCATCTGTTTTTCTCACGTTTTCATGCACTTTTATCCGTTTAATATGTATTTGTCCATTTTTATAGGTTTTCATACATTTTTTTATCTGTTATCGTCTGTTTTTATATATTTTGTTCGTTTTTCTCATGTTTTCATACGTTTTTATCCGTTTATATATATTTTTCTTGATTCTATACTATTTATCGCCGTTTTATCGTTTTAAATCTATTTTCATACATTTTAAATCATTTTCGTCCATTTTAATATGTTATCGTCCATTTTCTTAGGTTTTATACATTTCTATATGTTTTATACTATTACGTCCATTTATATGTTTTCATACATTTTATCCATTTTTCTCACGTTTTATATGGTTTTATCGGTTTTATACTATTTAATTATTTATATGTTTTCTTACATTTTTATGCGTAAGAAAAACAAACATAAACGTATAAAAATGAAAGAAAATGCATAAAATGGATGAAAATGTATAAAAACGAATGAAAACCTATAAAAATGTAAAAAAAACGAAACCGTATAAAAACGTAAGAAAAATGGACGAAAACATATAAAAACGGATAAAAATGTATGATAATTTAAGAAAACATATAAAAGCGGAAAGATGGACAAAAACGTAAGAAACGTCTAAAAATGGATTGAAATGTATGAAAACGTAAGAGAAACGGATAAAAACGTATAAAAACAGACAAAAAATGATAAAAACGTATAAATACGGATGAAATCATATAAAAACGGATGAGAATATATGAATATGTAAGAAAATGTATAAAAACGAATGAAAGCTGATAAAAATGTATAAAAACGTAAGGAAAAAACAGACGAAAACGTATAAAAACAAACGACAATTAATAAAAAAAAAACTTAAGAAAACATATAAAAACTAAAGAAAACGTATAAAAATTGATGAAAACGGATGAAAACGTAAGAAAACGTATAAAAACGGACGAAAACGTAAATCGGTTAGGAGATGTATGGTGAAGATAACGGAGGACTAATGATGCAAATATTTTCGCTTGCTTTAGGAGATAACAAAGAATTAATTTGCATCGTTAGTACTCATTGACTGATTTTACTAACGGAGGGATATATCGTGGCTAGCTTTATTAACGGATGGATGTTTGTGTGCTAAAAAAATCACATGGATGTAAAGCAGGACAATGAAGTTTTATATTTTTGTAATTCTCTAGGTTCCTCTTAAAGGCGAGATCACCACTTCTTGAAGACGTGCAACCTCAAGGTCATGAGTTGCTAAGCTTCGTCATCATCAAGACCACTAAAGTGTATCTTGTTGATAGTTCTTTCCTCCATCCATAGAATTGTTGTGTTGAAGGCATTAGTGAAAGGTGTTGAAGGGTCGTGTCGAAGGCATTAGTGAAAGGTGCCAAGGGTGTACATTCGATATGGTGCATCGATGTACAAGTTAGATAGTTTGGGTTAAAGGATGTTGATATCCTTTTAGTGTTGTAACAAGGAGTGTGTCCCCTTTGGTGTAGTTGTGTTGTGGTGCAGTGTTGGATAGTAGTTCCTCCTTCGTAATGGAACTCGGTATCTAGCCTTGTACCGGATAAAGTATAGGCGACGTTGTGATAGGTTTGGTTCTACCTCGTAGAATAACTCAGTGTCTAGCCTTGTACCGGATAAAGAGTAGGCAACGTTGTGAAGGCTTCTCCACCACATTAAGGAGCTTGTGTTGTGTAGTGCTTACGAACTCTCGAGTGGGGTACTCGGGGAGTGGAGTAGGGCAAGTAAGGTGTCCTTGTAGCCGAACCACTATAAATACTCGAGTCGTGGTTTTGTGCTCCTTTACTCTTTATCTTTGCATTAATTTCTTATATGTTTATCTATCAATATCCAACACACATATCAAATAGATTGACATAAGTCGATCTAAATAGTTTAAAACAAAGTTTTAATCGGTAAAAATATTCAACCCCCCTTCTAGATTTTCACAATTGGTACCAGAGCTTCGTTACCAAGTTTCTTAGAGTATACTGTACTTTAAAACCCTGATACGATCCGTGTATGTTTGAAAAATACAAAGAAGGAAATCTTCTAAAACAAAAAATATGTTTTAAGAATAACCTTTGTTGGATATTTATTGGATGATAACATCTTTCTCTTTTCTTACATTTCACTTTGTCTTACAAAATGCACTAATATTTCTTGTCATTTTTTAGCTAATCGAAATTAAGCAAGCCATCAAAACTCTTTGGTAATAGGATAACTTTCCCAAAAGTTGTCTTAACACATTACCAAGTTGATCTCAAGAAACCGGAGTTGTCCATTGATAAATCTCGTCAAAAAGGGACACTCAAATTGCAATAGAGGTATGAGTTTCATAAACTTATCTCTAAATAATGCTAGTAAAACATGTGTATGCTTGCATGTCACTAAAAGAAAAATTTTGTGTTTATTTTTTTCTCAAACATGTCTATATGTTATCACGTGGATTCATTAGAAAAACCTTGTGCTTTCGTGTTATCGTCCGTCTAAAACTAGATATATCAATATGTGGTTTAAATCAAATTTATAAAAATCAAATCTTTCTTATTACAAATAAAACAAAACACAAATCTCAAAATTCCTCTTTCCCCATAAATCCCTCGATCGCCTACTCTCACAAACAACCCCATTTTCAACTCTTCCACTTTCAAAACCTCACATTCAAAACCTCATCTTCTTCATCATCTCACTTTGAGATATCAAAACCAAGAAAGATCTCCATCGTCATGGCTTACATCGCCTCGTGCTCATCATCATCTCGCTCATCGCTCTCGTATATCCCATGATCAAATTTTCTCAGGGAGACATCTACATTTGTATCATCTATCCAATCTTTTGTATTGCTTTAAGCGTTGAAATGAAATATAATTAATGTCGTAGTTTATTTCGTTTATTTCTCGCATAATATGTTCTTACATCTTTTCTTTCGCACATTTCAAACCTTTACATGTTTTGAAACTATTAATGCATGCTTAAGAATTAACATTGGCTAAAACACATTTCACTTTATAACATAAAAGTTGCAAAAATTAATTCTACATCAAAACCATTTTTCTGTCAAAACTGCAGATCCCTGAATCCCTGAGTTTTAACTAGCCGGATCCCTTTTAAAAGGGAACCGACAGAACCGTGGAACTCATGGCAAACACTCATGCAACATAAAAACCATTTTCATAAAAAATTACCACAAAAGGAAAAAACTCACTAGAATGTTAAAAGAATAAGCTAAATGTCACTGTTAATATAATAGACAATAAAAGCATGAGGAGATCCTTTCAAATGAGTATAACTCAAAGTATGATTAAAAATACTTAGAAGTATCATCGACCAAAAACGTTCTCACTCTTGAAGTTTTACTATGTACTAACGTACTTATGTAAAATATTCGTTCCATGTCTATAGGTTTCATCATGTCTCATGAGTATGACTTCGATCATCAACTTACTTATGTGCACTTTCCAAATATATCTCTTGAGCTAAACACACTGGGCAATCATGTTCGTGGGTTCAACAATCTCGAAACTCGTCACTTTCATGAAGGACGTGTTGTTGACTCGCCTCTAATCTTCCAAGAAGGTATCAACACATCATTCCGCACCATAGGACTAGAAGGTCTTGGCGGGATCAATGAGAAAATTTGTCCATGGTTTATTTTGGAATTCTTCCATCAAATTGAACTCGTTCGTAATGAGGATCGTTCTCTCTCACTATGGTTTTGGATCAAAACCAAAAGTTTGTTTTGAATCTTGAGCAATTTGCTCACATTCTCTCAATTCAAATTATAGACAATGTGCTTTCAATGAAGATTGGTCACTTGATTATCTCTTTAACTATCGTGAAGAAAACAATTCATATTGTTCATACATACCATCTCCTCAAATAATAACTCAACTTCATGCATTCCTCAATTCAACTACTCAAATCCAAACATAATTTATCGCGTGATCTACGAGATGATCTCAAACCTCTCACGGTCATTCTCGTGAAAATGTTTGGAGTCTTACAGAAATCGTGAGATACTTCCCGCATGTTGTGCTCGCATGATTTTGTCGCCTCCTAACTCAACAACCATACAATTTTGCCTACTTCTTCGCAAGGCGAATTGTAAACCTCAAGGCAACAAGGACAAACTAATTCCATATGGGATGTTTCTAACACGCCTTTATCATCATGTCATGTACTATCACCCTCAATTTCAAAGCCCTCAATATATACTTGTGAACAAAATGATTGAACCTTTTAACACATCTTTCATCACTTCATTTTTCGTTCCTGAATCATCAACTACTCACAACCCACTCGATGATCCATCAAACGAAAACGCATGAGCAAAATAGTTTTCTTAATAAAATCAATCCTTAGGCTTTGTCTTTCTCTTACCTTTGTAACTTGATCATACATATGAAACAAATCGTTGTTGATCATTTGATGTTCTTACATAAACAGCCTTACCATGTCTTTCTTGTATACATGTATAGTTATTGTAGAAATCATTAGTTTCAGAATTCGACACCTAGAGCAAAATATTGCACGCTTACTGTTGAGTAATCTGTCCCAGATGTCGGATCCCTGGCTTATAACTAGTCGGATCCCTCAAGTGAAAGATTCGTGGGATCCGGGCAAACAGAAGAGCTAGTTTATCACTATTGCATTAACCCAACCCTCCAGAACGTTTTAGACTAGTTAAACATGATACATTAGGATCACTTTACCTATCCTTAAGCTTAGTTGATCTCACACTCATTTATGAACTACTTAAGATCACATTCAAGGTATTTTTGATTTATCATTACTTCAAACCTCACCATCTTTTCGCTCCAATGTTCACACATTGTTCCTCTCATCTTAAAACATCTAGGTTGATATTTCTCTCAATTTTAGCAAATTTATTTTAGGCATTCTTATCTCAAAATAGGCTAAAACCTAGTTTTTCATTTCTTGTGATTTTTAAGGAATTTTCCAAATTTTTCTTAGATCATCATCTGATCTCTAAGATCATTTTACACCACTTGACACCCTCAAAGTTCTTAGTGTCATCCTTGATCACCCATTGGTGTTCATAAAAACCCCATTTCTTTCCATAAAGGACATCATTCGCTACCCTCACTCATTACACTTGATCATTTAAGTCTCATATCATTTAAGACACCGAGGAGACCGAAACACACAAGATATGTAGGTATCGGACCTTACTAAAACCTCGTCTTTTTTCTCCTTGGCTCTTGAGGCGGATCCCTAGGTTTAGCCTAGACGGATCCCTCATGTAAGGGATCCGTTGGAACCGCTACAGACTAAACCATTCAATTAAGACAATCATTTCAAACCTTTTTGTTAATTTGAACACTCCACATTGTCTTAAATGACTTCCTAGATCAGTACAACTCTGTAGTTCAATCTTGTGCATGCAAATCATTACAATTTGAAGGGTTCTTAGTGGTTTAAGCTTTAATTCACTTACCAAATCCTTCTCTTTATAAACCACTTATGTTAAAACTTCCAAATCACCATTTATACACTCATTCTCAGTATCTAGAGCCTTATTCTTACACCTTTCCTTTCTACCATTTCACCATGAGGAAAGCTCCTAGTGTCAACTCATCAACCAAAGAACCTCCCAAGAAAATTTCTCGGGTTGTTCATGAAATCTCTTCAGCCGAATCATCACCCGTTAAAGCCTCAAACACTAGAACTCCCTCACAACCAACTCTACCAATCAAACCAATTCCCAAAAGATTGTTCCCACAAGACAACCCTTGCCAAACACTACTATACCTCCTAAACCAAACACCCCTACTTCCACTAAACCATCACCTCTAGTACCTAGAGCTATCTCTTTCACCACTCTACTCTCATCTCCACACCTTTATAAATTAGAGGACTTGCCACCTAGGCCATCTCATCCACCACCATTGCTAACATTTTCCTCAATTGAGAAAATGGTGCAACAACAACCTCCTCACCAAAACTTTGGTATTGAAACAACACTAGCCCCCGTATCTTTTTCTCCATTACCCTCAAATGGTCCATTTTGGATTATGAGGAATCATCAAAATCAACAATCAGATCACATGGAAGTAGATACTTCTCTACCGCCACCATCAACACATATTCCACCACCTTCACTCTCAGTTGAACCACCTCCAACCTTATCAAATGTGCCCCCACAAATCCCTCAATCTTTTGTGGAACATCCACCTTCCTCATAAAATCTTTCACCTCAAACCACTCCATTCCTACCACCATAATTCCCTAGCCATGGCAATGATTGCTTTCATTGTCAACATGTCGAAGGACTAGTCCATGAAGTACGTGACGAATTACGTTTCATGTTCTATCATCTTCTAGAACGTTTTGATGAAGTCAACATATCTAATCGTCCCTAGAACTTAGGAATACAAGCACAAAGGTGCTCGTCTCTAGTCTTAGGCACAACTTAGAATTGTTAGGAAATATGCTACATGCTTGTATCATTCTCTTAGTTTTAGAGATATGTGTATCATTTCTCATGTTTTATTGAATGAAACTACATGTTGTATGCTATATTGTTATGAGAATATGTTTGGTGCTATAATACATAACTCATTTGGATGTTAACATCACCTTTTACATCCATATTGCTGTCAAAAGAATGCAGGTACACGGTTCCCTCAAATTTGCCTAGACGGATACCTTACAGGAAGGATCCGTGGGACCGTGCAACAGAAGCATATTTTATCACTAATATGAATCTCATTTGCAGGAAATTATGCACCATATACTTGTTTTCTAACCTTTTTTTTTATAGATTTTCAAAATACAGATGAATACTTTGACACCTTCAACAAGGGGGGAGCTTTTCGTCAAAGCAAAGCAATTGCAAAAATGCTTGCAATACTTTCACTTAGGTTTTCTATACTACTTGACGTCCTCCTCAAAAGGAAGCACTCGTCAAGGGGGAGCATTTCGTCAAAGACCAAACCATTGCAAAAAAAAATTCAATACACTTGTTTAGCTTTCCAATTACTTGACGCCCTCAACAAAGGGAAGCATCCGTCAAGGGGGAGCTAAGACGAGATTATTTCTCTCATCTTACTATTTATTTTTCTCATTTTGTTATTTTTCACACGTTTTTCTCAAAACAATGTGTTAGCTTCTTTTCGGCGCTCTTTTGTTTCGACAAAAGGGGAGAAAGAGTAAAACTCCAATTCAAATTTTTACGAATTTTATTTTCTTCTTAAAATAATCTTATGTTTTGTCATCAACAAAAAAGGGGAGATTGTTAATACAAATAAACCATGAAAACGTTTATTTATATTTTACGATCCTCTAATGTTTTGTCGATAACAAACGTAAAATCATTTTAACGAAACAAATAAAATACGTGAAAGGTTTGAGCCAATAGTTTACTAACACACTTTTACTAAACATATTAAAACCATATCAAAACATGTTTAGTAAATAAGTTATATAAAACCAAAGACATTTTATATAAACACTAAACAAGTAATATTGTTTACATCTTATATAAATGCATATGTATAACAACTAGTGTTTACATAATATAGAAATGTATACATATACTTTGTATATATATTGTAATGGGTAAAGTAATGGGTAAAAACCAAAGTCCATGACCCATGATCCATTGACTAGGTACAATGAATATTGTTAGGTAAAAACCAAAGTCCATAACCCATACCCATGGAGCATGATCCATAACCCATGACCCATTGCATGACATCATGCATGAAGTCATGTTGGGTATTATCCAGGATCCATGACCCATGACCCAAGATCCATAACCCAATAACTAGGTACATTGCATCTTGTTAGGTATCCATAATCCATTACCCAAAACCCATGGTTCATAACCAATAACCCATAACCCGGTTTGCAACCCGAAATCCGGATTAAACTGACCCAGTAGCCGGATCCTTGGTTTTAGACTAGCCGGATCCTCAAGGAGGGATCCGTGGGAACCGTCAGGACGATGAGACAAGTTTTTGTCTATAAATAGTGAGCCATTTCTCTCTTGCTCACTACCATTTCACATATACTTTCTCCAAGTATTCTAACATCTCTAACCTCTGATCCAAAGGATCATTTTATGTAGTTATATGTTTTTGTGATTCTATAGGTTCCTCTTAAAGGCGAGATCACCACCTCATGAAGACGTGCAAGCTCAAGGTCATGATTTTCTAAGCTTCGTCATCATCAAGACCACTGAAGTGTATCTTGTTGATAGTTCTTTCCTCCCTCCATAGAAGTGTTGTGTTGAAGGCATTAATGAAAGGTGTTGAAGGGTCGTGTCGAAGGCATTAGTGAAAGGTGCCAAGGGTGTATATTTGATATGGTGCATCGATAAAGTTAGATAGTTTGGGTTAAAGAATGTTGATATCCTTTTAGTGTTGTAACAAGGAGTGTGTCTCCTTTGGGGTAGTTGTGTTGTGGTGTAGTTTTGGGTAGTATTTCCTCATTTGTAATGGAACTCGGTATCTAGCCTTGTACAGAATAAAGTGTAAGTGACGTTGTGATAGGTTTAGTTATACCTCGTGGAAGAACTCAGTGTCTTGCCTTGTACCGGATAAAGAGTAGGCGACGTTGTGAAGGCTTCTCCGCCATATTAAGGAGCTTGTGTTGTGTAGTGCTTACGAACTCTCGAGTGGGGTACTCGAGGAGTGGATTAGGGCAAAGAAGGTGTCCTTGTAGCCGAACCACTATGAATACTCGTGATGTGGTTTTGTGTTCCTTTAATCTTTATCTTTGCATTAATTACTTATATACTTATCTATCAATATCCAACACACATATCAAATAGATTGACATAAGTCGATCTAAATAGTTTAAAACGAAGTTTTAATCGGTAAAACTATTCAACCCACCCTTCTAGTTTTCCACACCCACGACCCATAACCCATGATCCATTGACTAGGTACAATGAATCTTGTTGGGTGAGAACCAAAGTCCATAACCCATACCCATGGAGCATGATCCATAACCCATGACCCATTGCATGACATCATGTATGAAGTCATGTTGGATATTATCCATGATCCATGACCCAAAGTCCATGATCCATGATCCAAGATCCATAACCCAATGACTAGGTACATTGCATCTTGTTGGGTATTCATGATTCATTATCCATGACCCATGGTCCATAACCCCATAACCCATAACCCGGTTTGCAACCCAAAATCCGGACTAAACTAACCGATGGCGGATCCCGAGATTTACTAGCGGATCCCTCAGTGAGGATCCATGGGAACCGTGGGACATGAGACACATTTTGTCTATAAATAGTGAGCCATTTCTCTTAGATATACTTTCTCTCAAGATTCTAACCTCACTAACCACATATCCAAAGGATCATTCTATATAGTTTTATCTTTGTGTGATTTTTAGGTTCCTCTTAAAGGCGAGATCACCACCTCTTGAAGACGTGCAAGCTCATGGTCATGAGTTGCTAAGCCGTCATCATCAAGACCACCTGAAATGCATCTTGTTGATAGTTCTTTCCTCCTCCATAGAAGTGTTGTGTTGAAGGCATTAGTGAGCGGTAAGGTGTACATTTGATATGGTGCGTCGATGTACAAGTTGTATAGTTTGGGTTAGAGGATGTTGAAATCTTCTCTAGTGTTGTAACAAGTGTGTGTCTCCTTTTGGTAGTTGTGTTGTGGTGTAGTGGTGGGTAGTAGTTCCTCCTTTGTAATGGAACTCGGTATCTAGCCTTGCACCGGATAAAGTGTAGGCGGACGTTGTGATAGGTTTGGTTACCTCGTGGAAGAACTCGGTGTCTAGCCTTGTCACCGGATAAAGAGTAGGCGATGTTGTGAAGGCTTCTCCATACATTAAGGAGCTTGTGTTGTGTAGTGCTTAGAAACTCTTGAGTGGGGTACTCGGGGTGTGGAGTAGGGCAAGGAAGGTGTCCTTGTAGCCAAACCACTATAAATACTCGTGTCGTGGTATTGTGTTCCTTTACTCTTTATCTCTTGCATTACTTATTTATATGTTCATCTATTTGTAGTCTTAAGGACTACGTTTAATATTAAAAAACATGCACTGATGAGTGCTACATTTAATTGGTTATCAGATGTTAAACTTCAGGGAGTGTATGGTTATTATGAAGGCACAAAAAATTTATGTATGTCAGAATTTATTAAACATAACCCTAAAGACTACATTTAGCATTTTTCTAATTATTAAAATCATATTTATATATATTTTTTGTCATTCTTATCGAAATAAAAGGAAAAAATAGTTTTAAAATAAATAACAACAAACAACAATTGTTTTAACAAAACAAATCAAGTACTTTCTAAGGATGAAAATGAAATTTGATTGATGACTAAAATATTCTTTCACTCTGAGTTTTAGTTTGATATATTTATATTTGTTTCAAATCATACTTTATCTTTAAACAAAAGAGTAAGTTTGGTTAACGTTTACCTTCATCTGAAATATATATATATATATATATATATATATATATATATATATATATATATATATATATATATATATATATATATATATATATATATATATATATATATATATATATATATATATATATATATATATAATAAACTTTATTTTGTAACCCACTTTAAATCACGAGAATCATGAGAACTCACTTTGGACCATTAGATGAGTTGATCAATGGTTAAAATTAAATGTGGCGGTTTGGTAATTAAAAAGAGAAAAGACATATTTAATAAAAAGAAAAGGCTAATATTGTCATTCCATAAAGTTGAAACTGTCAATTTATTTCTCAAACAATACGTGATGTTAGGATCTCTCATTTATATGTATTTGTCTCTCTCTCTCTCTCTAAAGCAGAAAACCTAGCTGCCTCTATCAGTTTTTCTCCAAAACCACCATTAATAGCCTCCATCAACAACTAACTCTATTGATCATCACGATTATTAGCCTCCTAGAAACTCTTCTAAGGATAGTACAAATCCATTGTCGATCAATATTGATCAATCGCATAGAATTTAGTAATCGCCTAATCGGTACTTATAATCTTCTTGGTTTTTATTTTTGTAGAAGAATTAATTAATACAAAACGAAGATGTGTAAATTGTTGCGGTTTGTACATAACTGAAACTATTGCGGGTTGGATATGGGTATGGTGGTCGTGAGATGGAACGATTCGGGTTGCGGTTTCGCACAAAACTGAAATGGTTGAAGAAGCCCTAGATAAAACGATTCAAGAAAAACCGAACGATGCGGCTTGTAGAAAATGATCCGGGTTACAGGTTGGTATTAAAACTACACTATTAAAATCATTTATTTTTATTGGGCTTTTGTGACTTTTTTTTCCTTAAAATATTCGATGTTTGATGTTATAAATCTGTAAGAGACCATGTATGTTGTTGGACAAATGAGAGTTTGGATTGTTGTAAACAATGTTTCTAAATTAGTTCGAATGTGTAAAAGCATATGTTGTTAATTTTGCTTGATGGCTCTTGTCTTGCATATGGTTTTGGTTAGTATTTATTGTGTTACCAGTTACCATACTAAGCTTATTGAACAACTGTGTAGCATTTCTTAATATACCTACCATGGACGTTGATGAGAATGGGGGTAGTGCCTCCACGTTTTGTCTAGTTACTTGATTGCATTGGGTAAAACTTTGTAATATTGTATGCTTGTATTAAATTTTCCCTGGCCCAAATTCAAAATGCATAGAAGTTGATGTCTTAATCTTGTCATTTCATTGTTTAAAACATGATTCTGCTTTCAAAAATAAGAAAAAGTCTTAGATTAATGATTATTTTATTTGATGTATACTTTTAAAGAAAAACATGTATGTTCAAAACATATATGTTTTATTTAGTGGGATTTGGCTAATGAAAACCATATATGTTTGAAAACATGATGTTTTTAAATATATATGTTCAAAACATGTATGTTTTTATTTAGTAAGTGTACTTACTATTTTTAAAGACTTCGTGTTTGCCAAACAAGTATGTTTCCTAAAACATACATGTATTCATGAACATGTATGTTTATTTAGTAGGTGTAATTATTGTTTTTTCAAAGACTTCATGTATGTTTAATAGTTTCAACACAATTTTAAAAATATATAAATAAAGTTTGTGGTTAATTTTCGTTTCTTATTTGTTTGTGGTTTAATTGTTTCGTGCATTCTTGTTTCAGATTGATTAATGAAGATGATGATATCATTCAAGACCAGGAAGTGGATGAACACGATTATACATGAAGATAATTTGCATGACTTTTGGAGATATATGATTATTTGCATGTATTTTTGTACTTGTACTCAAGTGAAATGTAATATTTAAGTATATCAATCTTGTTTTTCTTTTTATAATGATTTTTGTTCTTTCATTTGTGTTTCAAACTTTAAAAAAAATAACGATCATGTAAAAATATTGGTAGGTTGATAAAAAAAAGTGTTAGCTAGAAAAAATATGTATGCACTTTGACTAATTGAAAACATGTATGCACTTGACTATTTGGAAAAAAAATAAAAACATGTATGCTCCATGACTAAAAACATGTATGCACCATGACTAAAAACATGATATTAAAAAAAAAAAAAAAAAAATTCAATTTTCGGTTTATAAAACGGAATTATAAAAAACAAAATAATATGAAAATGTTTTTACTATTATACCCTTGAATTAAATAAAATAACAAAATCTTTATGGTGCATTAAATGATGTATATTGTGTATTATTAGTTGTAAAAGGTGGTTCTCGACTTAAAGTGGGTTACATTAAGTCATGAGAATCATGGTAACCCTTTATGTACTCCTAGTCATGCATATTGTGCAAACATAGCATTTTTAATTATAAAACTTTTTATTTAATCCAGGTAAAAAGTAAAGTTAATTTTATATTAGTTTTATTTTAAAAATAAATCATGTTTTTAAAACACATTTTTTTTTTTTTTTTTTTTTTCTGAACATGCATATTTTAAACCGATTTAGTGCGTATGTGTTTTATGAATTAATTTTATTATTTTGGTTTTGGAATAGCTTTTTCGACATACATGTTTTCAAATGAAAAGGTGCCTATGTGTTTTTAGATCATGTAAACTTATAACAACCAAGAACATAATGTTAAACACAAAATTCGATATAGATTGAAATACGTTAAAATACAATGTATAATAAGAAGAAATACATGAATATAATCTATCTTTACACTTGCTCACTAACAATAATTAACGTAAGCGGACATATATTGCACAAAACATATGTTTTGAAGTTTCTCATCATATTATTTTGAACATGTGCATATCTTTAAAAACATACACATACGCCTTCCAAGAATATATATGTACTTGGGTATGTGACGCCTTCAAAGAGTCACGCCTAGAAAAATAATAGCCAAGATTAAATAATTTTAAAATAAAACTTAAGATAACATAACACACATGGACAAGACTTAAACTAACAAACACAAATAAACATGAGAATTTTTTTAACGTATGCAAAACATATATAATCCAATCACAAAACATATATGTTTTATAATTTATACACAAAACATATATGTTTTATACGTAAACATATATGTTCACCTAACGACTTCATGATCTCAACTGCTTCATGTGATTATCACGTGAACATATATGTGCACCAAACGACTTACATTCGAAGTTAGATAAAATATTACACCAATACAAATTAAGCAAAACATATCGAATTAATTAAGCTAGACACTCCTAGCACTGCACTCTGCACGTACTCCTATATATAACCAAACACAAATTAAAATAACTAGCTAAGACACCTATATATCCAAAACAGTTCAATTCCTAAAAGAATCCTTTGAATCTTATAATGCATGTTCGAATTAACAAGTCAACATTAACTTAACGAGTCAATCAAATACCCGTGTTACAACAATGTTCACTTCTGCTTTATTATATAAACCCAACATAATCACATATCGATAGCACAAAAATTAACGAATTAATTGCATATCGGAACCAATATTCATCATCAGGTCGAAAGCCAACAAAAGTTCATCTCGAAAAACTTTTTTAAGATCGAAGCAAAATAAAAATTAAAAAAAATAAAAAAAACGATTGACACATAATAAATCGAAATAAAAAGCAAGATTATAATTAGCAAAATAACAAACGGTTAAAACACCATCAACAACAATTGAAGTTTACATCGTTTTCTTAATTTTTAAAAGAATCAACAAACAGTTAAAACACCATCAACAACAATTGAAAAACACATACAGATGCATATCACTATTGCTAACGTAAATAAAAAAGCTAAGAAAAAAGAGATCTGACTTGGAATGACGATGACTAGATCTGAGCCTTGTAATTTTTTTTTATCCAAATTAGATCTTAAGAATACAATTAAATATAATTATTTTATGCAAAAGTGGAGCAATTCAGAATATATAATGTTGAAATATTCAACATACCTGTTCTTGCATATTTTTTTGAAAAGTCCGATGTACATCTTTGACCATGCCTTTGTCATCATCACAAACATCCAAGTCAGATGTATAGAATACAATTTAATGCTTCTTCAAGTTTGTGACAACCTTAATTATATTTAGACGTTGTAGTCGTTTTTCCTTTAAGCAGCTACATGTTATATCGTTGAAGAGATCGAATGATTGTTGAGCCATCTTTTTTCCGTATATCTAGATCTATTAGGGAGGAGGCGGCAGTTGGGGAGGAGGATGAATGAACCGTGTGTTTTTGTTTACCTAATTATCATTGATAACTCCTTAATTAGTGGGGACATTTAATAGGAATATAATTACTATAATACCATTTATACTTTACAAACAATGACCAAAACTTTGAAGTAATTACACTAAGGGGGCGTTTGGTTGGGGTAATTTGAAATTTAATTTTAAATTAGAAAATTTAAATTTTTGAAATTTAAAATTCTAATTTAAAATACTTGACGTTTTGGTTCACGAAATTAAATTTTTTTTTTTTTTTTTTTTTTTAAATATAAATTTCATAAAATTCTATTTAAAAGTTTATAAAAATTATAAAAAAGCTTAGAAAAAATTTATAAAAAAGTTTATAACAAATTTATAAAAAAGTTTATAAATAATTTATGAAAAAGTTTATAAAAAATTTATTAAAAAGTTTATAAAAATTTATAAGAAATTTATAAAAAAGTTTATAAAAAGTTTATAAAAAGTTTATAAAAATTTCTAAGAAATTTATAAAAATTTATAAAAAAGTTTATAAAAAAGTTTATAAAAATTTATAAAAGTTTATAAAAGAGTTTATAAAAAAGTTTTAAAAATCTATAAGAAATTTATAAAAATTTATAAAAAAGTTTATAAAAATTTATAATAAAAGTTTAAAAAAATCTATAAAATAGTTTATAAAAATTTATAAAAAAGTTTATAAATATTCTATTTAAAAGTTTATAAAAACAATAAGAAAAAAAATTTATAAATTTTTTTCAAGCAAATTAAAATTCCTCACTTTTTGGGCGTTCGATTCTCCCATTTTGTAATTCGGCGAATTGTAAATTGCTTCAATTTCCATTTGAGTTACAAACACGACGTTTGAAGAATTAAAACGAAATCGCCCAATATCCCAAATTGCCCCAACCAAACGCCCCTAAGAAGATTCACATCCATAACGCGCTAACGCCGTTATGGTGCGAATAACGCCGTTTTATGCGTTATACCCTTGGACCTCATGCGTTATAGCAGCGTTAGTCCCAGGCGTATAGTAGGGCTAACGCCTGATTATTTGCTTCTTCTTTTTTTTTTTTCTTTTTTTTTCATTTATGCCCTAAATGAGGGTTCTTTTGTAAATTGTTGGGAATGTTATTGATGTTATTGGGATGTTATGGTTGGAAGTGTTTTGGGGATGTTAATGTTAAATGTTAAAGTTCGATGTACCGACGTGGACGGTGTTATGAATGAGAGTCTTTAATAAGCACAAGCAATCTCATTCATTGATGAAATGATCTAACGGTCTTAGATGAGTTCGCAGATCCCACACTTACATGGATTCTCAAAATAAAGATACTATATATATATATATATATATATATATATATATATATATATATATATATATATATATATATTGTGTGTAAGATAGAGGAGAGAGTAATTTTCTAAAATATTTAGATTTTTTTTGTAATTTTCCCCCTTTAATCAACATTTTGTAATATAGTTTTTTCTAAAAACTATCAAAATGTCCTCGAAAGAAAAATTCGACGTTTGCCTGGTAAGAGGAGTTAAAGGCATTTTTGTCAATTACTAGTATCATACAGCCGAAAGTTTAGCTCATAAACATATGACAAATATTCCAACACAAACACCTCCTGGATAAACATTTTTTTTAATTGTCGTTTTGGTCATATGACTCATCTCTATCACCAACTTACCCCAAAGCTATCTATTGACAAACTTAGCAAAACGTCTCACTTTTAAAATTTTTATAGTGCCACTACAAAAAAATTACAAACATGAAACCATTGATTTTGATAGGTGATTACCCCCTCTCCAAACATGAAACCATTTTCCTTAAAGTGTGAGGACCCAAATATTAACACTTTTTTTAAAGTGTGAAAGATTTTGGTGTTACAAATAACCTTTATTTTAAAAAATGTAGAAAAATCTTATAAATCTTCACATTTAAAAGTGTGAACTTTTATTTGATACAATTATAAGTGTGAAAATCTATTGTTTTACATTTTTTTTCCACACTTATTAATATAAATAATTTTTACACATCATTAAATATTAATAAACTGATAAAATTTTACACACTTTCGGAAATTGTGGAAATAAAGTGTTGAGAATGCGCTATATTTTTGTAGTGTCACTACAAAAAATTGGTTTAATGTACACACTTTTTAGCACTTCTAAAATGTGTAAAATTTTATTAATTTCTTAACACTTAATCATGTGTAATAATTGGTTACATTGATAAGTGTGGAAAAAATTGTAAAACAATAAAATTTTCACACTTATAGTTGTGTAAAAAAAAATCACACTTATAAGTGTGAAGAAATGTAAGAAATGTCCACACTTATAGGCGTGAATCAAAAATTCTCCACATTTTTTCACAGTGTAAGGACCCAAACAATCTCCACACTTCCTCAGAATGTGAAAATTTTGGGTGTTATAAATAACCTACATACTTAGAAGTGTAAATAAATCTTATAATTCTTCACAAATAAAAGTGTGAACTTTTATTTGATACAACTGTAAGTGTGGAAAATATATTGTTTTACAATTTTTTTTCACACTTAATAATGTAAATAGTTTTTACGCATCATTAAGTGTTGATAAACTAATAAAATTTTACACGCTTTTGAAAACTGTGAACATAAACGGTGGAGAATCAACTATTTATTTGTAGTGAAACATGCTCATTAAGCTATCAAATCATGCAAGATTGAAGATATAGGCTGCTCGCAAACTTAGCAAAACGTCTCACTTTTAAAAGTTGTAAACATACGAAGATGGTTTCATGTTTGCAGAGGGAATAATCACCTATCAAAATCAATGGTCTTCTCGTCAGGTAGTTCGAGATACATTTACTTTGTTAAAATTTGTACTTTGTTTAATAATGTTACTTGGAAACCTTCTCATGTCGACATGTTGTACAGAGGTACTCAAAAATAGTACAAATAACTGCAAGTCATAATGCTAGTGTATCGATCGTAAAGTGATAAATATAGAAGTTTGGTTCTTTGATTCAAACAAAAAGAAAAATCGCAACAAAACACGCAAATTAAAATTTTAAAGGTAGATCATCTTAGTGACAGCAGAAGATCAGACGCAGCTTCAGATGACCATATTGACATCAGCATAAGTGGCTATTTATAGTGCAGTGACTGCAGTCATTGTTTTACAACAACAAATTGTTAATCGAATTGCTGTACGAAAATTTAAACCTCCAGATACAACCAAAAAAAAACACATTTTTATAAGATGAAAGCCATTGACATCAAATCAAAGGCGATCTAGCTGACATAATTAAATATCCGAAATCATAAAGAGGAAAAGATCAATACCAAAATTTTCAAAGGATATGTAGTACAACCCCACGCATAATTCTATTATCGTATTCATGATTAAATGGTAGAAAAATATATAACAATAAATACTGGATAAACACTTTCCAAACACCCCATAATTATATAAATATATTGCAAAACCAAACACCCCAGTATCAGATTACATGCAAAGCCGTGGATCAAACATAAGCAAATGAAACACCCTCAGATACACCGACATTTCACTCTTTCAAACTATCAAGTCAAGGTCTATGGTCATCCTTGTGGCTGCAAATATATCGATATTTCATGCTTATGTAGTTATGTCAGGTAAAGGCATCGAGTGTGTTATTGGTTTATTGCATAGCTAACAAAAATATAAGACACTTCAGAGATGTCAAACGACTTTATTTCCTTAAATCGTGTTCGCAAACATCCATCTTATTAGCAGTAATATCCTATGTATCTCAAATTAAATAGAGCCAGATATAAATGAACTGACTCAATTACCACTGAACTTAATCCCTTGACTTGAGCAGACACTACTATCAACACCAACATGATGGGAATTTGATAACTCCATACATGCAATCAAAGATAAAACAAATAATGAAAGGATTAACGGCCACCAAAGCAACCAATGATTAAGTTAAGACTACTGGTTAACAGCATAAGTAGAACGAAAACTACAACAGCATAACTTGTGAACATACATGGTTATAACTACTGCTTACAGCAGATGCTATTAGAAACATAATACTACTGGTTGCAATTAAAGTTATACTACTAAGATAAACCTCTAAATTGTTTCTACCTCTACTTGCACCTTGTCACGAGATAATCAGTTGCAGAGGAGGAGTTACCAACCAAAATCTCAAAGAAAAGTAACTGAAGATACCTTGAAAATTTACGAGTTACTAATCAAACAGCGGAATAACACATTAAAAGTCAACACCAGCAGTAAGATGATTCAGCCTCTCGATCCGTCCCATATGGTTCTTGAAAATCTCCATCACAGCTTCACAATATGCAGCCTCTTCTTTATCTTCAAAATCAGCATCAACAGTCTTCCAAAAACTATCATACTCATCTTCTGGAAGATTATCTCTCTCCATCAAAAAAAGAGTCACACCCTTCATCACATACCCTGAAATTGGCAACTCCAGCAAAGGGACATAACACCTACTCACCCTACAACCAAATTCTAGTTTCATATAAAGTGATTCAGAGGGTGAAGTTGAGTTGTTCCTCATCTCAGTAACTTTTACCCCACTAGCAGAAACCCTCCACCTTTTATCGGAATCCATAATCGAAACCTTTTCCAGCGATGGGATACTTTTGATGCAACTCAATAAGATAAAATGCCTCATCATTGATTTCTTCAAACACTCCACTGCATCACAATGTTTTATCTCTCTTAATTCCATATCTTCTTCCTGTTCTTGTTCTTGACCATTTGCATTAACATATAATTCCTGGTTAGAGTAAATGGAAGTCGGTGACACAAACATAAATGAATTGAGTTTGCCTCCAAACTTTATCTTCCACTTGTACAAAGGACAGTTAACACGTGAATTCGGAATTTGGATACATAAAGACTTCAATCCTCCAAAAATATTCAAAGACCGAATCACAGACAAAAAGGAAGTGAAGAAAATACGAGGTTTAGTGATGAAGGAAATGGTGTCAACTTGAAGGATAATCCGGTAAAAACGTTTGGAAACAGGTTTGCAACAGCATAAGGTTTTCAAATCGTCTAACTTTCTAAAAATTTGGAGAACAACGTCGTCTGGCAAAGGCTCAAATGAGAAAGAATCGGCTTCTACATGAGATTTCTCGATGTTCGTCATGATTCAGATGACCACAAGCGTTTTGAAAGCGATTATACTGTACCAAACAAATTGTAGGCAAATGGTAAGTTTGGAAATTCAAGCTATCAAAAGAATATAATGTATACAATAGCCAAACTTTTTATTCACTCTTAACTTATTTATAACTAGCATATGATATAGTTTGTTGTGTATCATTTAGTGTCACCCGAGAGTAACTTACCTTCTAATTTTGGGCACTTCTATTAACACACATTTCCTTGTTAACGCAATTAACTTACTTACACTGGACTACTTAGTTGATACACACGACACGATAGCAGTCATTCAGGCCTCTATACTTTAATTTTTATCATATGCCCATATTCTTTAATTTACAAATGCAATAATGAGCAGATGAATTCTTTAAGAAAGTGGTAAATCCCAAACACCCACCAATCATTAAAAAAGGAATATTATTTTTTGATAACAACAATGCCCAATCCCGCCAGAGTTATAACAACACCACTAGAGATAATCCGACTCAAAAGTGGGAGGAAATTGTTTATAAAGGAAAAGGAAGTAAATCTCAGAAAAAGAGGGGGAAATTTTAGGCTATTTGGAAGTAAAGTGTTTCCTCCCAAAAGTGGGAGGAAATTGTTTACTTTACATTACTTTCATTTTCTTTATTAACAAAACTCAAGAACACACCGTAAACAACTCGTGAACAACCAAACAGTCGAAAGAAGAACTCCACCATCTAAACCCAACAAATGCTAACCACTTAAGGGCAATCACCCTCTACTAAGAACACGACCACGGCCCTATAAACCTTAGATCATTGACTTTCGACCCTTGCTACCTCGAACCAAATACACAAACCCCTTGCTGCACCACTACCGAAGCAAACGAGTTGCATAACAAACTACATAACTAGCCAAAAACTATTAACTCCACCCGGCCAGCCCGAACCAGAAAGCCACGACCCTTAAACCGACCCTAAAATAAAACTTGAATCAATATTACCAAAAAGATAATCAACCTATTCAAAACAAGCTATTTCACCCTAAAGGTAAATCTCTAATTTTAAGTCATTAAAAATAATGGGTTATAGCGATCCCAAAAATGCTTATATGCCCATTTCTCTTATTTAAAAAGCAAATATAAGCAGATATTAAAAAAGTGGTAATCCCAAACAGCCACCAAGTATTATAAAAACACTAGATCTGTAATTATAATATACTGGTCACACCCAAATGCTCTATTTCTTTAATCAAAAAATGCAATGAAAAGCAGATAGATAAAATGTTGGTAATCCTAAACACCCACCAACTATTATTCTATTAATCTCTATTGGTCAGCCCCAAATGTTTAAGAAAACGTGTCTTGTAAAACCCCTTTTAACTGATTTATAAAATAAAAACACCCCACATGATAAAATGTCAAGAAAACTTAAAACATTTAAGAAAACTAGTAGTATACAGTAAATAAAGAAGATATAAATAAAAGGGATAGCATTTAAAAAGAAATAAGAAGAAGAAGAAACCTACATTCGACGGGAAGAGACGGCAACGGCGGCTCCCAAATCCCTCACAACTCACAAGATTTATACTAGCTAGGGTTTATAATTGTTTACCACGTGTAGCTCACGTGACTTACAAATTGAACTTGGGGGCTCACGAGCATATTTGTAATTCAACTTATATTTATATAAACTTTAAGTTTTCGGTTTATTCAAAATAAGCCTAAATGAACTTATGTTTAATAAACTTAGCCAAACACCCCTTAGGGTGTATAAGTTTAGCATATTTGATATGATGAAACTTATATAAGTTTATTAATGATATGATGAAACATATAAAAAAATAAGCAAGAAAAATTAAGTTTATGATATATATGTCGAAATCAAATAAGCTCACATATATGCTTAAACAAACAAACACCACTTTATCTGTTCATGTAAATTCATAAAAAGCCCCGCAAAGTTGAGGTATTCGCAATTTGGGTAATACCCACATAAATCAAATCAAAATTGTAGCCGAACCAAATTAGTTAAAACCGAATTAGATATTTGGTAAAGTTGGGGTATTCGCAATTCGAGTAATACCCACAGGAATCAAATCGAAATTGTAGTTGAACCAAATTAGTTAAAACCGAATTAGATATTTGGTTTTTGGTTCGAATATGGTATTGACAAAGTATAAACCGAATCAAAAACTAAATTTATATAAATAATATTATATACATAAAAAGATCATAAATTTTTTTCTTAGCATAAATAAAACACTTTTTAAGCTCGAAATTTTCCCCCTAAAAATGTATATAATTAAATTTTAAAAAATATAAATTATGTAATTCGGGTCAACTCGAAAACATAATCAAATTCAAATTCAATTTTCGGTTCGGTTATATTCTGTTTGAGTTCCGTTTGGCTCGATTTTAAGTTTTACCCAAAAAAAGTTTAATTGAACTGAATAAATCAAACAACCCGATAACTAAGTCGATGAATGTTAGGATTCACAAAATCCATGATGAAGTGTCGGTCACCCCAACGTATGTTTAGCATATTATAACTCGTAGACGTAATAGTATATTAGTTAGATTAGTAGTAGTGTAAGTAACACCGTGGAAGAAGGACGGGTCTTTACCCACTGTATGCTTGATCCACAGCCCGAAAGAGGGCGTAGTTATTTGTATAAATATCCCTCTCCCCTGAGGGGAGAGGGTTTGATGTTCATTTGATAATCTAACCTTCCATTTGTTTTATCTCTCTAGAACATCTCACTTTATCTCTCTAAACCATACGCCCATATTGAGCTTACTTGTGTGATTGTGAAAACCAATATGTTACAATTGGTATCAGAGCCATGGTTTGATCACTCATCTTTCATGTTCTTGGATTTCTAGTGGTTTTCATAAGGTTTTTGGGTTTGAATGAGTTTAGAGTAGTTTACATCATTTGGATCATTTCTAGTGTTAAAGTTTGGATTTTGATTGTACTTTTGTGTTTAGAATCATTATAAGTGTTTAGGTTTTGGTTTAGAAGGTTTGAATCATCGTGGTTGAGTTGTTTTTGGATTGAAAAATGGTGTTTTTTTAATATTTGTTGGATGCGAGTTGAGTCTCGTTGTGCACTTCTTCGATGCAAGTTGTCTTGATTTGTGAAGCGAGTTGTCTACTCTGAGCTAGCTTATTGAAGCGAGTTGTCTTTTATGCGAGTTGTCAGCTTATGCGAGTTGTGCATTAAGCGAGTTGTGCTTTAAGCGAGTTGCCCTAAGCGAGTTGTCAGAGTATGCGAGTTGTGCATTAAGCGAGTTGTGCTTTAAGCGAGTTGGCGTTTAAGCGAGTTGTCTAGGGTGCGAGTTATCTTGGTTGCGAGTTGTCTAGGGTGCGAGTTGACTGGGATGCGAGTTGTCTTGGGTGCGAGTTATCTTGAGTGCAACTTGTCTATTAATACTTGTCATCTGATATTAACATAATGGTTTACACCACTGATCCATTAATTTCCAATGTGCTCAAACTATATGATTCGGTGGACAACAAAGAAAGTATTTACTACTCGGAAAGTTTAACCATGATTGATTCGACCAATGATGATCAAAACACTTCACACTCGAGTCAATCCTAAGGAATTACACTGTTAATGCTACAAAATGCCATGCAAATGGAATGCGACATTGAGCCCTATCGCCTACTTCACTCTGCATCATACATTTGTTATCCATGATTATGGATCGAACATGTAGTGCCTCTTCCGTCGGGACTTATCTACATTGACTAGAACCGCATTGTTGAACTTAGAACAATTGAAGCTACAACTTACTAATAAAAGGTTCAAAAGGATGGTTCCAATGCATCTCTTCATGTAATCTACAAACAATTTGACCATTCATCGGTGGGGAATATTGACAAATTTTGATCAACACTTGTTGGAATTTCTTTAAAAAAAACATACTGGAATGGAAATCCATGAGTTCATTGACACATTCACCTACCTTATGGACAATGTGAAGAAGTACATTGAAGAAGTACATAACAGTGATCACATGAATGAACATGGGATACAATCAATGGAGAAGTGTGGAGAGTTGTGTAATCTATCGGGTAGTGCTGAAGCCAGAAATACAGACACATCAACAATGGAAGCAACAAGCAGTTCAGAAACTTTTGCCTCACTAATGAAGGATGCAGAGTGGAAAATGTTAAACGAACAAACGTTGGGTGGAGAATCTTCATTAAGTGCTGAATCTTCGGTAACACCTATTGATGATCCATCTGTGCTTAATTCTGTGCAAACTAATGATCTTACAGAACATGTGGTTGATACATGTCCTGCAACTGAGACTGAGCCAATAATAAAACATATCGTGACTCACAACATGGTTGATAAGAAACTTTTCGAAGAACTTTCAAACAAATACTCAATTCTTGAAAAACATTGCATTTCTTTAGAAATTGCAATACAACAAAAGGAAGAAAGTTTTCTTGCAACAAAAGCTTGCATAAATCCGGAATTCCCAGAATTTCAAGAATTTTTCGAAATTAACCAGTTAAAAACTTAACTTCAAGACAAAGACTCAACCATATGTAATCTGAAAAAACAAATCTCAGACTTGCATATGAAAATTAATATGGGGGTAAATAATCTTAACAATGAAGTTAGTGATGCGGTTAAATCAAGGAGTGATGAATTGGCACTATGTGTGGCCAAGTTGTTAAGGGAAAATGAGTCTTTGAGGAAGAATCAATTAGAGCATAAGACCAAGTTTTTAGAACTAATTCCTTGTTGGCTGACATAGATGCCCTCAACACTAATCTTCAGAACAAGAACTTCACCGTAGTTGCTTTAAAAAATGAGCTTAGGAAAATTACTAGGAATGGTGGGAACACTAAGTTTGCAAAACCATCAACTTTGGAGAAACCAGATTCACAAAGTGCTAATGAACGATATGTTGTTAGGCAACCTAATGCATTTAGGTCAGAGAGACTTAAACCATTCAAGTCTAGGTTAGCTTCCCAAGTCGATGAGAACACAGTTTTGCCAAAATCAGTCACCTCACTACAACTTTCTCAGTCTAATGCTCAAAACTCTAAGATCAGGAATATAAGGAGATCATCTAGTACACATAAGAAGCATCAAATGGCTGACCACTCCCCTAAGAAACAAACTAATTGCAAAAGGACCAATATTCAGAATAGGGAAATGGTTACATCCTCTTCTGTAACTAAAGGATCTAACTCTACTAGCTTTTGTCTAAAGTGGATGCCTACTGGTAGATTATTTAAGAACACAAGATCCAAATGGAATTACACACCTAGATCTTGTCGTAAGTGGATGCCCACAGGGAAAATCTTCAAGAATGTTGGACTTAAGTGGATTCCTATCGAACATTGACAACTAATGACATTCCAAGGCTGTTGTAAAACATCCAAACATGAGGATACAACTGCCACTAACCCATCTATTTGCAATGCTACATGTGCTACTAGTGCAAATTTTCCTTGGTCTTTTTCAGGTAAAATGCTCAATTCTATCATGAACATCATGACCTGGTTTCCAACTGAATTGAAGGCTAATCATCAAGGAATTGCTGATTGTCAAAGTTAATTTGCATGTATTGTGACTTCTGATCGTTTCTGCTCAGGACTCGTAACTTACTGGTTGTTTAAAAAAAATCATTTGTTATCACAATAACATATCATCTGTTATTGATAACATCTACGGTCCTAGAAATGTCATTCAACAATGGCAAGGGTCTTTAGATGAAGTTCGAACAAATACTCTACCCTCCAAATAACATGTCCTGCAATACTCACATACCTAAGTCGACTAGGATTCACGGCAAGGGATTGATTCAATCAATGATCACTCACTCACATCCGTGTCATTGATTGAGGGGGAGAATTAGTATCTTTCTACCATTACTGTTAGATAATGTCTTGTGATAAGTGTCATTTATCTTGCTAGTGTGATTATTGATGGTGTTGAATGATTTACGTGACCTCGATCTTGTTAGGTCACCATATTAGTAACATAAGCATCAATATAAGAAATAGAGAAGAAGAGATTGGTTGAACACGTTAAACACACACACACGTATAAATGGAAAAGGTTATGGGTAAGGTGCAATGAATAATATGAACAACCAACCTTCTAAGGAAGGTTTACAAGAGTATTTATAGGGCAAGGAGCTAGGGCAACACTTTTAGACTCCTTCCTTCTTATGGGCTTGGGCGAGGCTTATGGGCCTTCTACATAAGCCTTAGCTTAATAACGAACATAAAGGCCATATTAAGCTAACTATTACATATGAATCACTAACACTTGAATTAAGGTTTAGGAGTGATTCCAACAATCTCCCTAAGTGTTGGTGATGAATGAAAGAGTGATAAGCGTTGTAGGTCTTGATGTAATAGTAGCTTTGGCGTCTTGACATTCTTCTTTCTTGTGAGAAGAAGTGTCTTGATTCGAACAATCTCCCGGTGTAGATAAATTGTTTCCTTTGAAGTATTACGCTTTGACGTCATCATGTACTTTGTTCTTTGATCTTTGTTCTTTGTGATGGTAGTGATAGTATGTTGTTATCGCCTTCATTGCTCCGTGTCTCCACGTCTTTCTTCAACATGCTCACACGCTCTTTGGCGTTGGATTTCGATCTTGATGAAGTTCTCTTAGTCTTTAAACTTTGTAGATTCTTTGACTTGACGAAGAATCATTCTAACTTTGTGTTGCCTTTTGAGAGAACTTCCATTAGTGATGTTGTTGGTATGAGCATGTGAAGAATCGCACGATCAATCCGCTCGAGCTTCCATAAGAAGAAAACATAAGAAAGGTTAGTAATAAGCGGTTAAAGCACTTACAAGTTTGAACTTGAGAGTGTTAACAACATAGTGTGAAAACACAACTCTAATTCTCACAAAGGCCGTTCTGAGCTGAGTCCCACAAGTGAGATAACGCGATGTACCAAGTACACCTATAGTTCGGTGGTCAGCCGAGGTACATCAAGCATCACCTCACGATAGACCGTTTGAGACACACTAAGCATAATCCACGAGGAGTTACCGAAGTGACTGCCGTCGGGCTATTTGATGTTGACCACAGCGGGAGTTTCCATTCAATCACCGAGGATCACAATTGTGAACCTCTCATAAATGTTCTCGACAGTTGCTAGGATCATGTGGGACTCGATAACGTACCACCGTATCGTTCTTATTGTTGAATGACAAGTGATGAAATGTCAAGTGTACCTATGAGATCTTTTGATGAATCTCGTGGCTCTAGACTCAATAATGCGTTTTGGTTTTCTGGCGGAGACTAGGAGAGGGTCTCGTCTTCAATACCATCAATCTCTAGAGAAAGCCGATAGATTATGTAGGGTTCCCGTGAGAATGAAACAAGCTTCATTGAGAGAAACTTGAGTGGCAAAGAAGGTTTAGTGCATGCGTCCTTTGGGTCCATGACGACTTTTAATCTTCAATACCGGTGTCATCTAGTGACGACCCAAGTAGCATATGAATTGAACCCGTTATACGCCCTAAGTTGAATAATCGGAGGGCTATTTCTTTTCACCCTTTTCATTGCATTTCTTTTAATTCTTCAACTCCTTCTTTCTCCGATTCTCATTTTCTCCTTTTATAATCATACCTAAGGACTTCTAAGTACTAACTATTTGTGATGTCCTTGGGTAGATCCCTCCGACTCTGGCGGATCATAGGACAGTTATTCCTAACCTTAGTCACCTTATAACTCCATGACTAACCTATGTTGCCATAAAACCATTTTCTTGAAAATCTCTCAAAGTGGTTATGATTGAAAAACATTTTGTACCTTGTAAGAGTTTGATCATTTGCGAAATACTCCCCTCCACACGTGCTTAAGTGTTTAGGCAAAATCGCGGTGAGAGAAGAGTGCGCACTTTTGAATTGATCGACTCAAGATAGACAATCCCAGAGAGACACGGTTCGTTGCATAGTTAAAGAGTTACATTGTCGACTTTTAGGTGACAACTAGCTCTAATAACTACCTTGAAGGTGTGGACAAACCTAGAATGGTTGTCAAACCCGTCAAAGTTCATGTCTACCAAGAGTTTCTCGAATGGTACATTCTACTTGGACAAGTCCTTTGCGAGACACGTTTACATCACTAGAGAACTAGCTTGAAATTATTACCCGTCCCGGACAAGTCTTTTCGAGTTACTAACATTTAAGATCTCGTCAATTCGTTGGTTAAGTCTATAGCACAAAGATTCATTTGCAGTTACACAACATATTTCTTATCACAATAATTTTCTCCCCCTAAAAAATGGCATATATAAATGTTATTTTTGATAACGTTTGATAATAAATATGACCATTTCGAGTTTTGTGGGAAGATTATCACAAAGAACAATTTTGTGAACAAAGTTTTAGTAAATACTCCCCTCGACAAGTAATACTAACTTTTGAGGTTTTGAAAACGTAAGGGAAGTACTTGTTCTTTTGAGCAAAACCTTTAAAAGTGAAAGGTTGGATAGGTTTTACTCAAAAGTAAGAAGCTTTCGCTCCTTTTATAAGGATTGTGTGAAGCGTACCACGTGGTCCTTTCATTACAAGAACGGGTTGTACTTTATTATGTGTGCACAAGCCATGGTCATTAATAAATCACACATCAAATTAATATGAAATTGAAGCAGTTTAAGGGGTACCGGTAGTCCATCAATCTTTCGGGGAATGCGAGCAGGCGTTGATAGCTGTGAGAGTAATCTGGGACGACCACCTGAAGCTCTCCGAGTTACAATTGGTCCTTCAGCACAACCTTTCATCGATCCGGTGATGATCCTCTTCACATCCCGTTTTTCACGAGAATTCCATCTCTTCTTGACCCGATGCCTTCATGTATCTCCTTTAACCGATAAGCTAACCCGTCCACGACTTTCTTGATGTGTGATTCCCAAACTTATGAAGATCTCTACGCCATCAAGCGATTGCGTTGTAGTTCACTACGATAAACTACTCAAATGGTTTCTTGATGAAAGTGTATTGTGGAAGGCGGGCGATGTCGGGAAGTTCTAGGCGAGGTATGGTGAGGTTGACACGAGTCTCGATACGATTCAACGACAAGTTGTAAATCTTCTACACGTTCATGGATCACTATGCTTCGATGAAGATGAGCAAGGACTTGATGTATTCATGTTGAATTTCGATCGAGAATTGTCTCATTCTTCCCGTACCTTGGCAAGATACGGATCTTCAATGTCGTTGAGAGACAAGTTACGAAAGTCCGCTTCACGTAATTCATAGTCCCTTTCGTCTTGTCTTTTGACCATGATAGTCTTGAGGAAGGTGTAATCCCATTTAGGCGAAAGAGTGACATGCTTAACAAAGAACGATCCCTTTATCCTTGTACACTTCATGTTGAGACTTTCGAACTGGCGACTTTTGTAGTAGATTAGTCGGCGTTAGGCCAATGGTGAATCTTGTACATTGCATCAATGTCATACCGTTCCATGTTGTTGGAAAACATGTGGGTAGACTTTTCTTGATGGCTATGCGGTTGGAGTATATGGCTGCACGGGAGCGGAAGTGTAAGTGATGTAGCGTATTTCTTTGAACCATCGCTATCGTGTAGAAGAAATTCCAAGTCATTGTTGAAGAAGTAGCGTAATGGAATCTTAGGTTGATCCGGTTCACAATCATTGGTAGAGGTTTAGACCAATCGGTGTAGTATGGAGCCTTGTCTCTTACGGTGAAGTCGATGTTTGCTTGAGGTTGAGCCAATCAATGTTGTTAGACATGGCTCGTGCTATGTTATCAAGGTGATATTCAACTTCAATAGCACTTTCCGAGCTGTCTTTGAGTAGTTGAAATGCTTCATTCTTGATTCGTTTCAACTCTGATTTCGTCATCTTCTTCACTTGAAACTTTTCTTGCAATAACTTAGCATGCTCCAACGTACGACCTTCTACCATGTCTAGATCATCAGTTAAGGTGGGAGTAGCATCAACAAGTTTAGAAAACCAGTCATCTTCGTGTCATCTTCGATCTAGCCATGATCTGACGTCGACCTTAGGAGTCTTCTTCTTCTTTTCTTTGGCCTAGATGAGGATTTTGGTTTCTTGGTTGTGTTGGGAGAGGTGGGTTGTTGTTGGGGCTCGGGGACTTCTCATCGTCACCACCGGTGTATTGAAGTGATCATCGGTTTCTCTCATGCGTGGTGGTAACTCGAGTCCCGAGGTTTGTCGATAGAAGAGCATGGAGGAGATCGTTGTTGAGATGGAGTCTATGGAGTGGAGGTGGCATGGAGGATGATTCTCGAGACTTCTTTGAGCGTTTAGGTTCGTTATCTTTATCCTTATCTTTATCTTCATCGTCTCTTGGGCGTTTAGGCCTTTGAGCTTCTTCTCCGCATCTTGATTTGAGTTGGTATTCCAACAATGCTTCAAACAATTTACCTTCGTAAGAAGTAAATGTTGCGGATCATTTAGACATTTGAGTTACCACACGAAACCAATTCGATCGGAGAACACTATAGGATCAGTTGGGTTGATTGTTACGGTCATAGGTGTTGATCTTATAGTTTGCTTGGCCAAATGCATCAGATTTGGATAGAGTTGTCTGTTGAACATTTCCCTTGTAACTCCAGGAACGGTGTTGAGAAGGAATTTTTGAGTATATTCCTTGATCATCTCGTTCAATTCCCCTTAAAGATCACGTTGCATGAACTTCTGGACGTACTCCCTTTCATTAGACATCTTGTCTATCTCGTCATGAAGATGTTTGATGTTGTCAGCGAGTATATTTAACTTTTATTGGTCACATCTTTTCCGACCGCTTGATGACTTTAACAATCCTTGTCTTTGCAGAGATATCCAAGAGTCGATGGGTTTCTTCACCGACTTGGATGTGGATTTGGTTATGCCTTTGGATGGTGGTAGAGAAGAGTGAGAAGGCGAGTCCGATGATGAGGAGACATGAGGTGACTCGGGGTCCTTTGGTGGCTCAAAAGTTTCCTCCTTGGGCGCGGGGCTGTCTAGAAGATAAGTATCATAATCAAGATCTTCATCATGTCCGGACTTAGCCGTTTCATCGGTCTTAGTATCATCACCGGGAGTTGTCTCGGTCTTTTCCATGTCGGTTCCTCATGTCATAGTTGATGGAATCCTCAATCGCCTTTGTTGTTGTTCGTGGGTGGTGGTGATACGGTTCCCTTATCGGGTTGATTAACCGCATCGTAAGCCGGTGTGGCTTGAGTACCACCACTTGATCCTCCAGGGCCACGAGTTTGATCTTTTACGAATTGATCGGCAAAGTATTTTTTTCTGAGGTTCTTCAACTTCTTTTGATATTCTCTTTCCTCATCAACTGGTTCTTCTTCAGAACTTTCCTTATCATGCTCGAGCATAGGAGTTTTCCCTTTTCCTTTGTCAGCTACTGGACTGGGAGGTTTAGCTACTATTGGAGTGACATCGGTTGCAGTTTCAGAGTAGGTGACCTTTTCGTCTGATTCGGTTTCCTCAAAGCGTTCATCCACTAGCTTTCTTTGCGGTTCAGACTTGGGAAGGGGAATAGGAATAGCTTCCTTAGAGGGAACTTTTCTTTTGAGTGCATGTTTCCTCTTAGGGAACTTCCTTTGACTCTCAGTGCTTGTAGCACTTCCTGCACTGCCTCTCCTGGTTTTTCTAGTGGGTGTACCAAAAGATTTTTCATCAAGAAAGCCTACTTTGCCTTCATCAATCGCTACGGATACCTTTTGTATGAATATAGTTGTTTGACCGCATCGGTTAGAAGGTGATCCGGAAACACGCACCTGTTTCTTTGTTGTAGATTCCTTAAATATATTTGTGAGTGTAGGCTCATACAACATGGAGTGATTGTTGGGGTCATTGAGTCTCTTAGGGATATCGGATTATCCCTAGAGTTCTTTGGATCAACAGTTTTGTATATCGATGTATGGGATCTTAGAGCCAAGCTTTTGAGGAATGACATCATGTCGTCCCATATCGAGCTTCAACTTCAATATGTTTCATGTTGATCAAAGCCCAAAAGAGATGTAGTTCCATGAGCTTGGGATGCTCGTAACCGATATCACCCGAACCGGTTGGTGATGATGATGTAGAGGGTTCTCCATGGGTGAGGAATATTCTTAAGATCCACGTATGAATGCTTTGTGATTATTCACGTAGCTTCGTCGTAACCAATGTCGATCATGAATTGCGAACAACCTCTTGATTGGTGTGGCATTGTATTCGGTTGGCTCGATGGCGAGAATGAGAAGAACGAGCCTTAAGTCTGGCTGGTGTGATGGTGACTTGTTTGTGGTTGGCGTCACCATCACGGCATTTTGACCTTTGATCTTTTGCATTGTATTCCAGGCGGTGAATGTAGATCTCCGGAATCGCTGTAGCGAATTGGTGAGCATGTTATGATAAGGGTGGTTCTTGAATGTCCACGGCTATTAAGCGAAGACTACGGCGGTGAGAGTATCAAAATCAACACGAAGGTTATTCTTTCCTATCTTCATCGGATAACCATGAGGAAGATATCTTCAACGGTGAGAACATTTGGTGCTTCCACGTTTTGCATTTGGCGTCCATGTCGTGATCGAAGATATTTAGCCAAAAGAACCAACATATCGAAAGACATTACGTTAGTCAGCGGATGGTTTTATTGTCTAATTATTTGAATGTGATATGTTGATGATTATTCTGAGTCCAATGTCACTTGTTTGTCCAATAGTCCAATGGCGTCGTGATAAGTTTCGTGAGTTGATTAACTTTAAGTTTTAAAGTCCATGTTTTCACTTATTTTCACAACTTATTAAGCGTTTAAGCTTATTAGTGACATTATTGGTTTCGTGGCGTTATGATTTATTTATTTACAAGTTTGCACGCGTAACAATTCATAATTAAGGTTAGAACTAGGCTTAGGCGTAGAAATGGCAAGCTTATGCGTAAACAAGAGTGGTATACGCGTAAGCATAAGCTTATCGTGGGTTCTTAACTTACGGCGAAGAAATATTACAGCGTGGGAAAAGAGTGCCTTATGCGTAAAGCTTACGGCGAAGTGTATATGGAACCTTACGCGTAAGACTTACTCGTAAGAAGTCGACCTTATGCGTGGAGGTCACTGTTTACCCATATCCTTCACAGGATCGCATAGTCCCCAATGTAGAACCTCACGGCGTGGCGTTACGCGTGAAGATTTCTCTTACGATAACATGCTACGCGTAAGGTGATCCTTATGCGTAGAAGGCAAGTAACCTTGATTCTGAGTTATTCACACGTAGAAACCTGAAATAAATTCATCACAACACTAACATTAACACATACATTCAATCCTTATCAGTTTTAAACATGAATACTCAATCAAACAGTTATGCGTAGAACACATGTTACGCGTAAACCTAAACCCTAAAGTTCAATTTTTAGGAATAAATGTTCTAGCCATAGGAATTGCACCAAAGTTTTTCTGGGAAGTCTAAGAAGCTTAGAGAGTTGCTTTATACAAGTTATAACATCAAAATCTAAGCAAATCAAAAATACCCAATTCTTATGAACATAAACCCTAATTTCCAATTAATGAGCAATTAGTGTTTCTGGGTAAATTCCAAGCATAGATACAATCAATTAAATATATAAACAACATCTTTCAAGCAACCAATTAGCCAGAAGCATTCATATATGAAAATACCCAATTTCACGCATAAACCCTAGTTTTCAATAATCATTCAATACGTGTATCTGGGTGTGTTTAAATGATAAAAATAGAATCATTGATGTTAGAAACGTTTTGACACAATCATTTTAACCACAAACACCCAAACTTGATTAGGTGTTCATACGCTTATCGTAGAACACAAAATCACACATAGATGAAAATCTAACCGTTGGTTTTGAAGCGATTTAAAACCTTTGTTTGTTTTAACACAAATATTGATAAAACACTTACAGATTAGAGATCAAAACACGGATTTGTCGGATGAATATTAAGCGTAGGATTGGGTGGTTGGGAAGTAAATGATGTGAAGTTAATGTGGAAGAGATATTTTGTTTAAAAGTTTGAGCTTTTGTGGTTTAGTCCCTCCACCTTAACCATTTACAAACAATACCCATAACTTTCATTTTGGTTATCAAGCGAATGATATTTTGAAAAGAGACTTGACAACTCCCCTCGACTTAAGAAATAATGAAATTTTATAAATTTGAGTCCGAAGAGTGTCGAGAAACCGAAATGTGACCATTATTATTAAAGAAACAACGGGATAATATAACATGCAAGTACAATGTTTTATGAAACCGAAAAATATTTGCTTTCTCCCCTCAACACTTGATCGAAAAAATCTTGAATTTTGAAAGATTTGAGTGTTGACGGAAGATTTGTACTTGCAATGTTAAAAGAAATATAGATAGAAGAATATTTTTGTTGTTTTAACTGATTTTATATTTTTGTATTTTGTTTTTGAAAAATATTTACAAAAGAGGTTTTGGTGTTTGACTTGTTTTAAGAATGTTTTAAGAGTTCATCCAATTCCTCTTGAGTCAAACACCGCATACCAATACGGTGGACCAACTCATTAAACCTAGCAGGAGCTAAGGCTTTGGTGAGAAGATCTGCCAATTGGTATTATGTACCCACAAAGTATAATTCAACAAGCCACTGCTCCACGTGGTCCTTGATGAAATGATATCAAGATCGATGTGCTTTGATTTGAATTTTGAACCGAGTTGCACGAGATCGCAATAGCACTCCGATTGTCGCAAAGACATCAGATACATCGAATCGTAACCATAGTCTTTGAGTTGTGTTCTCATCCAAATGACTTGAGCACAACACGCCGACATGGCTACATATTCTCGCCGGCTGACGACGACGATGTACAATCGCTTCTTTAATTGCCATGACACGGTTTATCACCAAGAAATTGTAATGCTCCGTAAGTACTTTTCCGTGAATCTAAGCATCTGCGTGATCAACATCCGAAAATGCTATTAGTTCAAAACCGAATCCTTCGGATACGATCCCAAGTTAATGGTTCCCTTGATGTATCGGAGGATTCTTTTAGCTCGTAGAGGTGGGTTTGATTGGTCTCGATCGATAACGGGAGCAAAGATATCTGGCAAACCCAATATCGGGCTGCTAGTTTGTTAGATACATGAGAGACCCAATAATACTACGGTATTTGGTAGGGTCCACCAATTTCCCATGTAAATCAACGTCTAGCTTCTTGGTATGAGCCATTGGTGTGGCATAGGTGTCACAGCTTTGCATTCCAAATTTGTTTAACAGTTCAAGGGCATATTTGGGTGACTCAAGAAAATACCACGGGGTGATTGATGAACTTGCGGTCCTAGAAAGAGCGTAAGTTCACCCATCATGGACATTTCAAAATGTTTCTTCATTAGTTTTGCAAAAGTGATTGAGTACTTTTATGTGTTGACCCAAAATGATGTCATCCACGTAAATTTGAACAATTAAAATATGTGCCCCGTGATATTGTATGAAAAGAGTTAGGTCGACCGAACCTTTGGTTAAATTATTGGCAATGAGGAAAGATGATAACTTATCGTACCACGCCGAGGAGCTTGTTTGAGACCATACAGAGCTTTGTTGGGTTTGTAGACATGGTTGGGAACTCTAGATCAACGAATCCTTACGGTTGGTCGACATAAACCGTTTCTTTGAGTTGACCATTAAAGCGGTTTGACATCCATCCGAAGACCGTTATATTCATATGAGCCGCGACGCGAGAAAGATCCGAACGACCTCAAGACGAGCAACCGAGCGAATGATTCTTCAAAGTCAATACCTCTTCCTGTCTATAACCCTTAGCCACCGGACATGACTTGTTTACGATTACATTCCCTTGACATCAATTTGTTCTTCCAAATCCATTTGAGACCAATGACGTAGACTCGTTGGTCTTTCATCCGGCCCCATACTTCAAGACGTTTGAATTGGTTGAGTTCTTCTTGCATGGATTCAATCCAGGTTGTCTTTTTCATTGCGTCTTTAATGTTTTTAGGCTCGATTGGTAGGCGGTGAGTGCATAAATGCAGATTCACCATATGTGTGAAGACGTTGTCTTGTAATGATTGGTTGATTCGGGTTGCCAATAATATTCTCTAGATGATGGTCTTTTGTCCAACGATGTGTAGAGGGTTGATGTTGGTATACATTGTGCAGATTTTGAGGATTCAAATGGCTTGTAGATGATTCCGCAACATTAGGTGCAGCAGTTTCATTAGCAAACGGGTTAAAGAACGCATTTGGATCAAAATCTGCGGGTGGGGGTACTTCATTGTTAAGAACATTAGCGGTGATTCGGTCGTCGTTGGAAGCGGTTTGTTCAAGCTGTTGTTGTAGAGTCAATGGTGGTGCTTCTTCTTGATGGTTGTTGTAGCAGTGTGTCGGTATAAGAGTATGATCGGGTTGAGCGTGGAAATAAGCGGATACACAGGAGCACGTTCATCAATGTCATTACTAAGCAGTGAGCAAATAGCTTTTCCATTTGTTGTGAGTAATTTGGGGCTTGGTTCGGTGATGATGGGTTAGAGGAAGTTTAAGCGGTTGTAACCGGGTTCCAAGTTGTTATGCTCGAAGCCATTTACGTAAGCTCATCGAAATTTGCATGAATCGTTTCCATAACCCGCTTTGTACAACGATTCCGGATCCCATAACCTTTAGAATTCTCACAGTATCCAATAAAGACTCAATGTCGACTTTGGCTTTGAGCTTTCCAAAGTCATCACGATCATTATTTGGGTAGCAAAGGATCCAAATACATGAAAGTGTTTGAGATTCGGTTTATGGTTGTGGATAAGCTCAAAAGGTGTTTTGTTGTGGCGTTTGTAATCATTGAGCGATTTTGAGTATAGCATGCGATTGATCGACTTACAAGTAATCTGGAAGTTTAGCATTGATTAACATTGTTCTTGCGAGCTTCCACTAACGTGCGGTTTCGTCTTTCAACAACTCCGTTTTGTTACGGTGTACGTGCAATAGATGTCGATGCTCAATTCCCACTTTCTCATAGAATTCTCAAGAGTTTGGTTCACAAATTTAGTTCTTTTGTTTGTTACGATTTGGATTGTGTTCAAGTCGAACTTGAATTTTCGTGAGAAAGGTGATGATCATCTGTGGAGCTTGATCTTTACTTGAAGAAAGTAGACCCAAGTCCATCGTGAGTAGTCATCGACAATTACCAAGATGTAGCATTTGCCATTAATCGTTTGCACGCGCGATCGGGCCACACAAATCCATGTGAAGAAGATGAAGCACATGATGAGAGCGTGTTCCACCTTTGAAGGAAAATGAGCACGAGTGCTTTTCCTTGTTCACAAGTCGAGCACGGTGATCTTTGGAATCTAGGAATCTCGGGAGACCTTCAACAAGTTTGTGGCGAGCAAGGTTGGTGATGGTTTGAAAGTTTAAATGTGAGAGCGACGGTTGCCATAACCAAGATTTTGTAGATGTAGCCTTTGAGAGTAGCGGATGGGAGATGAAGCAACCATGTCTTGCATTGAGATTGTGTATAGACTAGAATCATGAGAGCCGGACATAAGATCATTTCCTTGTAGATCATTTAATGAAACAAGTTTTCTCCGAAAAGCAACTTACAAGTCTCCATCACGTAATTGACCGACGAGAAAAGAGATTGTGACCGGGCCTTCCACATAATAAACCCCGCTAATTTCGATATTGCCATTGATATAATCTTCGTAGCCCATGATAGGCTGCCAGTGATCATTCCGAATCGACATTGCCAATGAACTTTGCAATAAAGTTGGATAACGATTTAAGATTGCATGTCATGTGTTGGGAACATCCGCTCTCAACAATCAATGGATGATCTGTATCACTGCATTACACACGACACGGATGGAATAGAAGTAGATGTGGAACCGAAGTGTTAGAGGGTTCGAAGCGATTATAGTAGAAATACACATCAATGACTTTAGGCATCCATTTAAATCCTAGTGTATTATGTATCCATTTACGCCATCTCCAACTAGTATTTGCTTTAGTCTTAATGAATGCACTAGGTGGTACTACGGTCCTTGGAGGTGATCTGGAACTACGGGGAATATCAATGCGTTTCTTAGAATCTAAGGAGGCGGTTTACAAGCCTGAGACTTAGAAGCATTAGTGGGCCTTGAGGTATTCGATTCTTAGGATTCCGTAAGCGAGACAAGATAGCTTTAGCAACACATTTGTCATGACAATCGAACGCATACTTTTCGACAAATAACACAAGAAGCATCGGTGAATATCAAAAGTACTTAAAGGTTCAAAGATTCGTTACAACACTTTTCTATTACATTTGTCATAAGCAATATCTAGAGTGGGTGCAACATGAGTCTTATTCAAAGTCTAGTGTGTTCTTCTACTTCATCATTCTTTATTGTTCTTTTCTTAGGTCGCAACTTCCTATTCTTCCTTGTATTGCTCTAGGTGTGAAGTGCGGACTTTGGGAAAAGAGGCAATTATTCTGTTCGATGAGGGAAGCACATTAGTATCTTGTGGTTTGTTAGTAAGCATTCTAGTGTCACTTTTCCGAAGTGTTACAGGTGCAATTTTCTTAAGGCTGCTAAGCTTAGCTTGTGCATACATTCCTAACTTTTCTTTTAACTCAATGATAGTGTGCAACAAATCTTGATTTTCAGAACGAAGATTTCCAGAAACATTCAGAACTTCTTTAGTGTGTGCAAGATAATGATCAAGTTCGTTTGATGCTTCATCACGAATCTGTTTGAGTAAATCAAATATGACACCATATTCCTTTTTAACTTTTGCAAGTTCTTGTTCATATTTTGAGATTCGATATTTCAAAGACACGTTTTGATCATCCAGTTGCTCAATTTTAGGATCAAAAGATTTGGAGCGCAACTGAGTGATTTTGTTTTGCAAAGCAAGTTCACGATTGTTGGAATCACTCCTAAACAAGATTTCAAGTATTTATATTTCATATGTAATAGGTAGCTTTATTATGGCCTTTATGTTTGTTTAAGGTCAAGCTTATGTAGAAGGCCCATAAGCTTGATCCAAGCTCAATAAGGAATAGGAAGGAGAGGAGTCTCGCCTAGCTCCTTGCCTATATAAACTATTGTAAACCCTCATTTGAGGTTGGTTGTTCAAGTTTTCCTTTCACATACTCTCTTTGCCTTAACCGTATTTAGTATTACGTGTGTGTGTGTGATAACTTGTTCATCCGCCTTCATCTCTTCTCTTATAAGCTTGTGTTGTAAAACTTGTGACCTAACAGTGGTATCAATCGCCTAATAGTTGAGTGAACGTATTGTTTGAAGTGAGTTTTGGTCTCACGCCTAACTTGCGTATCCTTATCTTTGGCTTGATCAAAAATGTATTTTTTACACTTTTGAATCCAAGATTCTTGTACTTTCAACGCTTTAGGGTGTTAAAATACTTGTTTTGGCAAAAGTTTCAAACTTTATGCGTGGATCGTTGTTTTCAACTAGTTTTTGAGCGAGGGTGTAAACCTACGCGTAACTATTTTAGAAGCTTTGGATCATCAAGTTTCACACTTTGTGTTATTTTGGTGATATTGAAGCTATTTCATCACAAAAATCTGGTTTAGAAACATCTTTGGGCAAAAATCATTTCACGAGTAGAACTACGTATCAAAACCCTAATTCTACGCATAACTTTATCCTTGGTTTGATCTTAGTTTCGTGGTTTACTCCGTGTTTTCTTACTTGGATAAGTGCGAAAATACGTCGAGCTTTGGATATCTTTTGCCTTTGTGAAGTGTAAAAGATCATTTGAGCAAAAACCCTAAAATTACGCATAAGCAAGCTTACGCGTAGAATTCCTACATAAGATTAACTGCGCGTAAACTACGGTCTCACGATAAGGTAATCCCTCGCCTACGTTTCTCGCCTAACTTTTGTCTACGCTTAACTTTAGTGTTTTCCTACTTACGCGTAGCTAAAACCTCACGTAACTTCTCATTGTTACGCGTAACTTTTGGTGTTTTACGCATAAGTGCTACTTGGTTCTTGTCTTTCCTACGCCTAAGGATACTTCATCAACAAAGGTTCATTCGACTACAAAGATCCATCTTTACCACACAAGTTTATCATCATGTCTCAACCACCATACTCTAACTATTTCCTCACACTTATAATCATCAACAACAACAACAATTAACTCCACAACATCAACAATGGAATCAACAACAAGCTATTTATCAACAACAATTTAATCAACAACATACTCCACAACTTGGTGCAATTCCACAACCACAAATGGTTCAACCACAATCCGACCTTCAAGTTCAACCCTACAACCGATTTCAATCAACATCCATCACGGACCACTATGAAGGAACCCACTTGGTTTGCTAAGATGTGTGAAGCTTTAAGCGACCAACAATCAATTCATGAAGTGGATCACTGATAGACCTCAATGCTCGCTCCGAAACTACGATCAATGGGTGATAAGGTTCTTTAGGTTACGTGATCCGAAGAAGCCACATGGAAAGTTCTTAAAGAAGGTTATCTTGGAAGGTCCATTTGAGATGCCTCTTGTCATTGTGCAGGAGATCCAAAACTGTTCCACCAAGAGATGAACAAACCAACATTGCTACGGTTGCGAGACCTTAATGCTACGAACTTCTACACTATGGTCGATGAACTTGCAATGGAATACATCCTCTTAGGATTACCAAACCCAATTCTTCGTAGTGTTGATGCTCAAAAGGCGCACAAAAATGTGGGATCATATTCGTCTTCTTATGGAAGGATCTGTACTCAATCGGAGGATTTGGAATCCAAAATTTACTTGGCTTATGAATACTTCATGATTGAACACGAGAGACACTAGAGTCCTATCATCATCGTTTTCGGATATCATCAATGATTTGGATAAACACAACATCATCATGCCAAGAATTGCGGTGAATACTAAGTTCTGAGTAGTCTTGGTCCGAATGGGAGAAGTATGTCATTTTTCTCCGTCGGCGAAGAATATGCATCATTCTACTTATGGATTGTTGTACGATTACTTGAAGCCTCATGAAAAGGAAGTTGATCGGAAAGGATTTTCCGTGCTCAAATTGCTAAGCGATCAACCGGACAATCAACAACTTGCCTTATATGCTCAGCGAATTATCCCTCTCGACCAAAGAACTCAACCAAGCTGCTTCAAACACACCTTCACGGTCAAATACAACCTCAACAAAACCAATTGGTTCCATACAAACAACAATGCTCAAGCATATGTCGTTGAAACAGGCGAGGAAGCAGATCCGTTGAAGCATTGCAACAAGGATTCGTGATGATTGCTAACGCTTTTGGCGTTACACCAACAAATCCAACAATCGTATTCGTTCCTCATCTAACACACGGAATCAATTTGTTGTAAACAATGGACGTGTTGAAGTTCGAATCGTGATTATGGTCGTCGGATGGGCGGTGGTCAAGGGTTTAATCTTGTGGTTGAACACCAACAGAGCTCAAGTGGTGGAGCAGGAAATGCTCGAGAATCGGTTAAATGGTCTTAGATGCTACAAGCTGCAATGAGAAGGGACACTGGCTAATGCATGCCCAAAGCCAAGGACTAGGGGCGTGCTTATTTCAAAGAGGCCTTACACGGCACTTAAGGATGGTGGTGGATCTCTTACCGACAAAAACGAGCTTTATGGCGGTATGAGACTCGAGATGATGATATGGAGGACTTGCGGTAATGCATTTGTTTTGTTGATGGCTAATATGCATGAGTCGCACTTGGTGATCTGAGCCCGGTGTATGACATCGATGGCTTGTCTCGGTACCGAACAAACCATCATCATATCGAACTAATATCTCCGCTAATATCTCGAATCCGCGCGGATCGATCGCTCAAAATGAGTCTTCTACATCTTCTTCGATGATTTTCAAGTTAACCCGTAGTTACATTTGACGATCAAGATGACCTTCGGTCTCCTTTGATAATCAAATTGACTCCGTGGTCGCATTTGAGGATCTAAAGAATGATCATGTTGAGACTCACGTTGAACAAGATGATCATTGCCTCATCCGGATTTTGCTCGATTAATTCAAGACCATAAAATCAAAATGGAGGAATGTTATGCATTAAATCAATCCTTAAAAGTAAAAATGCATCGTTAACCAAGGATTTTGAATGTTTACAAATGCAACTCAACTTTTCAAAACTCAAGAAAACCGTGAAAAAGGTTTTGAAGCGCTTTGCAAAATCTCATCAAAGCGAAAAATATTTAGAGACGGATCGTGATCTGGCCGCCTCGAAGAATGCTTTGTTATGCGAATTAGAACAAGCGAAACACGAACATAAAAAGCAAATTAACGCTCTCACCTTGGAAAATCAAAAATCTAAAGGTCGAGTTGTTAAATTGTCAAAACAGATTCTCCGCATACAAAAAGCATTCAACGAATCGGGTAGATGACCTTCTTGAAGAAATTCTCATTGCAAAACAAACTTAAAGAGTTTAAAGCGTTGTTTACAAACATGGTGAATCCGTAATGACTATTGAAAAGTTTACCTTAAAACCCAATCCAAAGGATATGGAAAAAATCTGGCGATTACAAACCAAAGCTTTCACTAAAAACATTCAAACCAACTCTGAAGTTTCGGTGCGAATACAAAATTGATAATCTTGTCATGAGTGTTGTTGAATATCATCGTCAAGAGGAATTAGATGCGAAGGCGAGAGTCGATCTAAATTAAAACCGTTGTTTACAACAAACCTTTTAATTATAAAACGCGGTCACTTTCGTCACACCAACGGATTCTTCAAACACACCGTGGTTATCATCAAAACACCGAGTCTTCTATTGTTAATCCCAAGCGGTCTTTGCACAAACTTATGGTCCTTTACCTTCCATTAGTGAAGTAAACTCACAACCCGAAAATCGAAAAATTCTTGATATTTTGACATTTTCATGGTTGACCTCAAAATTTTACAACATGAGATAGAATATCGATCCGAAATCAAAGTTGAACATTTTCAATCGCCTCGCGCGAGAACAAAGAGACATTTTTCAATAAAATCTTTTACCTAATGTTAAAAACTTGAAAAGTTGTGCAATTGCACAGGAAAAGGATTTTCATAAGGAACTTGGGGTAATGAAAAGCGTTTTCGAAAATGAAACATCTATTACTAACACAAAACGCAAAAAGAAAGCGTTGAGAAAAGATGTTGATCGACTCTTGGAAGATGTTATCGTGCGATATCCATAATGTTGTGCTATTCTATTCGTTGCCATATGCATTTGATCATATCTCTGCCGATATTGTTGAAACTTTGTAGCTGTTGAGAACACCGATAATGTGCTTCGGATCGAGTCTTTAAAAGCGAAAATAAGCGATTACACACGAAATTAACAATGCAAAGCGTCGTCTTCATTGGTGTGAAAAGATATTCACAACCATCAACTCGGTTTTCAAAAGAAAATCGCTCAATTGAGTGCAAAATCTTACGATCCTAAAATTGAGCAACTGTATGATCCAAACGTGTCTTTGAAAAGTCAAATCTCAAAATATGAACAAGAACTTTTAAAAGTTAAACAGAATATGGTATGATATTTGATTTACTCAAAAGACTCGACTTGAAGCATCTAATGAACTTGATCACTATCTTGCTCACTTTCGTGAAGTCATGAATTTCTTTGGTAATATTAGTTCGAAAATCAAGATCGATTCACACCATCTCTAAGTTACGGAAATGTTAGGAAAGTATGAACTACTCCCGCTCTTTGTGATTAAGAGATTAGCACCGGTCACACTTAGTAATCGTGAACCTAGAATTCCCTTGCCAAATCACAAGTTGCTAATGTGTTTCCCTCTCTTGAAGCAGAATAGTTGCATCTTTCCAAGCGTCCGCACTTCATGCCTAGAGCACTCAAGCGAAGAATAGGAAGTTGCGACCTAAGAAAAGATCAATAAGGAATGCTAAAGTAGAAGAACACCCTAGGACTCGAATAAAACTCATGTTACTTCCACTATAGATGTTGCGTCGGCAAATGTAATAGAAATAGTGATGTAACGAATGCTAAACCGTTAAGTACCTTTGATATTGATCGATGCACCTTGTGATATTTGTCGAAAGAGTATGAATTCGATTGTCATGACAAATGTGTTGCTAAAGCTATAATCTCTAGATTACGGAATCCTAAGAATTGGAATACCTCTAGGCCACTAATCATTCTAAGTCCGTGCTTGGTAAACCACCTTCTTTAGATTCTAAGGCAACCATTGCTATCACGGTAGCTACCGCTTCACCTCCTAAGCATGTAGTATCACCTAGTGCTTTCACTAAGACTAAAGCAAAGAGTAATTCTGGATGGCGAAATGGATATAAAACACACTAGGATTTAAGTGGATGCCTAAAATTCTCAATGTGTGTATGTCTAATATACCTTGGAACCTCAACATTTCGGGTTCCACATCTACTTCTATTCCATCCGTGTAAATCGTGTGTAATGCGGTGATACGAGATCATTCTGGATTGTTGATAGCGGATGTTCCCGACACATGATGAGCAACCTTAAAGCGTTATCAAACTTTATTGCAAAGTTCATTGGCCTTTGTCGATTCGGGAACGATCACTTGCAACCATCATGGGCTACGGAGACTATGTTAATGGGAACATCGAAATCGCAGGGTTTACTATGTGGAAGGCCTCGGTCACAACTGTTTCGATGGGTCAATTTTGTGATGGAGATTTGGAGGTTGCTCGTGGAGAAAACTTGTTTCATTCGTGATCTACAAGGAAAGCGATCTTATGTCCGCTCGTAATTCGAGTCTCTACACTATCTCTATGCAAGACATGGTTGCTTCCTCTCCCATTTGCTTACTTTCAAGGCAACATCTACAAAATCCACAGCTATGGCACCGTCGTCCTCTCATATAAACTTTCAAACCATCACCAACCTTGCTCGACACAAACTAGTTGAAGGACTCCCACGATTAGGTATTCAAAAGATCACCTTTGCTCGACTGTGAACAAGGGAAAAGCACTCGTGCTCATTTTCCTTCAAAGGTGGAACACGACTCTCAAGATGTGCTTCATCTTCTTCACATGGATTTGTGTGGCCCAATGCGTGTGCAAGCGATCAGCGGCAAACGCTACATCTTAGTAATTGTTGATGACTACTCACGATGGACTTGGGTCTACTTCCTTCGTAGCAAAGACCAAGCTCCACAATGATCATCACCTTTCTCACAAAATACGAGGTTCGACTCAAACACCGTCCGAATAATCGTAGCGGACAAAGGAACTGAATTTGTTAACAAAACCCTTCGTGAATTTTATGAGAAAGTGGGAATTCGACATCAAACATCTATTGCACGTACACCGAACAAAGCGGAGTTGTTGAAAGACGAAACCGAGCGTTAGTGGAAGTCGCAGAACAATGTTAATCAATGCTAAACTTCAGATTACTTATGGGCGTAAGTCAGTATCTCTTGCATGCTATACTCAAAACCGTTCTATGATCACAAAGCGCCACAACAAAACACCTTTTGAGCTTGTCCACAACTATAAACCGAACCTCAAACACTTTCATGTATTTGGATCCCTTTGCTATCCGAATAATGATCGTGATGATTTTGGAAAGCTCAAAGCCAAAGGCGATATTGGAGTCTTTATTGGATCTGTGACAATTCTAAAGGTTTAGAACTGGAATCGCCGAACTAAGGAGGTAATGGAAGCGATTCATGCTCATTTCGATGAACTCACGGAAATGGCTTCGAGTATATGACTTAGAACCCGGTCACAACCGTTTAAACTTCCTCGACCCCATCATCAATTTGAAGAAAGCCCTCGGCTAACTCGTCAACAAATGGAAAGGTTATTTGCTCCTACGTTACGTGACGATATTGATGAGCGTGCTCGGTGTATCCGCTGTTTTCATTGCACAACCCGATAATATTCCTATACGATACACTGCTACAACAACTCGTTGAAGATGCACCTACACCAATTGACTCCAACACAACAGTTGAACACACCGCTTCCAACAATGATGAACCGGTGATGATATTTCAATGAAGTACCCCACTGCGATTTTGATCCAAATCGTTCTTGACCCGTTTGCCAATGAGATGCTGCACGGATGTCGCGGAATCTTCAACAAACCATTTGAATCCTCGAATCGCACAATGTATACCAACATCAACCTCTACACATAGATGGACAAAGACCATCCTCGGCTAACACTATTGGCAACCCGAATCAACCGATCGTTACGAGACAACGTCTTCGCTCGGATGGTGAACAACGCATTTATGCACTCACCATCTTGATCGAACCCAAAACATTAAAGACGCAATGACAAAGACAATGGATTGAATCCATGCAAGAAGAACTCAACCAATTCAAGCGTCTTGAAGTATGGGAGCTGGTTGAAAGACCAGTAAGTCTCGTCATTGGTCTAAAATGGATTGGAAAAACAAATTGGATCTTTGAAGGGCGTCATCCGAAACAAGTCACGTCTAGTTGCTAAGGGTTATAAATCGGGAAGAAGAATAGACTTTGAAGAATCTTTTGCTCCGGTTGCTCGTCTTGAGGTCATTCGGATATTTCGCGTTCGCGGCTCATATGAACATGACGGTCATCGGATGGATGTCAAAACGGCGTTTCTCAATGGGCAACTTAAAAGCGGTCTATGTCGACCAACGGATGGATTCGTTGATCTGAGTTCCCGAACCATGTCTACAAAGCGAACAAAGCTCTTTATGGTCTCAAACAAGCCCCGGGCATGGTGCGATAAGCTATCATCCTTCCTCATTGCCAATAATTTCACCAAAGGCTCGGTTGACCCAACTCTTTTATACAATATCACGGGCACATATCTTAATTGTTCAAATTTACATGGATGACATCATTTTGGGTCTACACATAAAAGTTTTCAATCGCTTTTGCAAAACTAATGAAGAAAAATTTTGAAATGTCCATGATGGGTGAACTTCACGTTCTTTCTAGGGCGCAAGTTCATCAATCACCCGTGGTATTTTACGAGTCGATCAAATATGCCCTTGAATTATTAAACAAATTTGGAATGAAAACACATGATACTTATGCCACACCAATGACTCATACCAAGAAGCTAGATCTTTGATTTACATGGGAAATTAGTTGACCCCACCAAATATCAAGTATTATTGGGTCCTCATGTATCTAACGACTAGCAAACCCGATATTGTCTTTGCTGTTTATCTATGCTCCCGTTATCGATCGCGACCAATGAAACCCGCCTCTGCGAGGCTAAAGAATCCTCCGATACATCAAGGAACCATTAACTTGGGGATCGGTATCAGAAGGATTACGGTTTTGAACTAATCGTTTTTGAGACGATCACGCAGGATGCTTAGACTCGAGGAAAAGTACTTCAGAGCTCTACAATTTCTCGGTGATAAACTGGTGTCTTGGCAATCAAAGAAGCGAGGATTGTACATCATTGTCATCAAGCGGGCGAATATGTAGCCATGTCCGCGTGTTGTGCTCAAGTCATCCGGATGAGAACACAACTCAAAGATTATGGTTACGTGTTTGATGAATCCGATGTCTGCGACAATCAGTGCCATTGCAATCTCGTGCAACTCCGTTCGACACTCGAAATCAAAGCGCATCGATCTCGCTATCATTTCATCAAGGACCGCGTGGAGCAGTGCAGTTGAATTATACTTTGTGGGTCTTGAATACCAATTGGCGGATCTCGCTCACCAAAGCCTTGCCTCCCGCTAGGTTTAATGAGTTGGTCCACCGAATTGGTATGAGGTGTTGACTCAAGAGGAATTGGATGACCTCTTAAAATGCCTTAAAACACATCAAACACTAAAACATCTTTTGTAAATAAATTTTCAAAACAAAATACAAAAATATAAAATCCTATAAAACAACAAAAATATTCTCCTAATCTACCTTTCTTTCAACATGGCAAGTACATCTCTTCCGTCAACACTTTTATCTTTCAAAATTCAGTATTTTTCCGATCAAGTGTTGAGGGGGAGAAAATTATCTTTTAACCGTTTCATATCACCTGTGTACTTGCATGTTATCACATCTCGGTTGATTCTCTTGCTACAGTGGTTAAATTTCTGGTTTACTGACACTCCTCGGACTAAAACTCATAACCTTTACTTATTTCTTAAGTCTAAGGGGAGTGTCGTCAAAGGTTCTTTCTTAAAATCTTTGTTTGATAACCTAAATGGAAGTTAAATGGCTTTGGTTGAAAATGGAAAAGGTGGAGGGACTAAAACTGTCAAAACCTTAAAGTTATTTTATACAAAACACTCCACCCACCACATTTATCTTCATCACATTAAATACTTCACCTAATATCATCCACGATCCATAATCGTTTTACAAATCCGTGCTTTTGATCATCAATTTGTAAGTTGTTTCTTGAGTAAAACATGTTTCTAAGCATAGGTTTTTAATTTCATTCAAATCCTACGGCTAAAGCGGTTTTCTGCGTGATTATGTGTTCTCACGATAGCGTATGAACACACAATCATTGTGTGTATGTTTGGGGTAAAATGGTTTGTCTCAAGCGTTTCTTACACATCAAGGATAACATTTTAACCATCAAAATCCACCGAAACTAAAATTGATGAGTTTTGAAAACTAGGGTTTATGAGTCGATTTGGGTTTTCCAAATGTGAAGTGTTTTGGTCTAAAAGATTGTTGGGTTATGCTTATATGAAGTTGAATTGATTATATCCTTGCTCTAAAACTACCCGAAACACCGATTTATTCGAATTTGAAATTAGGGTTTAAGGTTCATAAGTTTGGGTATTTTGATTCACCATGAGTTTGATGTTATAACTTGGTCTATGTACTCATACAACATGTTAGAACTACGAATCTGCTTGATGCAAATCCATGGTTAGAAAACTTACGCGTAAGTCATAACTCTTAGGGTTTTGACCTCACGCGTATGCCTTCTCGCAGAATTGGTTTATGCATGATTCATGCCATGTATTGTTATTGAAATGAATATGTGTGCTAATATTGATGATTTGATAAATTTATTTCGTGATTGCTACACTTAGAATTGAGAATCAAGGTCATTTGATTATCTACGCATAAGGATTACCCTACGGCGTGGTTATGTTACGCGAAGAAAATCCCACGCATAATGCCCACTCGCGTGGGTTCTACAATGGACTACGCGTATCACATGAAGGATAATAACAAGAACCTCACGCATAAGGTCAACTCTTACGAGTAACCTTACGCGTAAGGTTAATATATGCCTCGCATAAGCTCTACGCATAAGGTGTCCTTTTCCTACGCGTAACATTTCTTACGCGTAAGTTGGGATTCTACGCGTAAGTTTACGCCTAAGCATATATCATTCACATCACGCGTATCTTTGCCAAAACTACGCAACCACGGATTGACCTTCATGATGAATTGTTACTTGTACAAACTTGTAAATAAACTAATCATATCATCACGAATCCAAAATGTCACTAATAAACTTAAATCGTGCGATATGTTGTGAACAATAAGTGATAAAATAAACTTTAAAACTTAAAGTTAACTAACTCACGAAACATTTCACGATATCATTGAACTATTGAACATACAAGTGACTTAGGACTCGTAACAATCATTATCCTTGTACATTCAACAACTAGACAATAAGACCTTACATTGACTAACATTATGTCTTTCGATATGTTGGTTCTTTTGGCTAATGTTATTTAAGATCACGACATGGTGAACAAATGAATGTGGATGCACAGAAGTTCTCCATTGTCGATATCTATCCTCATGGCTATCCAATGAAGATAGGAAAGAATAACCTCCGTGTTGACTTTGACACCCTCACTTGCTCGGAATCTTCGTGTCTTATTGCTATTGATATTACGAGGACTCATCCGTATCGAACATGCTTACTCACTCTGCAAGCGTCACGAGATCTACATCCAACAGATTACGGAACACTATGGAAAGGGTCAAAGGACAAGCTAGCGTGACGGTGACTCGAATCACAAACAAGTCATCATTACACTGCAGACTTAAGGGTTGTTCTCCTAATTCTCAAGTCGATCCAACCAAACTATATGCCTCACTCTTTGAAGAGCTCACTCTCCAATTCTTAATCGATATCGGTTATGGCGAGGCTACAGGAGTAATCAACAAGCACTCTCACGTAGAGCTTAAGAGTATTCCTCAACCATGGAGAACACTCTACATGATCATCACCAAGTCATTTACAGTCGTGACGGCCATGAGCACCCCAAGCTCATGGGCTGCAAATATTACGGGCATTGGTCAACAAGAAACACATCGCTATCAAGCTCGATTTGGGATGACATGATGTCATTTCTCAACAAACTTGGCTCAAGATTCCCTACATCGGATATACCAAATTGTTGATCCGAGAGCACTTGGACTTCATCGACATTCCCAAGAGGCTCAATGACCCCGACAATCACGACTGTTGACGGAACCTATTCTATCTGTTAGAATCAAGGAAGCGTCTACAAAGAAACAAGGTCTTTGTCTTTGATTTTCTTCTAATCAAGATGTCGAAAGCTCAAAGCGTACAAAAGATATCGGAAGCGGTCAAACAAGGCAAAGTTGGTCATCTCGACGAAAAATCTTACGGTACACTGTAAGGAGAACCGTAAAAGGAAATCTTTGGAAGTGTAACAAGTACGAGATAGTCAAAGGAATGTTCCAAAGAAGAAACCTATTCCAAAGAGGAAACCCACCCCTAAGAAGAAAGTTCCGTCTCTGGAAGCCACTCTATCATTTCACGAACCGCAAAGATGCCTCGGGACGAGGATTACGATGCTTTCGACACGAGATGAAGAGATCACATTCTCGAAGCGCAAGGATGAAAATCCTCGGTACCAAAACCTCCAAGTCCTCAGCTGTTAAAGGAAAAAGAAGACTATCGCACTTGTACCTCGGGATGAAAGCTACGAAGATGAAGAAGAGCAATTGGATCATGGATACGGAAAGAAGTTTCACAAAGTCGAGACACCTTCAAAAGCGAAGAATTTGCTAAAGATCAAATGGGTGGCCCCGGAGGTTCAAGTGGTCTTGCCACTCTAAACCATCTCCGATGCGGTTAATCAACCCGATAAGGGAGTGGTGCCACCACTCTTCTGCAACTACAACGACTGTGGAGGACACTATTGAGTATGATTTTGAAAGCGTGGCGAGAAAGAAAAGTCTAAGGATGGCGAGGATGATTATACAAAGTTTCTTCTAGGCAGTCCAACACACTCAAAGGAGAAAACCTCGAAACTCCTAAGGACATGAAGTCTCCTCATGTCTCCTCATCATCGACTCTTCATCTCATTCATCACCACCACCATCACCGAAGTCAACGGATCATCATCCAATCCGTGAAGAAACCACCTAAATCTTGGATTTCTCAAACACATGCAAGAATTGTGAAAGTCATCAAACAAGTTAGAAAGAAGGACATGCTCCTGAGAAAACTTAATTGGTATCTTGAACAAATGCAGACTTACATGATGAGAATGACAAGATGCGGAAAGATAGGAAAGCTATTAGGAATTCATGAAAAGTCATCGTCGGGAGGCCGAATGAAATGATTGAAGGTTACACTCAAAAGTACCTTGAGGATATCGTTCAAAAGTCCAAAAGGAACTGGAGAAGTCGCAAGAGAACAAACCCACAAGTTTCTTCTCGACCTTGTCCCCGTGTGACTAGAGAAGTATTCTCCGGACAACTCACCCTAACATCGTCGCATTGGTTAAACATACAATGGCCAAAGAAGTCGATCTCTCTCGAATACGGTTAATCGCTAAACTAGTGATGCAAATGTCAAAGCGATGCGGGCGTTTACTTGAGACGAAGCTAAATTTTTGAAGGTCTACTTGCTTTTCAACTCGGTTCATCATGCAAGGAGTCACCGATCAACCCAAACGGCCAAGAGATGGCGATGATAAGGATAAGGACTCGCACCTAAGCGTCGAAGCGATGCGGTCAATCTACATCTATGCCACCTCCTCCACCACGGACTTCTTCTCAACATAAGTCTCCTCCACCTCGGTCTTCTTGATAAACCTCGGGACGATTTGAGTTACCACCCCGACTCATGGCTCGGTGACTACTTTGAGTATACGGGTGGTGACGATGAAGAGGTCATGAGCCCGACAACAACCCACCTCACCCAAACACGTGCGAAACCGTTATCATCATCAAGGCCTTCTAAAGCGAAGAAGAAGCGACTCAACACGGAGTCGTATCATGGCTAGATGATGATAAAACCGATGAGTATGAATGGTTCTCCACACTTGTCAATCAAACTCCCTACCCGATGAAGGCCAAGAATTGGTAGATGGTTCAACATTGGAGCATGCAAAAGCTGTTGCAAGAAAAGTTCCATGTGAAGAAAATGACGAAATCGAATTGAAGCGAATCAAGAATGAAGCTTTTCAACTATGGAAAACAGACTACGAAAGTGCCCTCGAGGTCGAATATCATCTTGAGAACATCGCTCGAGCTATGTCTAACAACATGGATTGGCTCAATCCGGAAGCAAACATCGACTTCACACAAAGGGACAACCCTCCATACTACACCGACTGGACCAAACCTCTCCCATCCATTGGCCAAGCAGACGAACCACGGATTCCCTTTCGATATTTCTTCAACAAAGACCTGGAATTTCTTCTCCATGGTGGCGATGGTTCGAGAAAATACACTACATCATTGACTCTTCCATTCCGTGACCATTTACTCAAACCGCGACTATCGAGGCGTGCAAATCACTTGTTTTCGACAGCGTGCAAGCATATGACCAAGATGCATTGTATGGGATTCATCATTGGCACGAGCGCAGAAGAATCTACTCTGCTGCACTGGTTCGAAGTCTCAACATGCGATGTATAGTTCCAAGGACATCGTGGCCATCAAACACATTGATCTCAAGTCTAAGTGGGACTACACATTCTTAAAGAATATCATAGTCAAACGACAAGATGAGCAGGACTATGAATTCTCCGGTGACTTTGAGAATTTGTCCTCAACGACATCGAAGACATGTACCTTGCCAAAGTACGGTCGTATGAGACAATTCTCGATCAAGTTCAACGTGAATTTATCAAGTCGGTTCTCATCTTCATTAGGCGTATCGTGATCAAAGAACGTGTCGAAGATATCCGGATGGTCATTGAATCATATCGAAAGCGTGTAAACTTCACTCCACCACGCTTGATCTTCGGACATCAACCGACTTACACAACTCACGCTCATCAAGAAACCTTTCGGCGTTGTTTACCGGTGCACGTCAAAGAAAGCGTCTAATGGCGTGTAGTGAACTCCACAAATTTGGAGATCATACCTTGAAGTCGGTTAGGGATGGATTGGCATCTGATTGAAGGATATCGCATGAAAGTTGGGAATCCTAAGCACTGGAATTCTCGGGGCGGGAGGGATGTGAGGCGCATCATCACCATGATTGATGAGCGGTTGTTCGAAGGGATCGATTCGGACGATTGGAAAGCTATGTTGGTGGTCGACCGGAGAAACATCACCGGCTTTCAACGCGTCTTGCGCGCTCACGGGAATATCACCGCACTTCTGGTACACCTTGAATGGTTTCCTTCATATAAATTTTGGATGTATGATTATATATGTGAATGGCTTGTGCACACATAACGATGTACAACCCGTAATTGTCAAGAAAGGACCACGTAGTGCGCCTCGGTGCCACAATCCTTATAAAAGGAGCGAAAGCTTCTTATTTTTGAGTAAAACCTATCAAACCTTTCATTTTCAAGGTTTTGCTCAAAAAGACAAGTACTTCCCATATGATTTTAAAACCTCAACCGTTTATATCACTAGTTGAGGGAGTATTTGAATTAAAACTTTGTTCACAAATTGTTCACAGATGGTCACTCTTCCGCAACACTCAAAATGGTCATATTTATTCTCAACCGTTCAAAAATAACATTTTATATGCCATTTTGAGGGGAGAAAAATTGTGTGATAAGAAATATGTTGTATAAAATGCAAATGAATCGTGTACCTCGGACTTAACCAACGAATTGACGGTACTAAACTGTTAGTAACTCGAAAAGACTTGTCTGGACGGGTAATAATTTCAAGCTAGTTCGCTAGTGATGTAAAGCGTGTCTCATGAAAGGACTTGTGCGAGTAGAAAGTACCATTCGAGAAACTTTTGATAGACATGAACTACGACGGGTTTGACAACCTTCCAAGGTTTGTCTACACCTTCAAGGTAGTTATTAGAGCTAGTTGTCACCTAAAAGGCGACAATGTATCTCTTTAACTATTCAACGTAACCGTGTCTTGCGGAGATTGTCTATCTTTAGTGGATCAATTCAAAAGTCGCTCTTTCCTCATGCATTTAACCATTAAAACTATTAAGCACATGTGGAGGGGAGTATTTATGCAAAAACTTATCTCTCGCGATGGTTCAAACATGTTTTCATTTACAAACCCTTTGAGAGATATTTTAACTTACAATGGTTATAATGGCAAACATAGGTTAGTCATGGAGTTATAAGGTGACTAAGGTTAGGAATAACAGTCTATTATCCGCCAGAGCCGGAGGGATCACCCAAGGACACTACCATTAGTTAGTGTTAGAAGTCCTTAGGAATGATTGTAAAAAGGAGAAAATGAGAATCGGAGAAAGAAGGAGTTGAAGAATCAAAAGAAATGTAAAGTAAAGGGTGAAAAGAAATAGCCCTCCATTATTCAACTTAGGGCGTACAGGGTTCAATTCATATACTCTTGGTTGTCACTTAGTGACACCGGTATTGAAGATTAAAAGTCGTCATGGACCCGATGACGCATGCACTAAACCTTCTTAGCCACTCAAGTTTCTCTCAGCGAAGCTTGTTTCATTCTCACAGGAACCCTACATAAACTATTGGCTTTCTCTTAGAGATCGTGGTATTGAAAAAGGAGACCCTCTCCTAGTCTCCGCTCGGGAAAACCAAAACGCAATATTGAGTCTAGAGCCACGAGATTCATCAAAAGATCTCTTAGGTACACTTGACATTTAATCACTTGATGATCAACAAATAAGATCATCGGTGGTTCATATCGAGTCCTTCACGGATCTTAGCAATACATCGAGAACATTTATGAGAGGTTCACATTTGTGATCCTCGGTGATTGAATGGAAACTCCGCCGAGGTTAACATCAACGACCACGGAAGTCGCCCGGTAACTCCCGTGGATTACGCGGGTGTGTCTCAAACGGTCTGATCGTGAGGTAATGCTTGGTGTACCAACGACTCATCTCGAATAGATGTACCTCGGTACATCGCGTTATCTCACTTGTGGGACTCCGGTTCGAGAACGGCCTTTGTAAGAATTAGAGGTGTGTTTTCACACTATGTTGTTAACACTCTCGAAGTTCAAACTTGTAAGTGTCGGAAACCGCTTATTACTAACCGTTTGAAATGTTTTCTTCTTATGGAAGCTCGGAGCGGGATGATCGTCTTGATTCTTCTCATGCTCACGCCAACATCATCACTAATGGAAGTTCTATTCAAAAGCAACACAACCGTCGAATGATTCTTCGTCACACCAAAGAATCTACAAAGTTAAAGACTTAGAGAACTTCATCGATGTTGAATTCCAGCGTCATAGGCGTGTGAGCATGTTGAAGAATGGCGTGAGACACCTGAGCGTGAGAAGGCACACGAAAGGCATCGATGCAGATAACAACATACTATCACTTTCACCACAAGAACAATGATCAAAGAACAAAGTTAAAGATGACGTCAAAGCATAAGCTGTTCAAAGATAACGATCTCTACCTTTGGGGAGATTGTTCGAATCAAAACAATTCCTCTCACAAGAAAGAAGAATGTCGAAGACGTCACGACTACTATTACATCAACGCCTTCACCGTTTACATTCATATATACTTGAGGGAGATTGTTGGAATCACTCTAAGCAAGATTTCAAGTATTTATATTTCATATGTAATAGGTAGCTTTATTATGGCCTTTATGTTTGTTTAAGGTCAAGCTTATGTGAAGGCCCATAAGCTTGATCCAAGCCCAATAAGGAATAGGGAAGGAGAGAGTGCGCCTAGCTCCTTGCCTATATAAACTATTGTAAACCCTCATTTGAGGGTTGGTTGTTCAAGTTTTCCTTTCACATACTCTTTTTGCCTTAACCGTATTTAGTATTACGTGTGTGTGTGTGTGATAACTTGTTCATCCGCCTTCATCTCTTCTCTTATAAGCTTGTGTTGTAAAACTTGTGACCTAACAACGATTTTGACAATCTTTTTGACACCATTGAAGACGACGTTTTGCGTTTGAAAGTTCGTTTAACAATCGTTCATTTTCAACTTTTAAAGACTCGATCTGAAGCACATTATCAAGATTCTCAACAATTACAACGTAATCAACGAGAATCGGAGAGAGATAATCGGATGCATATGGCAAAGAATGCAATAACACGGCATTATGGATATCGGCATAGATAACATCTTCCAAGAGTCGATCAACATCTTTTCGTAACATTTTCTTTTACGTTTTGTATTTGAAATAGATGTTTACATTTTCTAAAACGACTTTCATCAATCAAGTTCCTTATGAAAATCCTTTCCCAATACAATGCACAAATTTTCAAAATTTTAACATGGGGTAAAGTCTTTTATGAAAATATCTCTTTTTTCTCGCTACCGAGGCAATTGAAAATGTTCAACTTTTATTTGAATGAAATTCAATCTCACGTTCTAAAAGTTTGAGGTCGAAGTGAAAATGTCAAAATATCGAAGA